>JAVLUZ010000163.1:734451-1062998 GCA_036768485.1 Mermis nigrescens | reverse complement strand
CAGCACCCACAGTAGATCCGATCGTGTTCTGGATTTTAATTATTGTCTTAATCGGAGTCGCAGCTACAATTGTTCGTAAAATTGCAGTCGCGACGCTTCTATTTAAGCCATTAGTCCGAGTCACTTTATGCAAATTAGTAGCTGTCGTTGCAGTTGCGCCAGTCGGGCGAACGCATGGACTCAATGTTGCGTTTGTGGGACAAAATCCACGACCTCGTTTAGTTACCCTGACAATCGGTCCCCAAAGACAAGCAGCCCCAATCTTATGACACGGCAGGATATCGAAATGGAACTGACAATATGCGTCAGACAACATGCAAATCGTTTCCATGACATGAGCCATGTTATACGCCAAAGAATACGGTCGGTCGATTTTCCAGTATTGGGCGGCTAATTTTGACCCATCAATCTGTGGCACGAATCTGTCTGGAAATCAAAATTTAGGACGAGAAATGCAGTTTAGAGCCAATCCTCCTTTTTGCCAAAAAAATTTACTATGTGCTTCATGTTGGGGGCTTCGATCTGGAGAGTGTAAAAAGAGGCTGAAGGAAAGCAACTTTCTTAAAAAAATTTTTGTTGTTGTGAAAATTGTTCATTTCTACTCGAAAGAACATAAACGATATTGGCCGTATGATGGACACAAACCTACCTTTACAGAAGCCCTTTAGAGTGAGCCCACATAACTAAGTCAAAGCGGATGGATAAATAATAGGAAACATGAAATGACTACTAAATGCATATTTTGGTATGACCTAAACTCCAATTTGCAAATGCTTGTATCCATACATGTGCAGCAATAAAATTCTGGGGGTCTATTGACGTAAAATTGCCAAAAATAGCGCCAGAAATTCAATTTTGGTAGGGGTCCATCGATTTGGGGGGTCCACCAGCTTCTGGGTGGATGGTCAAGATCCTCATACCCAATGCCCATGTGTGCTTATATCTCATTCAATTCGCTTTCAGTTAAATAATTTTTTTATTCGGATTCTGCAAGCTCTTTTGCCTGAAAATTTTTCTTTAGTAGGAAGCCTAAAAATTAAAAATTAGCAATGTAAATTATGACGAAGCGAATAAGTTGAATGAAATAACCCATAAAAGTGATGTAGATTTCGCCGCAAAGGGTCGTCATCATAGGTGGGCGGCACCAAAATTCTGGGGGTGCAAGATTTTTTAAAGATAAAAAATGGTCTTAAAAATGGTTGTATGGCGAAAAAACAAAGTTTCTCATCGAGCATTATCCGTGGCATCAAAAAATTGCGCAAAAAACAAAAAAAAAACATTTCAAAATTTGAATTCTGGGGGCTTTTTTGGTTTCTGGGGGTATTTTCGGTTTCTCGGGGGATGCATACCCCCAACCCCCACGCCCAGGTATGGAGTATGGTCGTCATCACACATGGGAATGGGACTCTGGGGTCTTGGCCTCGAGAATCTAGCGGATACACGAATCGACAGACCCCCTGAAGTGAATTTTTGTTACCATTTTTGACAATTTGCTGCCCATCTAAGGTCGTCATTTAAGGCGAGGTTCAACTTTTTCTATATTGCACATGCTTATGCTGCATGTGATGAATAAAGCTGAATAAAGAATAAAATAAAGAATAAAACAATGAATAAAGCCATATATTATACAACACTTAATACTTTATGAGCAAAACTAGAATAAAAGCAGCTCTATTCTCACCATCTTCATTCAGTAAGATCAGAAACACATTGACATCGCGAATAGGATTTTCTGATATTCGTTCAAATCCATCACCGAAATCCCCGTTGAAACTACTGAAATAGAAGTTACTAATAAGTGATCAAAAAACTTTTTGAGATACGGTTGTTATTCGTCGAAATCAAACGTTTTATAGAAAATCCAACGCAGGCTTTTTTAGGCGCCACCCTCACTTGCGCAGCCGCTTATGTAGAGCGTCGGACGTTTGCGCAGAGGTGCTCATATTTGCACAACAAAATATTTTATGCTTAGAAACTAAAATGCAATATCAATACACTAAGCATGAGATTATAAGTGGTTATCTGCTCATTTTTATTAGATGCTGTGGCGTTCACTATACAGGTGATGCAAAAATGACTTCTAAGCGTATCTTTTATGCGCCTATATGATCCGACTTCTGTATTCTATTTCCGGAATAAATATTTAATGAGCTTCATTTCGTACAACTTTCAAGCACGAGTGAACGAGGTTTAACATTGTACATTGTTGAGTGAAACAAGGATCCTTGAATCTGAATCCGACTTGCCGTTTCATGCCACAAGCATAGTACAGTTTTACTGTCCATGCAGCTATATATTGCGAATTTGTTAAATAATAACTGACATTTTTTGCCTTCTAATTCTAAGATCAAACGCTGGACTCATTAGTTCGCTTGAAGCTCAATGTTGATGATTATCAGACATACGACTATACCAGTGCTTATCATATTTGGTTAAAAAATGCTTCTCGTGACCGCTATAACATTGGTGAAGAATGTACCAGTGCTTTGCTGTGATGATAGTAATAAAATGTTAAATGACTATGGAACAACACTCATTTGTTCGAAAAAGAATGTTTCACTTCACTTCAACTCCTTCAATCATTTTCTCATTCATTTCTCTTCATTTTTCTTATTCCCGATGGTCAGAATCTTTCCTTTGCGCACTGCGCAGATGTCCAGAAATTTCTCCTTTGCGCGCGGCCACTTTTGCTTGCGCTGCGCTAAAAAAACAGTGGTCCTACGGTATAATTAGCATAACGCAGAATAATTTAATGTTTTCTGATCGATGTCTCCGATGATAAAAAATCTTTACTGGCTAGTAAATCTTCATTTCTATTTTTCGTATTGAAGTCAACTTTGAACATCGCTTAAACTTTCACTCTGCTGAAATCCAGCTCTTCTGTAAAAACAACTTTGCAACATCAAAAAGAATTGCTTTTATTTAATAAAGGGTTAGTCGGTCTAAGGATCGCCAAGGGAGTATATGAGCTAAAACCGTTTCAAAAACTTGGCAACGGATTTACGTCAAAATTGCAAACCAAACAGGCTACACACATCATTTCATCATCTTTGCCCCATTGGTTTCAATTCATCTCTGAGGACATGATACATAAGTCATAGGTGTCTCAAAACATCATTCATTTACACACACATATATATATATATATATATATATATATATATATATATATATATATATATATATATATATATATATATATATATATATATATATATATATAAATATATATATATAAATAAATATATATATATATATATATATATATATATATCATAAGTAGCGCGTTAGCGCGTACCTATAATATACTTGGGTACCCTAACACCTGTGCACCCCCTACAGCTATAACGGGACACTTCTGGAAGGTGCGGTTTTTTTTAAAGAAAGATAACAAAAAAATTCGCTGCCCGTGTTTTTTTCTTGTTTTTCTTTGAAACTCAAAACTTACTGTGTAAAGAAGGTGTAAAGTTCTTGTGTAACGTTATAACATAGGATAAATGTTTGGACCTTTTTACTGCGGCATGTGGACAACTGAGTGAAGAATCGAGCAGCATAGGATAATAGAGGGATGAATTCGACAGATGATACTTTTTTGTTTTTTGAAATTCGCATTAGTTATCGAATGGCAGTGTAAAGAGTGCGAAAATCTGGGGGTGAAAAAGCACTTTTTGGTCGAGTTTTCAACCTGCTTATGTCCGATACTAACTCCGGTTATGAGTTTTTTAAAATGTTTTCTGACAGAAATGTAGAGCGGATCAAGGGCTACATTTCGCATATAAGTAAAGTCTTCTATGCTTCATGGTGAGTCAGATCCTGGGGTTTAAAGTTTACACTCTAGTGGATGGGGTAAAAAATGGGATCTAGTATACAATTTACCCACCAACGTTTTTTAGCCGATCCATAATGTATTGTAATGTGTCATGTGTAATGTATAATATGTAATATGAACACTTTACACATTACACATTACACACTACACATGACACATTACGCAATACACATTTCACATAACACATTACATATTACACACTACACAAAAAATGTTGGTGGGTAAATTGTGTTACTAAATCCAAAAATGGATTTCAACTAAGATTACTCTGCCAAATTTTCCCGCTTATGAATCAGGGTAAATTGAGTCAGCAATAATAGAGTGCATCTCAGGGGCTACACATCGCAGCAAACCGCATTTAAAAAAACGCAATATTGAGTTATTTATGGGGGGTGTAAAGTTCGAAATCAGAGGTAAAAAATGGGCAAAAAAACACGTTTTTTCCGAATTTTGATTGATAAATCATACCAAATAATTTTTGCAAGAGAATTTTGGCACGCAGGAATGTACTACGATTTAAAAGCTACAAATTGTACAAAACCGAATTTCTTTAAACTCAATGGGGAGTTCGGTACGGAATTTTAAAGTTTACAGTGTTCTAATAATGGCAAATACGTTTTTGTTGCGTTTTTTGTTCGCCACTTTCTCCGTCCAGAAGTCGGGATAAAATAGAATGAAAATAAAGTGCTTTATATCGGGTGCATGTCAAAGCAAATTGTCTATACATTAATATTTATCGAGTGTAAAGTCAAAAATTTGGTGTTTAAAATGCGTTTCTGTCTTGTTTTTTCTGTCTGCTTCTCCGGTTATGAGTCAGGGACACGATTATCAAGTCTAGAAATGGACCAGGAACCAAATTTGATATGCCAGTCTGGCGCATATGTTTACACTCTACAGTGTCGTAAAGTGGTTTACACCAATTATTAGTTTGCCCATAGAACTTTATGGAGACTTAAATTTATTTCATATATATTAATCGTAATAACGGAACAATATCAAAATTACGAATCTGACCAAAATCTTCTTTTACACTAGGTGTTTACATGAAGTTTACACTACATATGTATTTATCTTCGTTTTTGAGCATTCCAGAAACCTAATTCTTTCCTGGAGTCTAGGAAATTTCAAAGAATTAAATGTGAGACGTCACGTAGGTGCGTTTGTTTACATCCAACAGTGATGTAAAGTACTTTACACTCATTGTTTATTTGTCCTCAGACTATTGTAGACATGCAATTTTTTCATAAATGTTGATAATAATATCCGAGTGATATCAGATTTACAAATCGGAATAAAATCCTCTTTACACTAGGCGCTTGTGTAAAGTTTAAATTGCTAATTACTCTTCGTTCTAGAGCTTTGCGAAAACCTGAATTTTTTGCCGAAATCTTAAAATTTACATAGAATCAAATAAGGGACGTCAGCTGGGCGCGTTTGTTTATATTCAACAGTGATGTAAAGTGGTTTACATCTGTGTCTATTTGTCATTAAACCGTTATGGAGACGCAATTTTTTCATGAATGTTGATCGTAATATCCGAGTAATATCGAATTTACAAATCCGACTAAAATTTTCTTTACATCTCGTTGCTAGTGTAAAGTGTACACTATATAATAAGCTTCATTCTAGAGCCTCACACTAACTTATTTTTTCCCTAGAGTCGTAAAATATATATAAAAACAGATGTGATACGTCTGCTAGGGGCGCATGAAGAATAGTGTAAAGTGATTTTCTTAATAAATGCTGATCGTTATATCAGAGCAATATCGAAATTATTAATCCCACTAAAATTCTTTACACTCATGTGTAAAGTTTGAAATGTAAATTAAGTTTAGCTCTAGAAAGTTTTGGAAGCATATTTCCTTACAGGATGTTCTACGTAACATAAGAATTACTGATCAGAATGTTTGTTTCTTCTACAACTAGTAGCTTTGTTTAGTTTAAATCATTCAATTATTAGAAGAACCGCACAGTAAATGAAATCTAGTATTGTATTTCCAAATCTTGCTAATTAAAAGTAGGGTACTAGCAAAGAAAAATGCTCCGATGGAACAAAAAAGGGAATATACTTGGGTTTGTGAATTATCGAGGATGTAAAAGGAGGGGACTAGGAAAAATCTCCCTATGTTATTTGCCAAAAATCGCAAAATATGTTAAAAATCAGACTTTCTTTAAACAATGCAAAAAATCGAAGTATATTCTGCGGCCTTTGAAAAATGTAAAAGTTTAGTAAACAATTGTTGTAGACATGTGTAAAAGAGTATCTACATAAGGTCTGTTGCACGTCAGCTTCCGTGTTTCCTACTGCTTTGAACCAACAATATCATCGATTGTCTTGAATGCATCGATATGTACTATTTCATTCAATTCGCTTAGCTACGCTAACTCGCTGCTTTTTCAATGAATTTTTTGGTAATTTGCAGGCACGTAGCTGTGGGGGGACTGGGTGGGGGGGTCTCGGACCTCCTAAAATTCAGAAAAAAACGGTAAAATAGGACTTTACACGTTATTTTGTGCTATTTTTGGCTTAGACCCCGAAAATTGGTGTTGGTCCCCCTCCCCAAAATAGAAGGGCCAGCTACGTGCCTGGTAATTTGAATATTGCTTGCACTTTGACACTTAGAATGGCAGTATCTACTAAGTGACATGCTTAGTAATTATGAAATACGAACAACTTAATTATGATTTGTTAACAGCATTTCACTTTCAGTCACATTATTAAGCAACTCAAAGTTGAATGAAGTCTGCAAAAAGTTGCATTACGTAATGCCGCTTTTAAGATATTATGTCAATCAGAGAAAATTATTTTAAAATAATACGTTTTTTTCAGAGACCGCAGAATATACTTCGATTTTTTGCATTGTTTAGAGAAAGTCTGATTTTTAACATATTTTGCGATTTTTGGCATATAACATAGGGTAGATTTTTCCTAGTCCCCTCCTTTTACATCCTCGATAATTCACAATCCCAAGTATATTCCCCTCTTTTTGTTCCATCGGAGCATTTTTCTTTGCTGGTATATATATATGTATATATATATATATATATATATATATATATATATATATATATATATATATATATATATATATATATATATATATATATATATATATATATATATCGGAAAATTCGTGGGGATAACTTGCGCACAAACCGCATTGTTCGATGTTTTTTCGGCGTGCTCTATCCATTGAGATCATAAAAATTCGAGCTTTTTTGAAAAAACTCCTTTTACTTCAAGAGGCAATAAATGAGTGTCGACTTTTTGAGTACAAGCGCTTCGGCCAGAAATTATGGAAAATACATCAAATATGGCGCGAATCGCCGAAAACCTGAGGATTTTTTTGAAACAGATATGCGAGTTTTTCATCTTTCCGTGCAGTATTTTACCGTAGAAAAAGCTTTTCTTTTCAAGGAGGGCGGCCGCCTCGCCCCCTAAACATAAATAAGACCTTGACTATACGCACCATTCCATTAAATGCAAGACGATCTAAAATTTAAAGGACTGAGCATGACTTGCCCATATGGACGTGGGGGATCTGAACCCCAGAATCCAACGGATCCCCTAAAGCGATAGACCCCAGAATTAAAGTTTAGGTGCCATTTTGCCAATTTTGCCCCAACGAAGCCTCCAGAATTTAGTTGCTGCCCATGTACGATGATATGGGACTTCAAAGCGCTAACACATCAAGATATGTAAGTGTAATCTTTGCTTACCCAATATTACATATTCAACGTCAAGTCGCCTTTTTCGCGAAAAAAGAAGTATTCTGGCGGTATTAGTGACATTCACGAACTCTGAAGGGCACTTTAAAGTTGGGTAAGTCTGCATAGCAGCGCTTAATTCTCATGCGTATGTGGTTGGCGTAACTCGAGAATAATGTTCGATGATAACAAGTAATGCAAGATACATGAGTTCCTTTATCTGCAACCTCAATCGGACTCGATGACTCCAGCTGTGCACGGCGTCGATTACAATGTTCGGATCCGTACTATCAAGCCGGTGTTCCAAATCAAACAACACCAAAAGATTAATTTTATTTATTTTGTTACATTCTGACCACGCGCGGAGAAAACCGTACCGAGAATAAATGCGTAGATGATTATAGGAATTAACGCCTAAAGAAAAGAACGGGTAAATAATATCTTAGCCGTGAAAAAGATAGAAAGTGATAATCTAAATAAGTAGCCACCTACTCCTGAGCCCCACAAGGGCGAAGAGGGGCCCCTGGCTGGACCATCCGAGAATCTAAAAGACCCCTTAAAATTGATACACCCCTGAAACTAAATTTTTGTTGTCATTTTTGGCCAGTTGGCCCCATTGGGCTCTCAGAATTGGACTGCTACCCATCTACTGGGGTCGTCTTCATAGGTGGGCGGCACCAAAGTTTTGGGGGTGCAAAATTTTTCAAATGTCAAAAAATGGCGTTAAAAACATTGGTATGACGAAAAGACACCATTTTTCAACGTTTCTCATCGAGCACTATCCATTGGCATTAAAAAATTACGTAAAAAATACAAAAAAAATTTCAAAAATTGAAAACTGGGGGTATTTTTGATTTCAGGGTGGGGGTATATTGGTTTCTAGGGGTTGCATACTCCCCAAACCCCCCACGCCCAGGTATGGTCGCGTTATAGTTCTGCTTTCAAATTTTGTTTCCCATGAGCGGAACAAGTTTGCTCTTATGTACTTTCTCTAGTACGCTAATAATCACTTAATTGCTTTTTATTGTATAGCATGCATGTAAAGATCCGCGGTTGTTCCTTTGAGATATTGCGCCCTTCACTGATCAAAACTTATAAGTACAAATTTTCGATTTTGAATGAGAAATAGAGAAAAGCACGGAAATACTTGACAGTAAAGTAAACTAAGTTGGTTGATGGTTGATTAGATTGTCACTCACATAACCGCAACTGTAGCAGGATTAATTCTGATTTGATTGTAGATAGGTTTTTTTATACATAATAGTGCATTCGTATCAAGGAGTGCATTTGCAAATCAAACCCCGATCTCAATATCTTTAGGCTAAAGCCCAAAGATAGTAAAAGGAGTAAAAAACCCGTATACTTTACATTACTTCACATTTTCGTGCATCAACCATCGAGTGTAAAGAAATGTAAAGGTCAGATTCGTAATCTACAGCTCGGAGGCAACATTTAAAAAAATTGGCACTCCGCAAATTATCTGATTTTTTGCTTTACACTTTACTCACCTATTGCTAACTCGGCATTGAGTCTGAACAGAAAGAAAAAATAGTACATTGAGTTTTTTAGTTATCTATCGTTTAAGGAAACCGCACCTCCCAGGTGTGTGCCGTTGCTGCTGTGAGGGGGACACAAAATTCGCACTCGCTGTGATAAACATACAAGAAAAAATGTGACCCAGTATATTATAGGTAGCGCTATCGCGCTTCCTATGATTACATTATGTTCTAACTTATTATGTACATACTCGTAAAGAAGATTTTTACTCTATTTCACGAGAACATGTGCATGAAAATATTTTTAAGCGCTCCATCTAGTGAGAAACAAAAGCGGCTTTAGGTTGCCTAAAATAATACAGTTTTGCATAGTAAAACTTCATATGCTTATCAAGCTATTCACAGTACCTATCTATCTTTATTATTGCTTTAATTTAAATCTCCTTTGTAATTGATTTACATTGACTAAGAAATTCTGATCCAGGCACAAGGTTTCATGAAATGGACTATAGATCACGATTTAATCTCTCATTTTTTTCAAAAAGCATATTTTGTTACTTGAGATAAAATTCAAAATTCTGAATCATTCGTCTTTCACTCAATCCGACGACTGCGCATCACACTTAATTCTCGCTGACTAAACATGACACGAGATTGCAAAGCTTACTGTATGCACGAAGTAGAGCCGACCTTCTGACATTGTTCTATGCACTAATGGATAATGGAATACCCGGCTTGTGTTAGTAAAATGATTTTATATTCGGTAATTTGTAAACAAAGATAGGTAGGCACGTCTTAAAGTAAATTGGTACATATAGAATTATTTAAATATATTTTGTTGAAAATTATGCATCGTGAAGTGCTGAAAGTCACATTCGTAAAAAAACCACAAACGAAACCATAGAGAAACAGTCCAAATTCTATTCTATTATTCTTCAAATTCCAAATTCTATTCTATTAATTCAAATTCTATTCTACTGAAATTATTCTGTCCTAATTCTATTGTATCATTGATCTGTTTCAAAATTCTTTGGACTTTTTTGAAGTAAAATGATTGGAAAGCAGTAAAAAATTCAGCCAATCGACGTAAAGCCTTTCATCCTATTGGCTGTCGGTAGTCTGCTGCACGTTATTTGGCTCTAAATCGTGCGCTTTGGCATTCTGGGTCTGTTTACCTCTAAAGGCTCATTCATACTTCGTCCGATCCGACGTCGCGCGGCACCGCATGCCGCACCCTGTCGGACTCTTGTCGGACAGAGCCGCATGCGGCAGTGTGCGACACGCGTCCGACAGGATGCGGCATGCGGTGGCGCGCAGCGTCGCATCGGACATCGGATCCGACTTTCATTCATACTTCATCCGGCTTCTTCCGACTAAAAATCAATATTTGCACCGCAACAAACATTAATGTTTTTATGTTGTCTATCTGTCGAACAGCGTTTGTACCATAACTGGGCGTGGGGGTGAACGTAACCAGCAGCCTCGCGCAAGAAAAATACTTACGCATGTGCGAAGTCGAACTCCGTATTTTCCGCTGTAAAGCGAGTATAGGGAAGCGGCGGCGAAGTTTACGACACGCTTTCGGCGAGTTTCCACCATACGAGGGCAGCACCGAAATTCTGGGGGGGTGCAAGATTTTTCAAAGGTCAAAAAATGGTCTTAAAAATGGTGGTATGGCGAAAAAACACCATTTTTCAACGTTTCTCATCGAGCACTATCCATTGGCATCAAAAGATTGCGGAAAAAAAACAAAAAAATTTCAAAAATTGAATTCTGTGGAAGGGGGTATTTTGTTTCTGGGGCATTTCGGTTTCTCGGGGGGGGGGTGCATATCCCAAACCCGCCCACCCCACGCCCAGGTGTGGTTCCGACCTTGCCCTATGGTTAACTTTGACATGTCAAAAATTAATCATATCTCAAAATGGCATATGTTAAGTTAGTTTTTTACGCTGAACATCATGGTACTATTTGTTTTGCTCAAAAATTACAATTTGCTTTGCTACAGTAGGCTAAAATTCCAAATTTTGTTACTTTTTGACATTTTGGACTACCTTTACAAAAATTCGATTTTCTCAGCTTGTATGGAAAATTAGCAAACGAGATAAGCACCAATCGATAGAAGAGGTCTTCTGCATTTAAGAAGTTGGACTACCTTTTAAACATTTCATTTTGTGCTGTAAACCATAGCTTAAAGTAGCGTATTTCTCGTAAAAAATTTCGAAAATTTTGCATTGATTTGTGCCTCCTAGAAGCAGATATTAAAAGGCAAAACAATTTTTTTATTTTCTAGTTAGATCCTTTTATGGTCTTACTTACATATGTTAAATTTTCATTAAAATAAATATACCAGAAACTGACCAGACTGGTAAATATGCCAACCCTCATAGAGCGATTTAACACGAAAATTGCGCATGATTTTGCGTATACATTTGATTTCTGCTCTCCGTATTTCAACAAAATCTCCAAAAAAGTAGGCAAGTGTTCAGCTAGAATAAAGTCTGTCAAATGAATCTGAAATTTGTGTATCTTTGCGTCAACGCGGACTTTACACCTTTATGCAAAGCAGCTTCTTCTTTTTGCGAAATGATAGGAATTTATAGACAGTTAATGATAGTTGATTCAATTGACTGAAGCTTTTTATACACAGTTTACTGCTCTGTCTATACTGAAACAATAATTGAATAATACTGATAATATTAATGATAATAATTTTATGAGAGTTATGTACTTCGGTGAATGCGGATAAATGAAGTTCAGGTAATGAGTATAATAAATTGACAATTCTTTTTATTGTATGTAGGTGGTAGGGATGTCCCAAGTCCCGGCCCGGCCCCGGCCCTGGGGCAAGGCTTGCCCCGGGCGGGGGCTAAAACATTTGTAATTGACTGCAAAACTCTAAAATTTTCATTCAAATCAATCCTGGAAATTATTAGGAACCAAAGAAATGGTATATTTCAGAATACTGACGAATCCAAATGGCAAAATTGATCGTTAAATTGTTTCTATAGCTCAAATGTAGATTCGGACCCAATTTAAGCAATTTAAATTCAGCGTATTCGCTTTACTTTAAAATTAGTTATTGATAAATCTATTAATATTTTTTATTAATATTACTATTATTATATCATTGATACATTTATGATTTATTCCTTAATCTTATAGTTCATCTCGAAATAAATAGTCCTAATCGGATGGCAAATAAATTTTTTCTATTCTGTCAGATCTTATAAATGAAATTCGATGGTCTGATAACTCTAAACAGACGGAATGCATAAAATTAATAAAAGGATCAGCGTAAGAAGGAAGCGAGATTTGATACTGTGATCGCAGTTCTTGGTGTCCCGACCTAAAATCATATGTAAATATTGTTTCGTAATTCATAATTTCAAGGAATTTCTTGAAAATCAAGCTTGTACTGTTGGGAATATTTATCGCATCAGCCACAATCTTGTCAAGAAAAAGATGTTTAAAATTTGTACATCCATGATTTTTAAGGCTTTGCACAGCTGGAATACACGAATAATTCAGAATAGAAAATGAAGAATCGGGAGCACGGAAATTCTGGAGGGAGGGGGTTGCAAGATTTTTCAAAGGTAAAAAATGGTTTCAATAATTGTGGCATGGCGAAAAACACCATTTTTCAACATCAAAGAATTGCGAAAAAAAATTTTCAACAATTGATTTTGGGGGGAGTATTTTGGTTAAGGGGGTATTTGGCCTTCTGGGGATGCATACTCCCAAACACTCTCCCCCACGCCCACGTGTTATCGGAGTCTTAAATCCAAGAACTGCGATGTATACAATCAATAGATAAATTAACAGTTTTTACTGTAAATAATGAACTTTTAAAGTGAAAATTGGAACAAAAATGATAATGTTAAATATAAAAATATATGCTTTGAACTGAATTGTTTATACTTTATTAGGCTATTCAGCAGAAAAATTAATCTGTACCATAAATAAAATGACGAGCACGTAGCATCATAAAAAAACTCATATTTTTCTTAGAAACTGACATAGTTTATAAATTGGGAGCTTGGATCCTAAGAGATACGTGTATTCTTTTTCGAACTTTAAAATTACCTCGCAATTCTTTAACTCCCCGAGAATCAGTCATTAAGTTTTGAAAATCTGAAGACGATTGCAAATTTATGATTTGTCGCTAATAATTGTCATTTAATTCGACTGATTCAGTATCAAGTGCATCACTGATATTTTTCAAACCGTTTTTCAATTTCTTAAGCTTTCAATTTAAAGTCATTATACGGAGAGAAACCTGAAATTAATCCCATTTTCACAGTTAAACGATGAAGTACTAATGTAAAAAAGTACTGTAAATAATTTTAAGTGTACACTTATAGGATTAGCATACATCAGTATGCATAACAACTTGTCCTGGCCCCGGACCCGGTGCCGGGGGCGTTAGCTCCGGCCCCGGCTAGAAAGCTTGCCTCGCAACATCCCTAGTAGGTAGTATTCGTAATAAAAATCGGTCCTGATTCGCCAAGTTTGTATAATAGTTTCATTCATACATGGGCGTAGGGGGTTTGGCGATATTTACCCCGTTTCCCTCAGCCACCGCCTTTACCGCCACCCCAGAAGCCCCCGCTCCCTTCTGCCACGCACTTAAGCACCCCGAATGCTAAAAATAGCTTTTACCTCCTCCCCAGAATGCTCAACAGATCGGGTTAATTCCAAGTTTTTACCTCCATCTAAATTTTTTGGCTGTATACTTATGGTTAGCAGGAGAAGTAACGACTGATAGAAATTTATCAACACCGCTAAGTTAACTAAGTTAATCAAAGCTTTTTTAGAAATGTAATGTATCAGTTCTGGGCATTCTTATTTTTCATTAACACATGAGTTGAACAAACAGCTGGTAATCTGAAACGTCCCATTACATAGCAAACAAGTTTCTGGTAACGGTCCTTTTACGCCCGGAAAAAATCCGATCTAGTGAGCATTCTAAGGGAGTTAAAAGCTATTCTTAGCATTCTGGGGGTAAAGGGGGTTACTAAGGAGGGATAAGCACTCCAAACACCTTACGCCCACATTTAGGTGTTTTTATTATACAAACTTATCAGAATCATGACCGATTTTTGTTAAGAGTACCTACGTATATACAGGGTGGGCCATGTCTATTCCATACTTCGTTTTTGTATAGCTAAATCAATTTTTTATCAAAGAACGTAAAACTTTGCCAGAATATGAAGAAAACATAAATCTTATTTTGCAAAGTTTTATATTGCAAAATGTCACGATTAACGAGCTGTGCTCTCACGTGACAAATCATTTTTCAAAACTTAAAATAACGTTCGCTATATTTGTGTGAAACTTTTCTGCTAATTTTGACTGTAACTTCATTGAAAAGATTATTAAAAAGGATTAATTAAGGAATGTTCAAGAGTAGCATTATAGCCCTAGGACATCAAAACGTGAAATAGTTACGTGGTCCACCCTGTACAATAAAAATGATTGCAAATTTATTACACTCATTACTTGAGCTTATTTCATCCGCTTTCAACGAAGTAACTCTCATGCAATGATTATTATTACTAGCAAAGAAAAATGCTCCGATGGAACAAAAAAGATGAATATACTTGGGATTGTGGATTATTAAGAATGTGTAAGGAGGGGACTTGGAAAAAGCTACCTAAAGTCGCAAAGTCTGCTAAAAATCACACTTTCTCTAAGCAACGCAAAAAATTGAAGTATATTCTGCGGCCAACACATTAAAATAAATATTTAACCATAAAAATTATTGAAAAAGCAGCACGTTAGCTATACAGTACATAGCTATGGGAAATAATATTGAGTAACAGTCTTTCTAAGCCAATTGAATGAAATAGCAAACATCGATGCATCCAAGACGATTGAAGACATTGTTGTTTTAAAGCAGTAGGAAACGCGTAAGTTGACTTGAAACAGACTAAATGTAGGTACACTAGCATGCCCGTAACGATTGTGTGCACTAATCAATCGGCCCCTGCTTTGCTTGCTATAATGGTCATAACTAGAGACCGGATTTTCAGGTGCAAAAAAAGTTAGATTAGGTGCAAAAAAGGTGCAAAAAATTCATCAATTAGGTGCAGAATTAGGTGCAATTATTATTGGAAATCCACATGCTAAGACCGCTTTTACTCAAGCAAAAACTTGTTAAATGCGTATATTATTGGCCTATCACTTGCAAAAAACACTTTTACTCGAACAAAAACTTATTAAATGCGATAATATTGTACATTTCGATGTTGTCAAATGTCAGGTTTTGGCGGCGGTCGGATAAGATTAATTCATACAGTGAAAAAGATCGCTCGACGTCCACAGAAGCGAGGGGTGCAAAAAGCATTTTCAGTCTTTTATCAGTATTCGTTTCACTAACAAAAGCTTTAACGTCTGGATTTCTTTGTATACTTCGCGCGAAATTTTTCTAAGATCGATCCATCCAGAAATGTCGACATGTCTGCCTGTGGGAGGGGCGGGTGAGGAGGGAAAAATTTACTGAAATTAGATCAGAAAAAAGATAAGCCTATCAATTCTGTTTAAAAGAGGTAGGTACCATAGACCGATTTCTGCTGAAAAAAGTTTACTATATCCACTTTTTAATTCAAAAAATTACTATACCCTACCCTCCCTAAGAGTTTGACCTCCAGCGTGTGTGAAAACAGCTACTAATAAAAGTTGTAAACAATCCATGCAGCAACATCGGCTTCGATGGCTTTCCATTTAATTGTCCAACCAGTATGTTCAGCATACTGTTTTGCATCCCTTGTTTCGTACAAAACAAAATACACCGGATTATCGCCTATCAACCGTTTAATCTCCTTAATCGTTCGATTGTAAATTGGCAAAACATAATTCTTACGCAGGGTTCTTTCATCAGAAATTGTGCGGGTGGTATATTTTTTCAAGAAAATTTCTCATAGGCACTGAATTAATTTTAAACAGAGGAAAACCCGATTAAACAAAAGCTACATTTAAATCTGACTCAAATTCCTTGGCTAATTCTTTAGAATTTTCAGCTTTTTCGAATCCAGCAGCCAAAAAAGACTTTGGCTGAATCTTGAAATCTGCCCAGAATGCCGAGCACTTTGAATATGCTGCGTAACTCGTTGTTTTGGATGTTTTTCATCAATCTGAATAACGACGTCACAGGCATCACATTTTAGGAAGCGCCATTGGTAATAATTTTCTCTGCATGGCAATCTTTGGCTAAAGCATTCAATTTACAGTTCCCAACTTTCGGCATGTTGCCAAAAACAGAATTATGCACCCGCGCTCGCTCAACAAAGTAAACGCCATGTACCATCTACAGTAACTTCGCTAAATTTGAAAAACATGCGTAAAATGTGTAATTTGTGAGCTAAATTATTGAGTTTTAGGTGCAAAATTGACAAAAGTCGAGATTAGGTGCAATTAGGTGCGCAAATCCTATTTTAGGTGCAATTAGGTGCAACAAACCATTGACTATATGCTTCAAAAACACTGTATTTATGCTTTTCTGGCATTCTCCTGTCAAGGCGGGTCAAAAAAATAAAAAGGTGCGGCACCTAAAAATCCGGTCTCTAGTCATAACAAAATAAAACAACTTTAAATACAATACCACTTAGTTTTCTATCAATCAGGATACGAAGCTAGTCAGCGTTGCTACTTGCCAGCAATTTAAAAAAATTAAAAATAGATTTCGTTTATAAACTCTTATCTGAAACTTTGAAAATTATTTAACAAGACACTTTTTTAGAGGCCGCAGAATATACTTCGATTTTTTGCGTTGCTCAGAGAAAGTGTGATTTATAGCAGAGCTTTATCCTAGTCCCCTCCTTTTACATCCTAAATAATCCATAAATTCCAAGTATGTTCATCTTTTTTGTTCCATCAAAGCATTTTTCTCTGCTAGTACCCTACTTTGAATTAGCATGATTTGAGTACATTAGTCAGTAAATACACACAGTAACTGCCAGAATAATGACAGCAGTCCAAGAACGCGGAAAACAATATTGTTCTTAACATCAGCATTATCCTTTCTAAACAAGACAGCCTTACATTATCTAAACAGATCAAAATTTTTCAGCATAAACTTTACGCAAATATCAAATGTAAGGAACACTAACGCTCAGATTTGGAAGTAAATTAAATTTGTAGTATAAACTACATATTAACAACAAATGAATAGTGCAAACTTTACACAACTACTAGGTGTTGAGAAAACCAACAGTCAGGTTCCCGATTCGGATTTTAGGTAGAACATTTTGGAAAAAAATTAAGCTTCCGCATGGCTCTAGAACTAAAGTTAATATGCAGTGTACAACCACAAAGTGCAAGGAAAATTTCAGTCGGATTCGTAATTCTGATATTACTCTGATATTACGATCAACATTTATGAAAAAATTGAGTCTCCACAATGGCCCGAGGACGCACAAATATCAGATGTAAACCACTTTACACCACTGTTGAGCGCAAGCAAACTGGCGTATCACATTTGGTTTCTAGTTCATTCTTAGACTTGAGATTATGTCCAGACTCGTAATCCAGAACTTGGCAGAAAAGACAAGACAGAAACACGTTTAAATCCTCCATTTTTAGGACTTTACACCACCCGAAAAAGCTGAATATTGATGTAAACGAACGCAATTCGCTGTGACGCGTACCCCTTAGAAAGTAATTTATCTTTATCCTATTCGACCTCGCCCGACTTCTGAAGAGAGAAAGTGATCAACAAAAAACTGGACAAACACGTACATATTTTCTACTGTCCACCACATTGTAAGCTTTAAAAATCTGAACCTAACGCCTCATTGAGTGTAAATAAATTCGATTTGGGCCAGTTTGTAGCCCTTTTGTTGTAGTACGTTTGTATGTAACAAACTTATGTTCCACAAAATATTTGATATGATTTACCAATCAAAATACGAAAAAAACCTGTTTTTTCGCCCATTTTACACCTCAGATTTAGAACTTTACACCCCCATAAACAACTCAATATTACGTTTTTTTGAACGCGACTTGCTTCGACGTGTAGATCTTGAAAGTTACTTTATTTCTATTCTTTTCAATTCATCCAAACCCATAAGTGAAAAACTTGGCAGAGAAATCTTGGACAAAATCTGTTTTTTTACTCATCAACTAGAGTGCAAAGTTTAAACCCTAGTACTAACTGCGTACTGATTGTAAAAAAGTTTGCTGGTAAGCATAAGATAGCCCTTGATCCGTAGTACATTTCAGTCAGAAAAATTTCTTAAAACTCATAATGGAGTTGTTGGCAGACATAAACAAGTCGGAAACTCGACCAAAATGTGTATTTTCACCCCCCCCCCCGATTTTCGCACTCTTTACACTCCCATTCGAGAACTAAGGCAGAATTCAAAAAACAAAAAGTTCCATCTGCAGAATTTCTTTCTCTACAAATCTATGCCATTAAATTGTTTGAAGATTCAGTACTGAGTTGTCCACAAGCCCGGTAAAAAACCCCCGAAATTCGCTGTGTTATAACGTTACGCCAAAACTTTACACCTTCTTTGCACAGTCAGTTTTAAGTGTAAAGAAAAACAAAAAAAAGGCAGGCAGCAAATTTTTTCATTATCTTTCTTTTAAAAAACATACCTCCCAGCTGTGTCCCGTTATAGCTGTAGGGGGTGCACAGGTGTTGGGGGTACTCAAGTATATTACAGGTACGCGCTAACGCGCTACCTATGATCAAATACTGATTCTAAAATAAAATAGTAAACATAAGTTTGGAGTTTTACGAAATGATAAATGAAGAAGCCAGCGGATTACTTAATCTAAATAGATGAATAAGTCAAATGAAGTGCATGGTTTTGCCAAAAGAATTAAAAAATGAGAGAACGGATACGTCAGTCACTTGCACGAACTCATAGCTGGTGCCAGGGGGGCTAGGGGGCTATAGCCCCCCCACAAAAAACTGAAAAAAATTTTAAATACCAAAGAGGTGACCAAAGGAAAAGATAGAGGACCGGTCCCAACCTCATCATATTGGAAAGTTAATATTTGGCGCGAAAAAAGAATGGATATGCAATTTGCAATGATTTTTGGCCGTCAGTGACCATAATTTCTCAAATTTTTCCAGCGCTACGCGTCGATGATAATTATTAATGACATTTATTTACTTTCTTGGCGACCTGGAAGTACGGTTTTTTTTATTCGGCAAAGATTTTTCCCGATGTACAAAGACTTTTCGGGACCGTCTTTGTACATTTACAACGATTTTCGGGACGATAAAAATTGCTAAAAAGGTCTAAAATTTGCAAAAATTTTCGGCGCATCGCGCCGAAATGAGTAATTGTGTGTCCGTTATACCTTTATAATAGCAGAAATCGCATTTCAAAAGGAAACATGTCAAATTTTTCGGCGCCCCGCGTCGTTTCAAGACAATTCTCAATGATTTTTGCCCTCATAAACCCAGAAGTCGAACAACTCTGTCTTTACCACACTAAAATCGCTACTGTAACATATTATTGTACCCAAAATTTGTGTGTACAAAATGTAGACTTTTGGGGACCGTTTTTGTACATGTACAAACGGACCTTGTACAAAAAAACACTGCCTGGAAGCCATTCTCTGTACATGTAGGTTTCAAAACAATTTTAACAGCAGAAACGGCTATTTTCGCTTAGTTTTCTTCTATTTTCAATTAAAAATTTCGATTTTTGCATCAAATGCTCTAAATACAGGAAATCAAGCAGTAAATCATGCTTCTGGACGTCTATCCGACAAATTTTCCGGGGCTTCGCGCCAGATTTTTGTTAAAGTCAAAGAAATTTAATGATTTTTCTGCACAAACTTGTCTACAATTTTAAAAGATTAGAAACCCACAAATATTTCTGAGAAAAACGTTTGAAAAAGTTATGTTTTGGCTGAAAAAGATGCGGTATGATCAGAAATGCACAAAAACGACGTTATTTCATGCCCCTAGGTGGTTTATACACACAAAAACGGTCGATAAATTGTGAATAAACTATACACCGGTTAGCCCCAAAAAAAACCTGCGACCGGCTCTGGAACTCAACATATCGGCGGATTTTGATACTCAGTCACTCATGATTTCGCTATCCTATACTTATAACGCTGCAGGTTTTTTAACATGGCGACGTATAGGAACATATGATAAGGTGCCTGTCTATCAACACAATGAAGGTTAACCGAGTCTCGCAGCGAAGATTTTAGCTTGATTATACTATTTTGAAAAATATTCATCATCCTACTGAAGTTTGAGAATAGTGCTTTTATGTTAAGAAAAATAATTATTTATCAAAGACGAGTCAAAAACCTCTGAAATAAGAAAAATCTGATTAAACAATATGCAATACAGAGTTATCTATCGGCATTATAAAATATATGTATAATTCAAAAATCACCTCTTCATACCTCAACAAACACTGGCTATAGAAAAGTTTAAAGGTCAGATTCGTTATTCTGACATTACGGAGAACTTTTTTAAAATTCATCATCCACGACGCTCTGGGCGGAAAAAAATATTTCAGTGTAAAGTTTACACCTGCACTAATTACGCAATATTGATTGTAAAGATACAAAATAAATTTTGACTTGTAGCGCTTCGGACGAGGCACATTCTAAAGATAATTACCCCGTTCTGTTTACTAAGTGGAGAATATGGCGGAAAAAATATTTTTTGTCTCAGACTCTTTACAATAAACCGCCTCTAAATTTGAAAATATTACTATTTCGAAAAAACGCCCCCCCCCTAGATTCTATAACTGTCTACCTTTGAAACCAAGAGTAAAGAAATTTTAAGACCAGATTGTAACCTTCTAATCAGGAAAAACATTTTCAGAAAAAATTGGCCCTCCGCCGATCATTTGAATTTTTGGTGTAAAGTTTACACTTGTGCTAATAACGCAATATTGGGTGTATAGAAACAAAAAAACTAGGATCTGTTAAGCTAACGTCAGGGCACATTTTTAAGCATAATTAGCATGTTCCGCTAACTTAGCGGAGTAGCTGAATAAATTTTGTTTTTCGTCTGGAAGCCTTCACACTAAAACGATCACAGATCAAGAAGTATTGAGCTGAAAGAGAAAAAAGCTCCTTGAGATATTGTAGCCCTCTACACCATAAAACTAATTGGACTGCACAGAAACCAAAATTGAGTTATATATGCTGAAAACACACAAAGAGTAAAAAACCCATATACTTTACATTTTTGTGCGACAACTATTAAGTGTAAAGAAATTTTACCTTCAGATTCGTAATCTATAACTCGTGGGCAACATTTAAAAAAGGAAATTGGCCCTCTGCAAATTATTTGATTTTTCGATTTACACTTTACACACTCATTGCTAACTCGGTATTGAGTGTAAACAAAAAAAGACGGGCATCGAATTTTTCAATTATCCATCGATCAAAAAAACCGCACCTCTCAGGTGTGTGCCGTTGTTGCTGTGAGGGGGACATCAATTTCACACTCGCTGTGATA
Source organism: Mermis nigrescens (assembly GCA_036768485.1). Classification (NCBI taxonomy): domain Eukaryota; kingdom Metazoa; phylum Nematoda; class Enoplea; order Mermithida; family Mermithidae; genus Mermis; species Mermis nigrescens. The sequence goes on along the minus strand of JAVLUZ010000163.1, from coordinate 1,041,517 downwards.
AACATATAAGAAAAAGGATGGCCAAGTATATTATAGGTAGCGCTATCGCGCTACCTATTATTATTATTACTATTATCAGTGTTATTCAATCATTGTTTTAGTATAGACATAGCAATAAAGTGTTTATGAAAAGCTTTTATCAATTTAATCAACCATCATTATGAACTATCTATCTTGTCATTTCGCAAGAAAAATAATTTGCATTATACAACGTTGTAACGTCGGCCTTGACGCGAAGATACATAGATTTCATGTTTAATTGGTACACTTTATTCTCGCTGAACTTTTGCTTACTTTTTTGAAGATTGTTCTTGAAATACGGAGAACAGAAATCCCATGTATATGCAAAATAAGCGCAATTTTCGTGTTAAATCGCTATATGCGGGCTCACATGTTGGCCAGTTTGGTCAGTTTCTGGCATATTTATTTCGATGAAAGTTTCACATAAATGAGACTATTGAAAGAGCCAATGGAAAAATAGAAAAAAATTTTGTAGCTTCTACAATCTGGCCCCAGGAGGCAAAACTTAATGCAAAATTTTTAAATTTTTTACGAGAAATACGCTACTTTAAACAATTGTGTACAGTGTAAAATGAATTGTTTGAAACGTAGTCATACTTGTTAAATGCCGCAAGCCTTTTTCTATCGATTAGTGCTTAATCTATTTGCTAATTTTTTGTGCAAGCTGAGAAAATCGGATTTTAGTAAAGGTAGTCCAAAATGTAAAAAAGTGACAAAATTTGGAACTTTAGCCTACTGTAGCGAGCGAATTTTAATTTTTGATTAAAACGAATAGTACCATGATGTTCAGCAAAAAATTACCCAAAATATATTATTTCGACGTACATATGATTAATTCTAGACGTGTTGCAAAGTAGGTCGAACCTCTCAGAGTCTTAAGAAACTGCTCTTTGCCGACTGGCTGAATTGTAAATGTATTCGAATCACCCTATTGTCAAGAAGTCCAAAGAATTTTGAAACAGACTATAAGTATGGTTTATTTCAAGGAATATTATGCACAGCGGATTTGAAACGTTTAGCACGAATGCTCGAGTAAATTGAATTCGAATAAATATATTGCGCGATGAAAATCGACAGTTCTGGGGGTAAGCAGCAGCCATTTGCGGGGAGTCAGTCAATAGCTTTTCATGGGGAGTCTAGTTCAACGAAGCCTCCTCCCCGAAGAATGTGTACTCCCCACTGAATCTGTAGTCTCCATAAAGTCCATTCTTATTTTGTAAGTTTGCGCATAGTACAACAAACATTTTTCGACTGTCCATCCATTTAAATATTCAACGAGAAGCCCGATAAGTGTAAAATATTTTGCCGTACCTAACTATGTGTCTTTATTTCCAGCATTCGAAATCTACATTATTTCATAAAAATATGGAAAGTTCATCAAATAAAGTCATTCGAGGCGTTTTAGGACCTACTCAACAAAATTTTCAAGTGCGATTGTACCGAAGAATAACCAAATCGCGTTCAGTCATTTTTTATCCTTTTAGCAAAACTACTCTACGTCGAGGAAAATAAGCGAAAATTAGTACGGGATATAAAAGCACGAAGTAAGCATAATTTAACTAATAACATCACGAGCATATGCGCTCGCTTGCACGGATGAATGTAAACAGATGCGTATATATAAATTATATCAATACGTGTGATTACAACATTCTACGCATGTTTGCACTTTTCACGAGCCATCATTCAAACATGAGGTGGTGCTGCTTCGATTTTGCAGCCTTTTTCTGAAAATCAGTTGATTTCTTGACCGGCGATGGAAAAACGGTAACGGAAACATTAGTTTCGTTCTCTGGGGGCGAACGAATATCGCTGGTGGACGAAGTTGTGTCACTTATCGTCGGGGCTTTGATATATATATCCTTTGCTTTCACCGACGATTTTAAATTTCTCACTCTTTTGTCAACCGGAGCCTTAAGGGCACTCTGAAAAATTAATTTTTCTGAGTACATAGGTATCCAAAGTCACCTTACATCGACAGCGACCAAAGTCTGGGGGTCTGCTGAGCGATGTAAAACCTGCAAAAATCCCAAAAAACAGTCAAAAATTCAGTTCGGGGATTTATCATTTTTGGGTGCCGAAAACCACTCTACACGCTCACGTATAATTAAATTGAATTAAACATTTAATTTTAAGATAAATTTTATTTTATTAAATTTGATCAAACCTGACTACCTCTAGGAGCAGAAAGACTATTTATTTACTAGTTTCCTGATCGCACGCGCTGAATAAAGAATGGGAAATTTTCCGCGGAGAATGGGACAAAGTAGAGACCAAAAATGGATGAAAATCGAAAATTTCCTCTATAAATGCTTGACATTCACCAAAAAGTGTGGAACGCGTTGTTTTAAGGCGGTTTTAGCATTTATATCAGTTTTTGAAGTTATTTGGCCTAAAAAATCTCTCTAACTATCCCCAGACCGATTGATCGACAGATCGGTCCTGCTGTGCATCTATGGTCATAGTGGCATGCAAGTTATATTGCATAACGAATGTTTGTGACGATTAAGCGAATTTTTGAATTAATACTGAAGCCGTCACTTGCTAGATAGGTACGATCAAAACCCCTCATCCCAAATATCACTAATGGCAACGCACTATTAAAATTTTGTGATTTAAACAAATAAGACATCATTCATGAGTATCAATTCTTAATAATTATGCGTAAGAATTTTCAATGCAGTCAAATCTTTTTATTGACTGTCTCGATAGTATTAGCATTCTCAAGACTTAAGACTCCGTAATACCTTTTTAGCTCCAGCAATGGGTACCGACTTATCAACTGAAAGTTTTCGGCGTCTGCGTATTATTAGCAGCGCAATTATGAGAACAAAAATCAACAGCACCACAATGGCCACGGGCACAAAGATCACATAGTCAATCCTCATTTCCTTAAAACGTAGCTAGTTACTGATATTTAGTCTAATTGGCAATTAATTTTGTTGAAAACCAAGTAATGCAACTTTAGCATTTTATCAAAACAATACAAAGAATGCACGTCCAATTACCGCTGATTTTCATAATACATACGATCAGAGCATAGTTTCAAAAGGCCTAGATTCAGGAGGGTTGGCAAAATCCCAAAATCCGGGGGCCAGTAAATTAAGGGATCGAGCCTATCTTGCAGGTCAAATGTGAGGAATGATTTAAACATCATATACGAAATGTTTTACTGGGAAAGACCACATTTTTTAGTACTTTTTATCCAATTCTGACTCATCGGCAAAAAATATGAAAACACATTGAGAACTCTTACTTTTCAGCTCATTTTAACTTCATTAGAGGCATTTTTTGGGCAAACATAACAGAAATGTACTAGTCGGCGCAACGCGCCGAAATATTTTTAACATCTTTACTACTTTCGCTCCGAAAAATCATGCAGATGTTTGACAGTTCAAAATGTCTGACAGTGAATCGAGTCTAAATCTCTGAGGTAGGGGTAAAAAACTATTTCACCTCCTATGGTAATAAATGGATTAGAGTAAAACGTAGGTACCTAAGTAATACAGAGCTCCTCGATGAGATTATGCGACTTTATCATATTCTGCAAAAAGTTATGACGGAATGTGACAATTAGGCAGAAACAGTAGTCACTCGATCGAATTTTCCAAAAAGAGTAAAATAAAATTTTGTGCAAAATATATGAGAATTAATGCAATAAAAAGAACTCAAGTCTAAATTCGTACATATACAACCTAACTAAGTGTAATAAAAGGATTCAATCGCTAACTTAGACTGTTTTTGTGGAATGTTAATGTGCGTGCTAGTTGTATGAGTACAATGAAACGTGTACGTAGTAAAGTTCAGATGCCCAGATCTCTTCCGAATGTAAAAATGATAGATCCCATAAGAAAATAAGGCAAAAGACCGAGCACTAATGAAAAACCAAAACTTTTTTGCAAAGCGCTTGAAAATGATTAGAACTTGTAGACAGGGGCGGATTTAGGGGGGGGGCGGGGGAGGGGGCGGCCGCCCCCCATTGACCCAAATTAGTGCGCAAAATTAAACATTTTTGAGCGATTTTTAGCGATTTTGGTGTTAAAACGGCTAATTTTTCCGCCCAAGTCAGGGTTCCGCCCCCCCATAGGGGTACCGCCCCCCCCCTTAGGAAAATCTTAGATCCGCCACTACTTGTGGATTATACATTTTAACCATTTTAGCATTTATGCTTAGGTACCAGTTCTTTAGGCCTCACTAACAGTTAGTAAAATTGGTTATTCTCTTTATGTCATGATTCGAATTGTCTGTTTTAGCTATAATATGTTTAATGCAAAACGATAATCAAAGGAAAATTTAAGTTAATTATCAATATGTCTAAAACATTTAAATAATAAGTTCCTTGAGGGAGGATTTTAGAGTTATCTAGCTCTTAGGATGACCCCCTACCGTGGACAAAACGCATATCACAAAATTTATGGAAGTATAGATGCTTTAAGTGTTTGTAACAATTTCTATCCTGCAAACATCACTATTTCACTGCCCTCGCGCCAAATATAAAATTATTTGACCACTTATCGTGAAATTTCTTTGATAGAAATAATTTTTAGACTCGTCTATCTTATAAAGAAGGAGCAGTGCTAGAAAGGTCGAAAAATCTTGCAACTGACATATGGTTAATCAGTTTGCTCAAAATTCGATTAATGTTTTGCCACTGACTTTTCGATTTCTCCACTATACGCTTGAAACATAATTTTTAAATTTTTTTAAAATTCTACTATGTTCCGAGTTTTATTATTTCACACCAAAATTTCGATTCACTGGGGTCCAGACATGTAACAGGGGGATGAAGGGATCCCTTACCCAAAGTTGGTCGTCCCCCATCCCCAGAGTCAGAAAATTTCTTACCCCCTCCCGATTTCTGAAAAAGATTTAATTTTTTGGCCGCTTTTAGGTGTTTTTGATCGTTTTTGGCCCAAAATTGGAGGTCATTTACCCACCCCCAAATGGCCGGGAACCCCCGCTCGATATTTCAAGCCTGTACACGCATGCTTGGGTCAACTGTTATCACGATACTCCGCTCCTGACGTACCTGTTCATCACGCGTACGATTATAGCCCGCAGCATCAGATACTGAAGTAATATCCGTCACTATCAGCTGATGAGGGGGCACAGGCACGCCAAAAAATGTGAGGATGTTTTCTTCAAAGTACATATACGTCCGGGTTTACTAATTCTGTGAACAGTTTCGATAAAGCATCCGTCTTTATATGGAATCTTACGGCAACCGAAGGACTCAATATTAACCTGACAATACATGTGTGTCTTTCTGCAAATAGTCTCCATTATTTCAAACAAATCACTCGAAAGCGAATAGGGTCGATTGAGTTTCCAGAATGTTTGGGTCACTTCCCGCGCATCAAAATCCGGCACTAATGTGTCTAAAGTTCAAGCAATTAAGATGCATGCGAACATGCAATAGCTTGAAATTCAGGGCGAGGGGCTCCCGGAATGCATGCATAGCGATCAAATTCGGAGGGTTCAAACGGAACAAAAGTTCAGAAAATCGCAAAATAACATGCCAAAATTTCAATTCTGGGAGTATATCAAGTTTTGGGGGTTACCCGGCTATCGGAGGGGGCGTAAATGACCTCCAATTTTCGGCCAAAAATGGCACGAAAAGCACCTACAAATGGTCGAAAACAGAATTTTTCGTCGAAAATAGGGAGGGAGATTTTCTGACTTTGGGGGATGATCGACTGTGGTTCAGGGATCCTCAATCTCCCTGCTACACGCATTCACGTGAATGTTTACGCAATGAGCAACATTACAAGTAGGAATAAATAATGGCAAAGCATAATCTGTACGATAGACGAGATTAAAACGATCAATTCTCTAGACGCGTACCCCAAAACAGAAAAATGGTATAGGGATGGCAAAATAAAGGCCGAAAATTGACGGAAATCCCAATTTTTCTGCAAAATTGCTTGAAATTGATCATTAACTGCGAATTAAGATAATGTTCACGCTATTTCAGCATTTATACCTGATCTATTGAGGCCACTTTAGCTCAAAACAGCTCTCTGATTCACCCCAGAAACCGGCCTGGGAAATTTATTTAGTCTAAAAAATTAAAATCTCTGGGGTGAATCAGAGAGCTGTTCTTGACTCAAGAAATCGATTGGTCAAACAATTTAGGTGGTCTACAGAACAAGTGCCCGAAAAAATTTACAATACTTGTATGTGTTATCATACAAGCTATATAAATTTCGTGATTTTTTTATACATACATAATAGATATATACAACAGAAATAAATAATCGAAGAATTCCGTATTGCAGTTTTCGAAGTTTATTATTTAAAAAGAGCTAAATTCTTAAGGAAAGCTCAAAAAAAGACTCAAAAAAACTCAATTAGATACGAAAAACTGAAGAAGACTAAAAAAAGCTCAATTTTGTCCTCTCAGATCAATGACCCCCAGATCGGTCATACTATGAATCTATGTATGGTCAACACCGAAATTGCACGAAGTCTTTTTTCAAATCTGTAACCGAAAATACTTAGCGCTGTTCAGCAAACGAAAGCATATTCCATATTTGAATAAATATAAGAATAAAGCAACGTTCATACCATCTTCGTTGAGCAAGACAAGAAAAACATCGACTCCCGTGATTGGATTTTTCCTATATTGATCCATACTATCTTCAGTAATCCCAGTTGATATTACTGAAATTGATATTCACAAGTAATGAAGGAATATATTAGTTTGTTCTTTTTATATAAGTGTATGTACGTCGTAATGGGCTGAGAGAAGTCGAAGTTATTTGAATCAATTTACTTAAAACCCCACTGCAATACAACATGTGAATTATAGCGGCGAGAAAAAATGTTTTATAACATTCCTCTTTATGCTTGAAAAGCAGATGCGCACAAGTCAAATGGGCCATTTTTCTGTAGTCTCTCACACATCTTTTTGTTTCCACAGTGTAACACGAAACTTTGTTTAAAAGCATCACAGCATTAATGTAAAGTTTTCGTATCTAACCGTTTACACCGGCTGGAAGAACATCTATTTTTGCATGGAAAACGTTTGGCGGCATTCCTGTCTGTTGTCGTCGTAGCCAGAAATGCACGTAGGCCGCCAGAATGGAAGATTAAAAAATTTTCTGAGGAAAATGAGACAAAATAAAAACCAATAATGGATACAAATCTAAATTTTTTTGAAAAGTGTTCATAATCTTCTGTCTTTAAGCTTAGTATTTATAAAAGTTTTGAGGCTATTCTGGTCCAAAAAGCTTTTTAAGTGACCCCTCTCAGGCCGGTTGGTCCCCAAGCTCGGCCATGCTGTGCATCTTCGGTCATGACTAGACAGGTATTACTGGAGTACGTTCATTTTTTTAAAAATCATTTCCGTTAGAAAATAAAATAGACATATCAGTAAATCGACATCGCTGATCTCAAAACCGTTGTCTATTTTCAGCCTGTATGCATCGTTGTTGCAGTATACCTACAGTACACCTCAACACTTTTACAAAAAATCATTTTCGTTAAAAAATAAAATCGCCATAGTGGTAAATCGACATCGCTGATCTCAAATCCGTTGTCTATTTTTAGCCTGCATGCATCGTTCTATACCTACGTTGCGGTATAAGTGCAGTACACCTCAGATTTTTTATTTTCAGATCTCAGATAACTTACTTCATAAAATTTATTAACATCATGGCAAAAGATATTAATATGCATGAATTCTGCCATATCACAAGAAGTGAAGAATCAGCCACCGAATTCGAACGAGAAAACGGCTCGCTGCTTGCTTTTCGTATTAATATCTTATGCCATGATCTTAATAAATTTTCTGAAGTAAGTTATCTAAGATCTAAAAATAAAAATTCGGAGGTGTACAGTAGTTATACTGTAACGTAGGTATACAACGATGCATGCGGGCTGAAAATAGACAACGGATTTGAGATCAGCGATGTCAATTTACTAATATGGTGATTTTATTTTTTAACGAAAATGATTTTTGAATGTAGATATACTGTAACAACGATACATGTACTGTAGGTATACTGTAACAACGATACATGCAGGCTAAAAATAGACAACGGATTTGAGATCAGCGATGTCGATTTACAAATATGGCGATTTTATTTTTTAATGAAAATGATTTTTAAAAAGTGTGGACGTACTCCAGTGTGGGCAGCAAGAAAATTCTGGGGGGGGGGTGCAAGATTTTTTTGAAGGTCGAAAAATGGCCTTAAAAATGGTGGTATGGCGATAAAAACACCATTTTTTGACGTTTCTCATCAAGCACTATCCATTGGCATCAAAAAATTGCGAAAAAAACGAAAAAAATTATCAAAAATTGAATTCTGGGGGGGCATTTTGATTTCTGAGGGGGGGGTATTTTGGTTTCTGGGGGTACATACCCCCAAACCCCCACGCCCAGGTGTGATACCGACTAGACATGCATCTGAGGGTTTGGGGGTCTAGATCCCTAAAATGAAAAAATGGAACATTTTTTGAAGAAAATGAATCGAACTGAAAGTTAAAAATGGATGAAAATTGAAAATTTCCTTCAAAAGTGCTTGAAAATGACTGGAAATTGTGAAATAGTGTGGTTTTAAGGCTATTTTAGCATGTATATTATTTTTTGAGGTCACTTTGGCTTAAAGAATCTCAATTTTTGGATTCCTTCCAGATTGGCTGACCTCCCCCCAAATCGGCCATACTGTGCACCTATGGTCATGACTAGGTCATTTCTAAACGTTTTTCTGGAACAAAACGTTTTGGTTCTCATAGTAGTTGCAGCGCAGCTAACTTTTGTTCTGCGCGCGAGGCGCGTAAATAAATGACAAATCTTTCCACAAACGCACTCTTGTCTCTACTACACCGGCAACAAAAGCTAACAACGAATTGCGATTTTTCAGAAATGATATATCTAGATAATTTATTTAATTTTCCAAAAAACTTTTTAGCGATTAAATTAGGCATCACAGTGAAAATATGCCGCATTTTGGGTCAATGTTATGAGAATATATACACAACAAAACTGATCAAGGAGCGGGTCAGCCTGTCTGGATGGGGTCAAAAAATAAGTTCTCTTTTGGCCAAAAATGACCTCGAAACCTGGTGTAAATACTAAAATAGCGTTGAAGCCACGTTATTTCAGAGTTTCTGATCAATTTAATACAGCACGAATATTTTTAATTTTCATATATTTTTGGCCTTCGCTTTGCCTCATTTTTCCCAGAAAATTTCAAATCTTTTTATTCTAGGAGGTTTAGACACTAGATCCCCACGCTTTATACAGGCACGTAGCTGGCCGTCCCATTTTGGGGGGACCAACACCAATTTCGGGGGTCCGGGGTCCAAAAAGGCCAAAAGTAGCACAAAATAACGTTTAAAAAGTCCTATTTTCCCGGTTTTTTCTGAATTTTGTGGGGGTCCGGACCCCCCCCCCTCCCATTTCCCCCAGAGCTACGTGCCTGCCTTTATAACTCGGTTGACTGGTTAAAAATTCTTAGCCTCTGTGCGTTTTTTCATTTCTGTCGTTCAGGAAACCAGTGGAGGCAAACTAGCGTTTTAATCAACTCTCTTATTCAGATAACCTCTCGGTTATTGCATTTTGTATAAAATTTTGTGGTTGTCTCTGTATAACTTACCTTATAAGAAGTTTCAAGTCACTCTGTACAAGATAAAAAGAGAAAATTTTGAAAAACTTAAGTTTCGTATAGATGTTTTAACATATCTACGATGATAATAAGGACCTAATCCACCTCTTTGAAATAAGTCTGAAAAATATACCCAGACAATAAATCTAAAATTTCAAATGCTTATTTCTTATGGACTTATTATGACCACTTTTTAAAAAACTTTAAAAAATAATCGGAAAAGCATCGTTTGGTGCAAACATTTTGATCGAGCATAGCAAGATATTAGAAAGCCTGGATTAAGCCAGAGTTCAACGTTTAAAGATACGCAGTCAGATTTAAGCGTGAAAGCCGGTGTCACATCTCAAAGTGTTCGGCCGGACACTTCAAGGTACCTTAAAGTGTCCGGGTTTACCTTAAAGTGTCCGGGCCACAATAACGTGCTAAAAAGCGAGAAAAAAGTATTTAAACATTGGGATAGAGTGGGCATCAGTCATCACACGTAGACGTAAAAGGATAGGATTTGAACCCCGAAATCCAAAGTCTCTCCAAATTGGTAGATCCATAGAATTAAATACTTTAGCGTTTTTTGCAGTTATGCTCCATCTGACTGCCAGAATTTGGCCCACTGCCCATGTAAAGTAGCAGGCATTTAACAGCCCAAAGTGTTGGGTGGGGGTTTGCCGACCATTAGGGGGGGAGTGCGCGAACTTCAATTTTCATTCAAAAATTGAAAGAACGCGCCTAAAATGGCTAGAAATCGCAAGTTTTTGCACAAAATCGGGGAAAGGGGAATAAACAATTTATGTTCATTTATATTTATATTTTTACATTTACGACTTCGGTTATGGGAATCTCCACCCCCGTGTTACATGTATGAAATGTCTTCTTAGAATCATGAGTGAATGGAACCGTGTGCAGTTTAAATTCACAACATTTATGACTGAAATTCGTAAATATCGTCGATTTTTCCTCACGAAAGTTATTTTTATAATCGATTTTATCTCCAAGTTCGCTAAACGACGCCATTGATGATGCAACGAATTCTTCGTAATGCATCGGCTTGCTTGTAATTATGTTCCTCAATACATTGTACAAGGTACGCCTATTTACCAAAATGTACAGCGGGTGATATGCGTGGGCGTATATGCGTACGTATACTCAGCGTAACCCGGACATTTGAAGGTAGAGCCGGACACAATGTCCGCCGGCCGGACAGTTTAAGGCACGGACGACACTTTAAGGTGCGACACCGGCTTCCGTATGCGCAGGCTTAAGCCAGGCTTAACCTAGCAAAAATGTTGAATAGAACACTTCCCGGATCTAGTATACAATTTACCCACCACCGTTTTTTGTGTAGTGTGTAATATGTAATGTGTTATGTGTAATGCGTATTGCGTAATGTGTCATGTGTAGTGTGTAATGTGTAATGTGTAAAGTGTATATATTACACATTATACATTACACATGACACGTTACAATACATTATGGATCGGCTAAAAAACGCTGGTGGGTAAATTGTATACTAGATCCCACTTCCCAGGTATATCATGTACAGCATAAAGCCTGGCTTAATCACACTCACAGCAGCAAATCCTGTCCAATTCTTTGCAAGATTGAGGCAAAATACAAGTGGTAAACAACTTATAAATTCTTGTCGAAGAAATATATTTACAAGCATAAAACAACCAGAGGGACAGAGAGGGAGCGGAGGCGCCCTCACTTGTCCCACATCGTTTCATGTGATATTTCAAATTTTTCCGACGGTTTTCACCTGGTCATGCTAATGGTATATAATGAGTCGTGCTAATCTAAAGCCATATTCTTTCGTCAGAAACGGTCAGTTTTTTGGCATCGACGATTTGCTGCTCTTGGTTACATTTCTGGATTAAGCATTAGACCATAGTAAATTTGTCTATTTATCTATTTATACTTACATTTTTTCAGGTGCATTTGCAAGAAAAGAGAAGTGAGTTTAATCATCTCCAGCCATTCTTTCAGGCAGATTTAACGAATTTACGGGTGTTTTGCGTCGGATTCAGGTTCGCATTCATGAAATTTATAAGACACATGATTTTCGAAATTTTCACATTTTAAAGGAAAATTTATAGCGCTTTAATAAGTTACATACATCGTAAATCAGCGGAAAAATGTTATATTTCTCGTTAATAGCGGATTTTTATACGATTTCTTGAGCATTTGGAGATTAGGATACTTACCCGCCCATATGCTTTATTCACTATCGGAAACAGTCAAGTATTAGTCTCCGATACTTTTCTAACTCATTGTCACGCACAAAGTTCAAAACGCGTTCGTTTATAATAATTTCTATATAATTCATACATTTTTTTAATGCAAGAAAAAAAGCGCCTCGGTTTGTCAAAAAATATAGAAAAACTGTAATCTTAATGAAGAGCATAGGTACAAAATTATCGTCAAATATTTCATTCTCTAAATTTCTAACTGCTCACCGCATTGATAAGGAGCAGTTTTTCTCAATAATCGTTTAACGAAAGTATTACCTAAGCATTCAACATTCAATATCATTACGATCATACTCAAAACTACTTACTCAATACCACAAGTTCCGTTTGATTTCGCCAAGTAGTGGCGTAATAGTAAGGAATATCTCCAAGGATTAATGTCAACCCATTGAAATCTGGAGGGCAAGGTACCTTGGGGGAGTAGTCTTCGCGTAGTTGCTCGCGGGCGCGTTGATAATTGTTTGTGAATAAGTTGTAAGCATGGCAAGTCACGTAAGATATGTGCGTTCCAGAACTGGATATCTCGAAGGACTCGATCACTGCTTTGTGCACGGCATCGAATATGTCATCGGGTTCTGTGATACTACGTCGGTGTTGCAAATCGAACAGTACCATCAGGTCAACTTTATTGATTTTCGAGCATTCCGGGCCGCGCGAAAATACAGGGGTGCCAAGAATGAAAAAACAAATGATGAATAGCAGCATGGCCTGAAAATCAAAGCGCGAAATAAAAAAACAACAAGCATTAGGGGCCAGATTTCAACCGGATGGTGCATTATGTAGTGACCAGACATGTACATATGTACATATGTATATCGGGGTTAGGGGAACGAGGAGGATCTCCTTTTTAGATATAATAAGACAACTTAAGATTCAAAAGTTAAGATCAAAAATCATACACGTGCAGCATAAGAATTCTGGGGGTTGGGGGGTTAGGCACAAAATTTTTTAAAAAGTTCCTTTTTGGTCTAAAAACGAAGGGTACACGTCAAAAACACTGTTTTTTGACCTTTCAGACAATGCTCGTTCTTCCTAGGACATAAAAACGTAAAAAAACTTTCAAAAAAATTGAAAAAATTGAGTGAATTCAACAAAATGTAGTCAAAAAATTTGTAATAGGCGCAAAGCCCCGAAAATTTGAGATTTTTGACCCAAAAATGAGCTACAAACGCTTAAAAGGGCACACTTCTTACAACTTTTACAAAACATCGACAATTCTGGGGGGTCGCAGCCATTTTACAGGGGCTCAGTTGCCATGCTTGGGGTCAAACTACCCCCGTCAGAACATGTCTGCTAACAACAAAGGCCAAAACTTTTTTGCGAATGTGTTTGAATTCGGAGTAAGTGCAGAATGCGGGTTTTTCAGAAATGTGTACAAATGAACCCAGAAAATCCGAATACTTCACAAAACGTGCATTAAGAGTGAAAAGGGGAGCCAATTTGAGTGAAAACCGTCTTTGATTTCTCTGAATATTCTAAATTTTACTTTTGAATTCATTTTCTTGTTGAAGTTAATATTTTTCAATTAATTAATTAATTTTTTATAATACAAGTTTTTTATGCAAGTTTTTGATGACAGTCTGACAGCCTACATATATTCATCGTGAGCTATCCCGTTCTCGACCTCTGAAACCACCTTTTAATGGAAGAAATGTATCCGGGAACGGAGTAGGGATGTTCATTCTGAAGCGGCTTACTTGAGTACCCCGTGCCGAATTTCGAAAAATCCCTAGAGGAAAGAAACCTCGATGGATATCTGAAACCATCCTTAAGTTGGGTATTTTCCCGAAAACGGGCTTGAAGTGCTCACCACGACATGGTCAACTTGGGAAACCCCGTTGTTGGAGTGGGAACCACACCCGGAAGAAAGAAAGTTCGGAAGGAGACGACAAAATTATTTACGTTTCGGGTTTTCCCCGTCGTATCCGTTTCAATGTTTCCAAACTTTACCCATCGTCGTTTCCCTTTCATTTTCCATTTTTTTTCTAAATTTGACTAAAACAGTCAAAGTACATGGGTCCAAAAATTAGCTGTTCACGTGCGACATAGCGTTTTGTTGCTCTTCCACGTTGTCTACTTAAATTTATTTAAAATCATTTTAGTGCAAATTTCCCCGAAAAATTTCAAAATCTTTGTTAATTTTTGCTAAGAAATAATTAAGCCTCATTGAATTTAGCGAAAATTCAACGCTATAACAAAGGCTTGAATTGCAGCCCAATTCCCCGTATTTATGCTCTTGGAGAAGCTCATTGAAGCACTTGACGCAAGGCTCTAATTTTTTTACAATTTAAGCTTAAAGATGCTATAAGACTTTGCTGAAGTAAATAAATGAGACATTGTAGTTTTGCTGTTACAAAAGCCTATTCCTAGCGCAAGAAAATCCAGTCAAGCCATCAGAAAAGTAAAAGCATTATTAACAGATATTATTTCGAGCCAGAAAAATTTGAGAAATCAGGGACAAGGATAGCCAAAACTCATAACGAATTAAATATCCATCTCTCTCATCAACTATATGTACAAAAATTGGGTTGATGAAACGAGGGCCGCCTTCCCTTTTAAATCTCTCCGAACTAGAGACGACATGGGTTGCCAAGTGCTCTTGTCAAAAAACCCCAATTCTAATCTCAAACTGCCTTAAAAACCCAAACCAATGGTTATGCATAGGCACAAAAAACCCCGATCGCAAAAAATGCCCCTAATGGCCTTAAAAACCCCCTAAATGGGAGAAAATCTCCAATCTGGCAAACCTGCAGACGACATTACTTCAACCGACCGGACGCGATTCTGTTTAAATTAAATAATGAAACTTTATGATTGCGGGTGTAAACAAACCTACGTTTATAAAAATCTGGCAAAAATAGTGTAATGCGTTTTAAAGATATGCACATATTTTATGTCACCACGAATCATTCTGTATTCAATTTCACGAAACCTAGTGCATGGAAATCAATTGTCATCGCTTAATCAATAGGCTTTAAAAGCTTTGACGATGGACCGCACGCAATAGCAGATAAAATTATAGATAGTACAATTTTTTCTAATCTTGACGAATTGATTACCGATATTCCAATTTCCAAATATAATCTTTTTCATCGCGTGAAAACAACTCTTATTTTAGTGCTTGAATCTGTAGTGTTCAGCAAAAGTTTATAACAGATATATCGTCAATTTTTCAACCTAGTGCAGTGCATGGATCCGCTCGGAAAACCAATATCCTTATTACTGTAGCGCTCGATCGCTCGACGGAGTTGATAACAAATTTTTTCATAGATATGGCGTGCTGAGCGATGAAGGATTCAGGTGCTAGAGTAATAAGCAAAATGGTTTGCCGAAAGATTTATGCACTACATCCCGTTTCATTTAACTTTGAGATTTTGAAAAAAATTAAAATTGCCTACAATAGTGATTTTAACTTATAGTATAGTTGCGATATTCTACAGTATATCGAGTTAAGCTGAGACGCTTGCTAATATCAAACCGCGTTACTGCATCAAAAGCACAAACCACTTTTGTAGCCTGATTCATGCGGATTAAATTCAAAAGAAAACCGCAAACTTAAATGGAAACAGACTATAGGTTAAAAATATAAACTATACATAGGTGCAGTTTTTTAACCTGGCTTATAAAGTTTTGGAAAACGAATGTTCTTGTTGCAGCGCAACCAGATTTTGAGATATCAGTCACGACGACCAGGCATACATGAAGGGATTTAGGAGGAGGAAGCGTGTCCCCACCCAGAATGAAAACGGTGGGAATTTGTTTGTGGGAAATGACGCAAGATGAAGGCTAGACGTACATACAAAATGAACACGAAAAATTGCTGCAAAAGTGCTTAAAATTAATGAAAGTTGTGAATTAGCGTTGCTTACATATGCCATTTTAGCATTTACATTTTTGAGGCCATTGTCTTACAAAATTTATGGCTGACACCCTCCGCTTCATGCCGACCATTGGTTATTAGTTTTTAAAAAATTAAAATAGCCTCATATACCGATATAAATGATAAAATGGCTTAAAACTAACCCACAGTATCTGATCATTTCCAAGCACTAATTTTGGAAAATTTCCATTTTCATCAGCTTTTTTCTATCATTTTCCCCAGAAAATTTCCAGTTTTTCTATTCAAGAGGACTTGAAGCCCTAAAGCTTTGCTCACGTGCATGCCTGCTGGTCCCGACGCGATCTTAATGCTTACTCTGTCGAGTAATGAAGTAAAATTTATTGCTGTAGTCTGTTTCAAAATTCTTTTGACTTTTTATTATGACGTAATTCGAAAGCATTGAAAATTTATACAATTGGCTTAAGGACTCTCTTTGTATCCACCCCTCTCGCCATCTGGTTGGCTAGTCGACTTATTACAGTTTATTTGGCTCTTTTAATACCTTTTATTTTGGCACAATGGGCTAGTTTTGATTTGATGTAAGCATGGTGAACGTTCGGATGCATTGCTCAAAAAAGAAGCTGCTGGATTCAAGCTCGTTATCACTTGAAGCAAAGCGAGCGTTATACCACGAGGCTATTTAGGGAAACGGCGCATTTGTTTAAAATGCTACATATGTAATTAGCTCATTAAAGAATAAGCTAATCAGTTGACAAGAGGGGTGGGTCAAAAAAGTTGCACTTTACGCTGATTGGCTTAATTATATATGCCATTAAATCAATTAACTGTAAAGAAAGTCTAAGGAATTTTGAAACAGATTATAGGTGGCTGCTAATCCTGAGGTCTACTTTACATTAATTCAATTTTCTTCTAATGCACACATAATTCATTAAAATCGCTCTGTTTACAATTACATATGACATCTACCAGTTGACCAATGTCAGCAGTTACTATTGAAGGAATGTAATGGACATTTTGCGCGTTGACAAGCTCGTTGCAGTAAGTAGTGTCGTGCAATTCCATGTCACGGTCATGTGCGGATTTAGAAGAGAGCAGGAGGGCGGGGCGACCCCCTCGTCGTCAAAAAATATTTCGGCGCAATAGAGAGTTGGTGCTTATTTTTGATGATTTAAGCCATGTTTTATTACACTTTTTTAAATTTTTCCGATGCGCGCCGGGCAGTAATTATGACAATTACTGACTTTCTTTGCGTTATAGAAATTTTATTTTTATGTTAGAAGAGTTTTGTATGTATCGGACAAGGATTTTTTAGTTCTTAAACTGATTTCTCGATTATTTTTTCAGTGCTTGGCGTCCATTTTTGCACAATTTTGCGCGTTTTTCGCAGAAAATTTTTGAGAATTTCTAACTTTTTTCAGATTACGAATGAAATCGTCTATCAAACGATGACAAAAAGCTGATACTTTATGCAGAAAGAACAGATTTTTAGGACAATGTTTAACACAGGAAAATTTGGGTTTCCGCCCCTCCCCCTGTGAGAAAATCCTGGATCCGACACTGATCACGACCGTCAGTACTAGCAAAGTGCGTCGCGTAAGTTGTTCTGGGAAGTCAGCCAGACGTGATGTGAATGTGAACAGCTCAGTTCTTTATTCATTATTCACAATTTGAGCTGCGTAATTTGTAATCTTAAAAAATATAATTATATTTCATTTTTTATCGTGAGTTATAATTATAATAGTTATAGATACAATTAGCGCTATCTACTCGCTCGATCGCACATGCCGGAGGCGAATGTTTGTTTATTCAAGACACACTCTTGCAGCAGCCATAAATCTACTTGAAAAGTATATCACGTGGCTAGTAACGTTAAGAATGCTCCGAAAATGGTTTTTTCGATTTTAATAAATAAATAGCATGGGTGTGCAATTTAATCTGGGAGTTGAGACTTAACTCGAGAAAATCATGATTCTTTTTTAGTGACCTAATATGTCTAGAGACAGCAGAGACCTCTATGGCCTATTAAAGTCCTTACGCTAGTATTTACATAAGTAGTGTCTACCTAATTTTCTAGATATGTATATTTTAAAGATTTATGTCTGCCATTAATGAGCAGCTGCTAAGGTAATTTTACTAGAGAAGCCATATATGTATATGCTTAGATTTTACTTTCCTAAAAAAACGTCCTACTTATCGCAGACTTTTCCGATTTTCGCATGAAAGAATCAACGTATTGGGTGGGCGTAGTTGTTCATCTTTGAGCGAGGACGGGAAAGACATTGATCGGGTTCTGGTTTGTGGTCAAAATTTCCAAGAGGATATTTCTGAAAAGCACAAAAAGTAGTTGTTTACCTAAAAGTGTGCAAAAAGTAAAAGAACAACTTCTAGGATGGAGTTGTGGGATAGCTGATTGTGCATTTGGAATTAACCGTGCTATTGCAGCCTATACTTTTTCCCGGCCAATACTTTGGTGCACGCTCAAACCTGATTGGGATCCAAAAATTTTCAAATGCAAAAGTAAAACCTAACTAATATGCGAATGAGGGCACTTTGAATCCTCTCATTCAGCCATGCATATCGGCTTAACAAAAATTTTGCCATAATATTAAAAAGCGATAATTTTTTAGAGAAAGAGTCTAAAAGGGACGGTAATATTTACTAAAATTTAAAGTTTCTCAAAGCTCATAAAAATCAGTCATTGATAAGATTAATAGATCTTATTCTCTTTTAATATGTGAACGAGTGCATTACTTCTCTGCGGCTATTGTATATTCCGGAAATGTTTTTTAAGTATTCACGATGCAGAAAAATCTCTTATGAGTTTTGCAAAAATTTTAATTTTAGTTGATATCAACGGCCTTTTTGGACTTGTTTTTATATATGTAGTTCTCGCTTTTTTATATTATCACGGCTAAATTCGTGTTATGCATTCAGGAGCTTTGGAGTTCAGATAATATAGAAGAGACAAAACATTTTTTGGAAACAGACGGTTGAAAACCTAGAATGAAAGGAGTAAATAAAACTCGATCCTAAACTGTTTGACATCGGTCTCACAACACAACCAAGGATGCATGGCATAATCACTATAGGGGGGGGTCAATCGGAGAGGTTTTTTTGCGCTAAAATGTCATCAGAGAATGATAGGAATGATAAAATAGCATAAAAACTACTTTAGCCTATTGTTTCCGGTCATATTTTTTTCAAGCAAACTTGCAGAAAATTTTTTGATTTTCATACACGTTTTGCCTATTTCGCCCTGAAAATTTTCTATTTTTCCATTCTGGGGTCTATATCCTGCGAACATCTTTTCCCCGCATTCATTTCTGGTCACAACCAAACATGTACTTGAGGGTCTTGGAGTTCAAGGCCCTCCAAAATTGAAAAAAATTGGAAGGAAATAAGACAAAATAAAAGCCAGAAATAGTTTGAAAATCTAAAATTTTCTTCAAAAGTGCTTAAATTGACCAGAAACGATGTATTAACATACATAGTTTCACGCTGTTTTAGCATTTATATCAGTGTTTAAGGTCATTTTGCCCCCAAAAAAGCTTATTAGTGACTCCCTGAACCGACTGATCCTAGGCCGGCTATGCTGTGCTAGTCTCAAACAACAAATGTGTTTGTCAATTTGAATTTGCGAATTTGTGCGTCTATGTGCCATTTTTAAGACCGCTTTAGGTCAAACATCAGCCCAAAGTCCATTATGCTGTGCACCTGCAGCATACATGTGACAGTTGGGGGGCAGGGGTGTCCCACACCCAAAGTTTGTCATCCCCTAAAGTCAGTAAGTTTTTGACCCCTTCCAAATTTCGGCGAAACTTGCATCTTGGAACATTTTTAGGTCAGATCAGTTCCTTCGTCCCTAAGCTGGGAATCATACCCACCTAAAACTTTGAGCCGTTTCATGTATAACCTGTAGTCAATAACATAGGTGAACAGCGTGGTTGGTCTTGGGTTTGTTCGGTCTTGTAAAGCGGCCTCTAAAATTGGTGTAAATGTGTACTGTAAATTAAAAAGTTAAAATTCAAAGGTTAAAGTGTCATGATGACTATTTACGGTCCGTTTCAATCAAATTTGCAATAAACTTTGATTTTCTCGTTTTTGGCCTTGATTTTTGCCCTTTTTACTGCAAAAATATTGCGCTTTGCCTTTATAAAATCTCCCTAACCCCACTTGCATATCTGATGGCTGAACTAGCCCAGTCTGCCGGAAATCTGGCCTCCAAAGTCAGCAGTCAGCACCAATAAATGATTTACTTGCTTTTGTCTTTAAGCTATGATCTATTTCATCATTTGTGCTTCCATTCTTGGTACTGTATCTCCGCGTGGTCCGGAATGTAGGAAAATCAATAAACTCGATCTGATGGTACTGTTTGATTTGGAAAATAGACGTAGTACCACACAAATGGACGACATATACGACATCGTGCACAAAGGAGTGCTCGAGTCGTTCAATATAACACAGGGAGGAGTTCACATATCTTACGTGACTTGCTTTTCCTACAACAGATTCTCAAGTGATGCTCATGGCTCCCGCAGACGACTAAACGTAGCTTGGGTTCCCGCAGTATATTGTTACACTGAGTTCAAGGGGGTGACAGAAGTAGCCTCAGATCTTCCTTTACACTTCGGTGACACCAGGCGATACGATGTAGAAATGGCAGTATTGAGTGAGCAGTTTTTTATATTTTCTAATGTAAGACGTTGAAAATTGAACGCATTTTAATTTTATGAATAAATAATTAGGGAACCGTCCCTTAATCGATGCGGTGCAGCACTTAATAGCTTACAAAAGAAACTGTTCGATCTCGGGTTATCCTTTCATTGGCATTGCGCTTTTCCGGTTTTGTCACAATTTAAACCATGTACCTATTCCAATTATTTTCTAAGAAATAAAACAGGTAATATTAATTTAAACCATATACTGATAAGCATTTGAAATTATAATTTTGTTTTTTAGAATAATGTGTTTTAGACATATTTTTGAAAAGTTGAATTGTCTAGTTCCTTATCAGCATCGAGGACACGCGTTCCCGGGTAAGGGAGTTGTACCTTCCGTAGAATATCCGCTGATATTAAACAAAAAAGTTAGCTCACTCTTTAGAATTTTTAATTTTCCAGAAAACTTATGTTAGTATTAGGTGTAAAAACTTTTTTGCTCATGAATCAGTTCACGTCACTAGCGTAGATGCGCAGTATGGCCGATCTGAAGTCAGAAGAGCCAGCTGGGAGTCATTCAATGAGCTCTTTTGGACGAAAATAATCACAAAAAAACTGGTTATAAATGCTAAAATAGCGTAAAACCACATTAATCCTTGTTTCTCGTCTGGGCCACCATATACTCATTTTTTGACTATATTTTTTTCAATTTACTCGATTTTTGCAAATGTTTTCGTGATTTGTTTATGTTTTTAAGTTTTAGAAAGAACGAGCATCGTCCTAAACGCCAAAAAACAGTAAACAGTGTTTTTGTGTTTACCCATCGCGTTTTAGCCCAAAAAGGCATTTAAAAATAAGATTTTGAGCGTGCCCTCCTGAATTCTCATACTGTACGGGTATGCTCCTGAATAGGTACTGCGAAACTAATAAATCAGTTCCTTTCAACAGTGGAACTAGCTTATAAATTATGACTGTAAAATGCGCTTACGTTATCTAATGCAATAATCATATGGATGAGTCAATCACTGATTGCAGATGTGCGAGTAAAACGTACACGTACATGTTCTGAGGGGACTTTGGGGGTGATTCAACCATCCAAAATAGTTGCTGACCCCGCAAAATATTTATTTTGTAAAAATCTTAGAAATGTGCTGTTTTCGCTTTCTTAGTGACCGTTTACCTCAAGAGTACCAGTTTTTAGATACTTCGAGCCAGATTCTCATTTTAGCTATATTTTGTTAAACTTGCATTCATTTTTTGAAAATTGTTCACGTTATGTTTTAGAAAGAAAAAGCAATGTCAAAAAGTAAGAAAATACTGATTTTAGGGCATACATTGTTTTAAAAACGCACTTTTGAAAAACTTTTGGGACAAACTTCTATGATTTCCTTGCTATATTTGTAATGACAACTTTTATTTTTACTTTTAATTTTACTTACACTTTGAACTTTAGCTTTTGTCAGCTTGCTACGGCGTGTATAGGTACATATATAAACTTTTATTTCTCCTTCATCAATTGATCGAAGTATCAATTTCAGTTATATCTAGAGCGATCAAAATATGGTGCTGTACCAATTTTTTTAAACTTCTATGAGATTCAGGATGTCAGATAATGTCGAAAAACACACTTTTAGCATTCAAGTAGCATTTTTCTGCACCAATTGCACCTAATTTGACTGGTTTGCACTAGATGCACCAAATTCATACATTAGTCAAAATAACGAACTATTGTTGTGTAACCGAACTACTTCAGCGATTAGGATTAACTTTTATTGTCGAATAATAATGCAAATGAACGTAGCATCAAGCACTCAAAAGTTTAAAACCCCGGTTTTGCCGGAAAGAGAAGAAGTGACCAAAATGATAAAGCACAGATATTTTATACTTTCGCGAAAAAGGTGGAGAATAATTCTATTGGACGAGATTACGGTAGAATTACGGTAACACGATTTCCGATTGGCTAATTAACATTAAAACAAGCGTGACTAAATACTCTTTTTTAGTAAAAGGTAAAGACGGAAGAAGGTTTCATAAAAACGAATCTTATCGAAGTAATTTGCGTCATTACAACTAAATATTTCCCGGACTTTGGGGCCAACCCGTAAATCCTACTAGTGTTTCCCCCGGTGGGAGAAACGTTTCTCCCATGAAAATTTCCCCGGAGGGAGAAACGTTTCTCCCGGGAGAAACGTTTCTCCGGGTGTGGTTACCTATGTATGCTTATCATGGTTTTGCCGTTTCTCCCAGTCTCCAGGTGTGGTTACCTATACTTATCATGGTTTCGCCGTTTCTCCCGTTTCTCCCAGGCTCCCGGTGTGGTTATCTATGCTTATCATGGTTTCGCCGTTTCTCCCGTTTCTCTCAGGCTCCCGGTGTGGTTACCTATGCTGATCATGGTTTCGCCGTTTCTCCCGTTTCTCCCAGGCTCCCGGTGTGGTTACCTATGCTTATCATGGTTCCGCCGTTTCTCCCGTTTCTCCCAGGCTCCCGGTGTGGTTACCTATGCTTATTATGGTTCCGCCGTTTCTCCCGTTTCTCCCAGGCTCCCGGTAAGGTTACCTATGCTTATCATGGTTCCGCCGTTTCTCCCGTTTCTCCCAGGCTCCCGGTGTGGTTACCTATGCTGATCATGGTTTCGCCGTTTCTCCCGTTTCTGCCAGTCTCCGGGTGGTGATACTTATGATTGTCATGGTCCAGGCTCCGTGTGTGGGTACCTAATGCTTATCATGCTATTTCTTTCTCCCTATCTTTTTCATTAGTAGGATTTACGGGTTGGGCCGGACTTTGCCCAGAGAACGAATAAAACTAACATTTAGAGCACAAGCACGTGAGCTAACGATAGAAAAGAATTCTCGAAATATGGTTTTTATGTAATCGAGCGTAAAATCAAGAATTTCTTATGATCTAAGCATACTGTAATCGAATTACCTAATATCGCACAAGAATTTCGTCATTAAATCATACTGTAACATTGACTTTTGTCACAGTTGCAAGATGGGGAACAGGGATCAAGTGCAAATTTTTAAAAGATCTAAACGTTTTGAATGCTTCAGCAGATGACGACACAGCTGTAAACCGGAAAGCAGCACTTCCGACGAAAACCAATGTTCTGAACAAGAATGTTTTTTTTCTACCAGCGACAATAGAGCAGCTTGAAACACAAAATTTGACCAAGGAAAAACAGTGAAAATGTTTTAGCATTGTATCGAAGTTTTTGGACGGATTAACTATGTGAGAAGTTCACCTTCAGGGTAGGCAGAAACCCCCGTGTCGAAATTTTTATCGCAGAAATAAATCTGGAAATTTGTCTTATGACTTTAAACGCTCCTTCGGTTTCAGTCAAAGTAGAACATTCGTTTTTGAAATACAAATTGCTCTTAAGCAATTGTAGATGAGGACTTTTTCCGAAAATATCGAAATACGCAATTAAATCACGTTTAACCAGTGTGGTTTGAGTAAAACCTACGAATTATGTACCGAATTACGGTAATTTTTCGCACCGAATTAGGCATTAAATCGTATACATTCTCGTACCACATTTTGCACCAAATCAGTCATATTTTTGCACCAAAAAATTTTGACTGCTCTAGTTATATCGACTGGGATTACGGCATATAGTATGGAGCGATATAAGAAGCATCCTATCACTGAAGCCAATGTATTCCTCGTTTTGCTCAACGAAGATGGTATGGATATAGTTTATCTTATTCTTTACGCAAATATTGAATCATGCTTGCGTTTTGCTAAATGCTGTACCTCTGGTATTTAAGTAACATATAGGCTTAAAATGACTTCTACTAATTTCAGCATTAGCTTAAATAAAATAAGATCAGAAAGCATGATGATTAAGTAGAAATACTGCCAAGAAAACTAAAATCTATATTTTTTCTCTTTACTACTTCAGAGCTCTAACTAGCTTTTAAAAAAATGGCTAAATATATTAAAAGCTTTTACTTTCAAGACACATAAACTTCAAATACTAGTATATGGTATTATTCGAATATTTATTTTCATTGCATACTCGTACGTATTTAAAGAACTTAAGCTGAAAAAGTGTGACTGTTTCTTAATTTTTCTGTTAGCTAGGTCACCAACGCATGTGACGTAAAACGAATCGCGAAAATTATGTAGCCTACGAGTAAGTGTACTAAAATTAATTTTTGCCGAGCACCCGATTGTCAACCACTTAAATCGTCTGACCGATGGTCATGGAGTGGGGAATCAATCGGTTTGGGAGGATAGTCAGACATACGTGCACAAGGTCAAGGTTGGCAGGGGAATCCCAAAAATCCAAAGCAGTAAATTTAACGTTCACGATTTTTTTGCTGTTTTAACGATCAAAATGGTTCATGTGTTCATCGATTTTGGCTTTTATGTTGCCTTATGATATCGAAAAAATTCCCATCTTTGCTTTCTGATGGTCTAGATACCCCAAACTCCCTATATGTATATCTGGTCAAGATCATGTTTGCACAGTATTGCCATTCTAAAGGTCGGCCGGTCTTGGGGTTAATTGGAGAGCCGTTTTGAGCCGAAATGGCCTCAAAAATTGGTATGAATGCTAAAATAGTGAGAAAATTATTATTTTCATGACAACTGATTTCTTTTTTTGCACAAAAACTTTGACTATTTTTTGACAATCAAAAATCGGTCAAAAACTGCCTAACTTTGCGTACAAATATGTTCAGAGATCGCTCCGGAAATCTTTGTACGAGCTTCAAAATCAATGTCCCGTACAAAAATAAAAAACAGTGTTCATGACCTACATATTTTGAGTACTTTCGCGGAAACATTTTAAATGCTCCTCCATTTTAGGCAATTGCTTTATTTTCTGAAAAAAATTTCCCCATTTCTGCTTGCATTCTGGCGGCCTAGATATTCCCAAACTCCCACATAAGTCTGGTTACGACGACTACTGATGCACAGATTGGTCAGTCTGACGTCGGACAGTCTTGGGGTTTAATTAGTGAACTTTTTTGGGTTAAAATGACTTCAAAAAAGTGGTATAAATCCTAAAATGGTTACAGGTCAATTCAAACACTTATAAAGAAAATTTACGACTTTCGCCGATGGCATCATTTTCTCCAGTGAATTTTGCATTCTAAATTCTGTGGTCTTGCTTGACTCTCTACGCTCTATTTGCACATTTGATCGAGGTTATATTTGCATAGCATAAGAGTTCAGAGATTAAGCAAAGATTTTTTTGTGTGCCTTTTTGAGCTTTGAAAAGATGGTTACACGTCAAAAACAATACTTTTGACATTCCCGACGATAAAAAATTTTAAAACATTGAAAATGTTTAGCCAAATTGATTGTATTATGGTCAGAAAGGCATTATTTGAAAAATTTCATGACTTGAATAAATATTTGCCTAAATTTTAGACTATTTGGTGCCGATTACAAATCCGCTTAAAATTACCCGTACATACTGGAAATTGAATCGACCCTACTCGCTTCCGACTAAAATTACTGAAGTATTTGAAACTGTTTGCAAAATGTCTGACACATATTGTCAGTACAATTTGGATTATATCGCGTGTCGTAAGGTAGGAGCCGGTTGTTATAACGAACAAATTTACACGGTTATTAAACCTGGCCGTGAACCTTGTCGTGTGAACACATCAACAGAGCTTTTTCCTTGTCCTTGCCCCGCCCCCAGAAAAAAATGGACATCATCAAAGAGCACAAGTACAACCCCAACGTTAGCACCGAATCAGACAAGGAGCAGAACTCAAAGTACTTTTGACGGAGAGGTAAACGGAGACTCGTATCATAACCATTGATGCACCGCATGACCGATCGGGGGGGGGGGTCAGTCGGTCTGGGGGTGACAAATTGAGCTTTTTTTGGGACGAAATGGCCTTAAAAGCTGGTATAAGCGCTAACGTAGCTTTAAAATTACATTATTACATAGTTTCTGATCAATTAAAAGCAGTTTTTAAGGAAATTTTCAATTTTAATCCATTTCGGCCTTTTTACCTTATTTTCGCGAAAAAATTCCCCATTTTTCCATTCTGGAGTCTAGACCCAAGATTTCCCCTTCGCATCTCTGCTCGTAACCTTACATGCACGTAGGAGGAGGGTTTGGGGTCTAGCTAGACCACCCGAATAGAAAAATAGGAAATTTTCCGCGTAAAATGAGCCAAAATTTATAAAAATGGAAACATTTTTCAAAACGGCTTTAAATTGACCAGAATCTGCGTAAGAACGTAGTTCTATCGATATTTTAGCGCTTATAACAGTTTTTGAGGTCATTTTACCAAAAAGGGCCGACTTGTGACTGACCCCTACCCAGATCGTCCATGCTATGCATCTATGCTCGTAACCATACGTGACGTTATAGGGGTTAGGTCCCCGAGAATCCGGTAGACCTCTAGACCCCCGAAATGAATTTTCGGCATGTTTTTTGGGGGATTTTCGCCTGTTTTACGCCTACCAGACAATAGAATTCGGCTGTTGCCCATGTATGCTCGTGTTGTGACAATAAATAATCTCTGAGAATAAAAAAGTTAGTGTGCAAATAACAAAAATAAGAGCATGTGATCGTAGTACTTTTTTGAATAAATTTTTCCACGGAAATCGGAAATTTCGCTCATTATAGTTTTATGATGAATATCCGATGTTCACAACTTATTAATCCTAGATTGAACTTACTAGATCTGACTAAGACTAGAAGGCGGTCACCTGTGCACTTTTGTTTGCAGAGTCCTTAATCAGGTGCACTGCATGGCGACAAGCCAAGAATTGGCAGCAGTCGGATTTTGGTGAGTCTGGGTGGTGTAAAAGTGGCGAAAATTCCAAAAGCAAATAAAATTTAATTCTGGGGTTGGCCAGATTCTCGGAGAGGAGTCTATATCCCCCGAAACACCCAGGCATATCATCGAGAAAAATGTGTCATATATCACTCTGAGCATATGCATATCAATCAAGGGCAAGCATTGTCTGCTTTGACTGCTACATCAGCGTAACTTTGTTTCCACTAAAATTATTTGCTAACATACATATACAGCATGTAAATTCCGGGAGGTCAGCTCCGAAAATTTTTTATACAGTGCTTTCTGGGCCAACACGTTTAAAACACCATTTTTGACGTTTCAGATGACGTTCGTTTTTTCTAGAAGATACAAGACTTGGAAAAATCTGGGAAATAATTCGAGTAAATTGAAGACGATATAATTATGCAAAGTGCCGACAATTTGACATTTTCGGGTCAAAAATAAGTAAAAAAAGCTTAAATAGTACGCTTTCTATAATTTTTTGAAAATCAAAAATTTTGGGATGGTCGCACCCATTTTACAAGGATCAATAGCACACGTGAGCAGCAGGAGAATTCTGCGGGTCACCCTGAAAAAAATGATTAAAAATTGCCCATTTTGGCTAAAAACGATCGGTACAAGTTGAAAACGCTGCTGTTTAGATTTTGGGCAACGCTCGTATTTCTCTCGAAAATAGAGGAAAAATTCGCGTAAATCGAACACATTATGGTTGAAAATGAGTATATGGCGCGATGCGCCAAAAATTTTTCACTTGTGAGCAAAAAGTTAGCTGAAATCGCTTCAAAAAGTAGATTTGCTACATTTTTTCGGAAAATTTACAATTCTGGGGTCACAGGCAGGCCGTTTTGCGGGAGTCGGTATCCATTCTGGATATCATTGACGGTCATGCATAGCATGGAAATTAAAGAGAAAAATATTATTTTTGGGCCTCAAGCATGCTGAATACGCGTCAAAAACGTCATTTTTTGGCGTTTCTGACGTTGCTCTGTAATGCTGAGGGAGCGCGGAGGGGTGAAAAAATTTACGGAAGGACTGAAAGCTTTTCTGATAGGGGTGAAAACCCTTTAAGATCATGTATGGTCAGTAGTCATTCTAGAGGTCTACTCCCTGAAGAGCTCGTATGATTGCGAATAAGACTAGTATTAGCCGCCATGCTTTAAGGAACATGCAAGTTCGAGCAGGGTCAACTATGTGATCATTGTGCCTGTAGCCATTCTAGTGCTACTGATTTTGATACTCGCAATCGTGATGTCAGTAAGCCATTGGCGTCGAGATAGACGTGGGTTACCTCCAGTCGGCAAGTCTACGCCTATTGCTGAAGCTGAAAAGGCAATAAAGACTCTTAATAAAACTAATGCTTCTAAGAAAGTCAATAAAAAGGTTAGACTGCACTAAAAATTGGTACCTACTGCCACACATGTACAACATAGGAATTCTTGGGGTCAGGCCCGAAAGATTTTTAGAGAGTGCCTTTTTTGGCGTAAAACAAGATGGGTACGCGTCAAAAATTATGTTTTTTCGACGGTTTTGATAATGCTCGTTCTTCCTAGAACATAAAAGCTAGAGCTTTACCGGGATCGCCATTTTTATTGGGGTTGGGCCTAGCAACATCCCATATAATGATGTCTTACGATGTCCCATGCTGTCATTCTTATGTCGTAACAGTAGCGATAAAAAACACTAATAAGATAATGATAATAATAATGATAATCATAATAAATAAAAATAATTATAATGACTACGCCTATCACGTTTACTCGAATTAAGATCAGTGTCTTTTTTGTACTCGGCAAAGATTTTTCCCGGTGTACAAAGACTTTTCGGGACCGTCTTTGTACATGTACAAAGATTTTGGGAAGAGAAAAACCGCTAAAAAGGTCTGAAATTCGCAAAAATCTCCGGCGCTTCGCGCCGGAATGAGTGATTTTGTGTTCTATATATCTTTATAACGGCAGTTGCATCTCAAAAGGAAAAATGCCACATTTTTTGGCGCTTCGCGCCGTTTTAAGACGATTCTTAGTGACTTTTGCCATTAGAGACCCAGAAATTAGCTAAAATACACTACCAAAAGTCGAACAACTCTGTTTTTTACCACACTAAAATCGCTACTGTTCCATATTATAGTACCCGAAAATTTGTGTGTACAAAATGTACACAGATTTTTGAGACGACGAAAACTGTGAAAAAGTGTGAAATTCCCAGTATTTGTTTGTCCTATATATGTTTAAAATGGCAGAATTTGCATTTAGAATGCAAAAATGTCAAATTGTTCGGCGCTTCGCGCCGTTTAGCGACAGTTTTCAGTAATTTTTGGCGTCAGAAACCCAGAAATTAGCTAAAATACACTACCAAAGATCGAAAACCATGTTTTACCACACTTAAATCGCTACTATACTATTTTATAGTACACAAAAATTCGCATGTACAAAATGTACAAAGACTTTTGAGGACCATCATTGTACATGTAACAGGTGGTGCATAACCTTTCCCCTCTAGAAATGAAACCAGAAATGGAAACAAGATAACTTTTGTATCATTTTAATCAACGTTCAAAACGTAAATGACCAGTATACAATTAATAATCGGTATGGCCACCATTATCCTGTAAAACGGCTTTAAAACTAGCTGTGTATGAACACAGTAAATTTTGAGATGATTCGGTATCATTTTCCATGGTCGATAAGACTTATTCCCGATTGCGACGCAAGATTTCGGTCGAATAACGTCCCTGACAGTTATCTGTAACATCAAACTTTCTACTTCGTCTTTAATAATTGCTCCAATATATTCAGCGGCGTTCAAATCCGGGGATTTCAGGGCCAAATGTCGTTTGACGCCATTTTCTTTTTGCAGCTGCTGAGTTGCGTTTGCTCTCATGCAAGGCGCCTTATCATGGACAAAAGTAGCCTCGCCAACTACCAAAACATTTTCTGGATTATTGAAAAATGGAATAACATTTTCTGTCATAATTTTGTCACGAAAATAGGCGCCGTCCCATGATTCGCCACGTTCTTTGATCAACCAAAACATTTTTTTGCAGTGAACATGACAAAATGACCGATGCCAGCCGCATTTTTGACAATTTGACGGTAGTGTACTTCATCGCTAATATCGTCAAAATTTTTCGACCAAACAGGATCATTCTGAAAGTTTGATTTTCGAATCGATCAAATAAAAAACTCGTCTGAAGGCGCCAAATGAAGAAAATCTTCTTCGTCTTAATTTTCGAATCCAACGTGCGAGCCATATCCTGTCTTTGATATGCATTTCTGTTTTCAAGGGTTGCGAAATAACGTGAAATGCCTTGATGCCCGCTCTGGCTCAATAACGATCGACTGTGCTCCAGTTAACTTTTTTGTTTCGTTCCTCCAGAATCTTTCGG
This sequence comes from Mermis nigrescens, assembly GCA_036768485.1. Taxonomy (NCBI): domain Eukaryota; kingdom Metazoa; phylum Nematoda; class Enoplea; order Mermithida; family Mermithidae; genus Mermis; species Mermis nigrescens. The sequence goes on along the minus strand of JAVLUZ010000163.1, from coordinate 1,010,985 downwards.
GCCACTTGATAACAACTTTTTTCTGCTCATTGCTGCGATTTTCAATGATTTTCTGGCTTTCTTGAGATAATCTGAATGGTCGACCTTCACCAAATTCCGTAAAACACTCGTCGGCATCCTTGCCCCATGTCGACTGGGCCCATCTTTCGCTTCGTCCCAATTTATCAGCAATTTACTTTATTGTAATTAAAGTGGCTCCCGCATCACGCGCTTCACGGAATGCAATACACTTGATCCGGTCGATCTGCCTTTGCTTTTCGCTCTCGTATTTTACCGCCTTAAAAATTGAAATAAATTAATGTTATAAAATACAGTTAAACTCCAAATTGAACGGCTCACAAAAAGGTACAAAAATTATTCAGGTGCAATGAAGGGTTGCGGCGCTAGGGGAGGAGAAAAAGGTTATGCACCACCCGATACAAACGGACCTTGTACAAAAAAAACACTGATTAAGATTATATTCACTTAAAAATTTTTTCTGCCCAATGGTGAATACTTTTAAGTTGTTCATACTTTCTCCAAATAGTTTTTTAGCTTTCTAACTATCCTTGAAATTAAACAGACCAAATTCAGAATTTGAGGTATTGTATTTTCAGCTACGATTATTTTATGCATGGACATAAACTTAATTGCTCCCGCATCTACTAGACCTGCAGTAAGCAGTCGTGCACGTAGGGATTTGGAGAAAGGAAAAATAAATTGATGAGAATCTGAGAATTAATGATGTAATCATTGCGTTTTTAAACCTTTCTACGTATTTTTAAAATCATTTCAACTCGACAAGACTCGAGGAACCCGACACCAGACTGAACCCAGACCGTTAATTCTAAGCAAATGCAAGTGTGATTGGAAGTTATAACGCGGCACCATTCAACAATGATTGTTTTTGAGTGCAAGCAAACTCGTTGGCCTCATTGATCGAACTAAATATCAATTACATCAATTTTATTGTCCAAAACGAATTAAATGCCTTTTAGTTCGTTGGCATCTATAATGAAATAAAAATGTGACTGGTGGAACTACATCAGTTTCAATCATTTTCGCGATCAATCAATGCAACATCTGCATCTAACAACAATATAAAAATTTTCAATCAACGATGCCAAGGCCAGCCTGGCTCCAGCCCAGGACCGGGATCAGGTCCCGGTACAGCTCTCATAAAAGCATAAGAAAATTTAGAAAAATATGAAAAAATCGAGTAAATTCAACAAAATATAGTCAAAAAATGTGCATATAGCGCGAAGCGTCGAAAATTTGAGACTTTTGAAGCCAATAGCTAAAAATGCATAAAACGGCACACTTTTTACAATTTTTACAAAAAATAGACAATTCTGGGGGGTCGCAACCATACGTGGGCAGCAGGAAAATTCTGGGAGGAGGGGTGCAAGATTTTTCAAAGGTCAAAAAATTGCCTTGAAAAAGGTGGTATGGCGAAAAAAACACCATTTTTCGACGTTTCTCATCTAGCACTATTCATTGGCATCGAAAAATTGCGAAAAAAACGAGAAAAAAATTTAAAAATTGAATTCTGGGGGATTTCGATTTCTGGGGGGGGGTATTTTGGTTTCTCGGGGGTGCATACCCCCAAACCCCCCACCACGCCAAGGTGTGGTCGCAGTCATTTTGTAGGGGGTCAGTACAGCACCCATTCTGGAGGGAGGTCAGAACCATACCTGGGAGTGGGAGTTTGGGGGTATGCACCCCCCAGAAACTAAAATACCCCCACCAGAAACTAAAACACCCTCCCCAAAATTCAATTTTGAAAAACTTTTAATTTTCTCCGCACTTTTTGATGCTAATGGATAGTGCTCGATGAGAAACGTTGAAAAATAGTGTTTTTTCGCCATACTACCATTTTTAAGGCTATTCTGTGACCTTTAAAATAATCCTGTATCCTTCTCAGAACTTTGGTGCCGCCCACCTATGGTCAAAACCCTCAGACTTCTTAAGAACACGTATGCCTAATGCGCATAGTGGAAAGTGATATTTGCCCGTCGTAATGTCTTATTTCGTATCTACAACAAGTGGCTGATTTTTAATTATGACTAAAAATTAGTTAATTGTACGCAAAAATCCATTATGTAATGTTATCTGGATAAAAAGCAATATTTTTTATTCGAGTAGCTAACAGCATTTGATTTAAATTCAAATAATGCATTATGCTTGTCAGAAAAATTTAGATATTATGTATCTGTCACGAAAGGCGAGAATCGTAAAAGTCGGGACAGTGTGCATTCAAGAAAACTACAGTGAACATGAGTGCTATAAAAAGTTCTGGTCACTGGTTTCTGTATAAGCTCTCTTTGTACATCATATAAACATGTAAATTTCAGGGTACTATAGTAGAGCAACACGTTGTGTCGGTAAACTGGGTTTCTTGACCTTTAGTAGGGAAATTCAGCCAGATTTATGGGTTACTTGCGATGAAAAATATACAAGTTTGTCAATACGGCTCGAAGCACCAGCAAATTTTGATAATTTTACCGTATTCAAGTAAAATTTCAGCTTCTTTCTTCAAAAATCTCAAAAACTCTTGCTGCACCTTCCGTTTTCTCAAAATCGTTCGATATTACTTGGTTTTCCAAGCCATAATAGCCCCCTCTCACCCCCTATGCCCATGTGTGATGTGATAGGTACGGTTCTTCATTATCGGAGGACATATATGACAAAGTGAGACATTGGAAGTAATGGCCTCGGATACTCGAACATGGATAATCCAAAATTTTCAAAGGCCAAAAGAGTATCTAACAAAAAAATTACGTGCTTAAATTTTGGGGAGATTTGGAATGGTGCCCAAAATTTTTGATAGTGATAGTAGGCACTGCAAAACGACTTTTATATGCATCTCATCAATCTCATTAGATTTGCGAAAAAAGGAAAAATTTTCTAAAAATAAATTTCTGGGGATCTGTGGGTATCATCGGGGAATTTCAGTCTAGAGAATCGCACCTATTACACGCAATAATACTCTTAATTATTTATTGATCATCATTTCCTGTTATTTGCATAAGTCAGACTCTTACCCAGGTTTATTAATACATAACATAGTTCATTGCATGCAAGTTACCGGCTCATAGACAATCGTTTTAATAACTTTAATAATTTTTCGCAGATTATTACTTCTCAGTTCATTCACAGGCATCTGTTCAAATTCTATTATTTTTCTAATCGTAATTTCCGTAATTAATATATATATATATATATATATAAATTTAATGCAGTTTTTTCTCCAAATTCTGCGCGTTTCTCTCATTTATTTTGCCGAAGTGGTAAAAACTTATTTTGCAGATTGGCTCTGAAGCTTCGATTGATCCGAAATTCGTCGGTGATCCTAAAAAAGTGAAAAAATTAAAAACGCCTGCGGCTAAAATAAAAGATCCCAATCTTAAAGCCACTGCGATAAGTGACCCAACTTCGACCACCAGTGACGTTCAGTCGCCTCCGGCAAAAGAAACCAATTTGGCCTCTATCCCTTCTTCGGTCAAGAAAACAACCGAATTTCAGACAAAGACGGCCAAATTAAAGCAGCAATACCTTGTAATAGAATAATGGCTCAAAAACAGTACAAAAATGCGTAGAAAGCTAAGAGATATTACATGTGTATATTATTCCTATTTGCACGTATTTGCATGTATCTGTATCTAGCGCATCGACATTATTCAGATAAGTCTTATGCTACTTCTTGCTTGTACTTATATCCCGTACTAATCGCCATCTTCATTTGTTTTCTTCAATGTGGTGTTTAATTCTAATCAATTATTCAAATGTTAAAGAGGATAACAGTTTGAGATTTGGTCATTTTGCGTTACTATTGCGTTGCAGGATGACACTTTTTTCAGTCCTTTAGGCTTAGAAAACCTTGAAGAGTTTGCTTTATGAACTTACCCTTTTCTGCATAATTTCTTAACATGTTAAGCTTACTTGAATAGGTAGTCCCTACATACCACGTTACGTTTGCTGAAAAGCAAATAACCAATTAACAGAATTGTAAAGTTTCATCGAATTATCACCATAGGTGGGCAGCAACAAAATTCTGGGCATGTAAGATTTCTCGAAGGTCAAAAAATGGTTTTGAAAATGGTGGTATAGCGAAAAAACAATTTTTCAACGTTTCTTATCGAGCACTATCCATTGGCATAAAAAAATAACGAAAAAAACAATAAATTTTTAAAAATTGAATTTATGGGCATTTTGGTTTCTGAGGAGGGTATTCGGCCTTCTGGGGGCTGAATACCCCCACGCCCATGTGTGGTTATCATCATAAAGGCAGCAACCGAATTCTGAGGGTCCTGGATGGGGCAAATCTAGCAAAAATGCAAAAGTCTCTGGACCCTTCATTTATAGTCAGTTTCATTTATCCGAGAGCTTTTTCAGTAAATCTTTTCGGAGGTAACAGTGTACCTTCTTTCTTATTTATTCTAGATCTCGCTGTGTGTAGCTACGCAGCAAAGAAAGAGGTTTTTCAATAAAATTTTTTGCGGCATAATTTATTCTCGTCTTCCAGCAGATCAATCAACTTACAGATATAATCGCGCACTCAGCTTATCCTAAGTTGACACTTTAAATACAATAAGATGTCAAGAAACGCCGCGAACAGCTGCATAGCTCAGTGATAAAACGTCTGCTTGTTGTCGAAGCAAGGGTGTGGGTAAAATCCGGAAGCGGAAACGGACAACAATGGGTTAAAGCCGGAACCGGAAACGGAAACGATCCAAAGTGGCAGAAGCGGGGTTCCCCAAATAACGCCTATCAGGGTCTATTTCCCAACCTCGTTTTCGCCAAAATTTCCACAACTGAAGGGGGGTTTAGGGGCTCGGAAACGGGGTACCACATTATTCATATGTGAAGCTGACCCCGATTCCGTTGGGCGTTTCTCCGCCGGGGGGGCAGTCCAAAGTGGCGGAACCGGGGTTCACCAAGTAGGGCTCATCAGGGTCAACACAACACGTGGGCGTGGGGGGTTTGGTGGGTATGCATCCCCCAGAAGTTGAAATAACCCCCCCAGAATTCAAATTTTTGAATTTTTTTGCTTTTTTAGCGATTTTTTGATGCCATTGGATAGTGCTCGATGAGAAACGTCGAAAAATGGTGTTTTTCCGCCATACCACAACTTTTAAGACCATTTTTGACCTTTGAAAATTTTTTCAACTCCCCCCTCCCCAGAATTTCGGTGCTGCCCACCTATGGTCAATACCCTCAACCCCGTTTCCGCCAAAATTTCTCCAACTGAAGGGGGGTTTAGGGGCTCGGGAACGGGGTACCCCATTATTCATATGTGAAGCTGACCCCGATTCTGTCGGGGGTTTCTCCGCCCTGGGGGTTGTCAAAGTGGCGGAACCGTGGTTCCCCAAGTAGGGCCAATCAGGGTCTACAACCCAACCCCGTTTCTGCCAAAATTTCTCCGACTGAAGAGGGTTTTGGGGCTCGGAAACGGGGTAACTTATTATTCATATGTGAATCTGATCCCGGTTCCGTGGGGGGTTTCTCCGCCCAGGGGGTGGTCCAAAGTGGCGGAACCGGGGTTCTCCAAGTAGGGCCCATCAGGGTCAACACCCCCTTCAGTTGGAGAAATTTTGGCGAAAACGGGGTTGAGGATGTTGACCCTGATGGGCCCTACTGGGAACCCCGGTTCCGCCACTTTGGACTGCCTCCAGGGCAGAAAATCCCGACAGAACCGGGGTCAGCTTCACATATGAATAATAAGTTACCCCGTTTCCGAGCCCTAAACCCCCTCAAGGAGGAATTTTGGCGGAAACGGGGTCGGGAGGTGTTAGACCCTGATGAGTTACTTGGGGAACCCCGGTTCCGTCACTTTGGACTGCCCCAGGGCGGAGAAACCCCCGACGGAATCGGGGTAGCTTCACATATGAATAATGGGGTACCCCGTTTCCGAGCCCCTAAACCAACTTCAGTTGTGGAAATTTTGGCGGAAACGGGGTTGAGAGTGTTGACCCCGATAGGCTCTACTTGGGAAACCCGTTATCGCCACTTTGGACCACCCCCAGGGCGGAGAAACCCCCGACGGAACCGGGTCAGCTTCACATATGAATAATGAGGTACCCCGTTTCCGAGCCCCTAAACCCTTAACCCCCTTCAGTTGTAGAAATTATGGCGGAAACGGGGTTGAGGGTGTTGACCCTGATAGGCCCTACTTTGGGAACCCGGTTCCGCCACTTTGGACCACCCTCAGGGCGGAGAAACCCCCGACGGAACCGGGGTCAGCTTCATGTATGAATAATGGGGTACCCCGTTTCCAAGCCCCTAAACCCCCCTTCAGTTGTGGAAATTTTGGCAGAAACGGGGTTAGGGTCTTGACCCTGATGGGCCGTACTTGCGGAACCCCGGTTCCGTCACTTTGGAGTGCCCCCAGGGCGGAGAAACCCCCGACGAAATCGGGGTCAGTTTCACATATGAATGATGGGGTACCCGTTTCTGAGCCCCTAAACCCAGTTGTGGAAACCTTGGTGGAAACGGGGTTGGGGTTTAGACCCTGATGTGCCCTACTTGGGGAACCCCGGTTCCGTCACTTTGGACTGCGCCCAGGGCGGAGAAACCCCCGACGGAATCGGGGTCAGTTTCACATATGAATAACGAAGTACCCCGTTTCCGAGCCCCTAAACCCCCTTCAGTTGTGGAAATTTTGGCGGAAACGGGGTTGAGGGTGTTGACCCTGACAGGTCCTACTTGGGGAACCCCGGTTCCGCCACATTGGACTGCCCCCAGGGCGGAGAAACCCCCGACAGAATCGGGGTCAGCTTCACATATGAATAATGTGGTACCCCGTTTCCGAGCACCTAAACTTACTTTCAATTGTGGAAATTTTGGCGGAAACAAGATTGGGAAGTAGACCCTGCTCGGCCCTACTTGGAGAACCCCGGTTCCGCCACTTTGGATCGTTTCCGGTTCCGGCTTTTACCCATTGTTTCCGTTTTCGGATTTTACTTCCCCTCGAAGCACCCGGGTTCGATTATAATCGGTAACTTTTTATTTAGCGCACTTACTGTGGCATGTGCCAGCACTGATTAAATGCCTGAATTAAATTTAGATGGACGGATTAGTGTATTAAAAATGGAAGAATTCTAGCCACTCGCTCTCACTGAGCTGATTTGTCCAATTACAGCAAATCATCTTGTTTCGCTTACTGTAGCCCTTAAAAGATTTACTAAAAAGATCTCGAATAAATGAAACAGACTATAGTCTCATCACCACTCTCCTTTGTACATAGGAACTCTAGGAAGGGAGATTTAGTCTCGACAAATTTTTATTAAATCTTGTTTTAAGTACAAAACGATGGGCAGTGAGTTCACATCAAAATCGGTTTTTAGCGTCTCGAACGATGCTGGTTTTTCTATAACACAAAGACGTGAGAAATTTTGAGAAAATTTCGAGTGGGCAATTTTAACAAAGTAGTCAAAAAATGATTGGCGAGAAAGATGTGACGAAAAATTTGACACTTTCGAACGAAGTAGCTAAAGACAGTAATTTCTACGATTTTTAGAAAACCGAGAATTTCGGAGGTTCAGACATTTTGCGATAGGTCAATAACCATTCTGGGGTCTAACCCCCTCAAGAATACATGGTCATCGCTACAGTTTTTCCACTTTTAAGACCCTTTCCGTTAAGCTAAAACAGGAAAGGTGGTGGTGTGGTGACTGATGATACGTCTGTTCTGTTTGGAGCTTTAAATCTAATTTTTGGTTAAATTAAGTTGGTAGCAACAAGCGTCTACATTTCTTGTACATACATATATGCGCAGCACAGGCGATTGCGAAGTGGGTCAAAAATCTTTTTTTGGAGCCAAACGAGCTCAAAAACTGGTATAAGCACTGAAATAGCGTTTAAGACTTTCTAGTTAATTCAACGCACAACTGAAAAATCTTTCAATGTCCATCCATGTTTACATTCTGGGTGTCAAGATCATACATGGGTGGGGGTCAAGATGAGGCAAATTGCCAAAAATGTCACTAGAAATATATAATTCTGGGGTATACAGTTATCTTGAGGAGGGGGGTACATACTCCCCCACGCCCATGTGTGGTCGAGATTCCCCACATCTACGTGTATGTCTGATCTTTACTGTGTCGCTTGTTTTCGTGGAATGAAAATTGTCAATTTTTTATCTACTTATAGTCTGTTTCACATGAGATTAGGCATAAATTTTAGGAAATATTTTCAAAAGTAAGCCGACGGATTACGATAATTACGTATCAAATCAATGCTATAATCGCAATCTGTCGGATATAGATTATAAAATTTATGCCCAAATTTAAGTGAAACGGACTATAATTCAGTTATGTGTTTTCCAGCGTGCTAAACGTTCTAATTGCGTTCATAGTCTCAGCATTTATCCAGTGTAAATTTAGCGTGAATTCGATAAAATAGACGCGGATACATATAATGTATGTATATACATTAGCCACGTCGACGAAACAAACGAACAGCAACATAAGAAACTCGAAATAAAAAGTAGGTACTGCGGAATAGTGAAACAGAGAAAGTTGCATATTACGCTACTTCGCACAAGACTCTCACGAATGAACACGCCCTAAATTCCCTAATTGCAATGTATATCCATACACAATTATACACAGTGTTTAACGTTTTTATGGTTCGAGCAATAGATTTGGTCCCGAAACGGCCTGTGGGGTTTATCCCTTTCAAAAGTCCTGGTAGAGGAGATACATTTATACCTCCACTGTGCATGTGTTGTGCGCTGCCTGGCATATACACAGCGAGAGCCCTAGTGAATATGTTATATACATAAGACATAATAGGCGGGTTTGGACATAAACAGATGCTCAGCATGCTCGGTCTGGGGGAGAAGGCCAAAAACCGGTACAAATGGTAAAATAGCTTGAAAACCGCAGTGACCCATAGTTTTTAGTCAAGTTCCAGTACTTTAAAAGAAAAATTTTGATTTTCCTACATTTGTTTAGTCTTCACTTTGCCTTATTATCCCTAAAAATTTCCCATTTCCCTTTTGGAGAGTCCAACCAAACCCCATTCCTGGTGCAAATACATTTCCTATTTGGAATCCGAACTCAACGTCCCTCAAGCATTCTCCAAGCCATAACACCAAAATTTGGAGGTGTTAATTGAGTATTGCTCAGGTAATCATTGTTTCAATCTTCTTTGGAAATAATTAAACTTATTTAAGTTACGCACACATGTATTAAGTACATAGATGGGTGGTTCACACCCCCTTAATATGAAGCCCCTCAAAAATTCATGAACCCCCAGAATTGAATTTTTGGTTCTATTTTGGGCAATTTTTGCCCATCTGACCCCCAGAATTTGGCTCTTGCTCATGTGCGGTCATGACCATAGATGCACAACATGGCCGATCTAGGGGTCAATAATTGAGCTTTTTTGGGCCAAAATGACCTAAAAACTGGTATAAGCGCTAAAATAGTGTTAAACTACGTTATTATACCGTTTCTGGTCAATTGAAGCCACGTCCAGGAAAAAATTTTAATTCTCACCCTTCTTTGGCCTTCATTTTGCCTCATGTTCCCACGAAATTTCCTAGTTTTCCATTCTGGTGGTCTTGGACCCGCCCAATCCCCCACGTGCACGTCTGGTCATAACTATACATGTAACAGGGGGATGGGGGGATTCCCACCCGAGGTCGGACGTCCCCCCATCCCCTAAAGCCAGAAAATTTTTAGACCCCCGATTTCTGGAAAAAATTGAATTTTAAGGCGTTTTTTGGCCGTTTGCGGCCAAAAATTGGAGGTCATTACCCCTCCCAAATTTGGAGCCGTTACGTGTATGATCATAACCAACGTATCCTAACAAGTCATTGAGGTATATGAGTAAAAACTATGTACTATAGTACGACAATATTAAAGACAACAAGACTTAAAATGCGGCGAAAATTATCAAAAATTGATAAGTGATAACGAAAAATTGTTAAAAAAAGGTTCACATGACCCACGCCGGAAAAGACCCTCCGGCGCCCGATCGGTCCTTTTTGGGCTTTTTTTCCCGCGAATCGGCGTCCGAGTCGTCGGATTCGCTCGATTCGTCGTCGCTTTCAGCTGACGACGACGACGGGACTATTAATTCGACGCGTTCTTTCGATTTCGCGGGCGAACTCTTGTGGCCCCGGGCGTCTTTTTTGACAATTTCGTCATTTTTGACCTTTTTCGGGGGCGGTGCTTCCGATTCTTCCGGTTTGGAAGAAGAGGAAGAAGTGCTGGAAGTCAAGTTACTGCTGCTGCTGCTAGATTTTCGCTGCGAGACCGCTTTGTCCATTCGTTGCGAGACCATTTTATCCGTTCGCTGCGAGACCACCTTTTTAACTCGATGCGAGACCGATTCGCCTGTTCGCTGCGCAACCGCTTTGTCGGTCGTTTCCGTATCAGCAACGTTTTTGATATTTTGGACAGGTGCCAATTTTTCCTGCTTGGATTCCTTGCCGCTCGAAGATTTTTTGGCAGGCGGTTCATCTTCTTCATCCGACGACGTCGTTGCCGTCGTAGAAGTGGACGACGACGAAGAATCGACGACGGACTTTAACTTTCTTTCCGCTGCTACTGCTGCCGGCGTTTCGGGGTTTTTTATCGTCGACGATACAGTTTTATTGATAATGGCCGAGTTTCTTGGATTTTTATCTTCCAGTTTCGAACCAGTTTGTGTTTTGGCAACGCCCGCTTTAATGACGTCACTTTCGTTGGACGAACTTTCGGTAGAACCACTACTACTACTACTACTGCTGCTGCTTCGTTTGCGTTTAACCACGGACGGCACGAATTTTGGGCTTTGAACTGCCGCCGAGATTGGAGCAATTTCGGGCTTTGATGCTACCGATTTGTCTAAAAAAACAAGAGACTTTTAGATTAATAAAAAGTTATTTAAACAAATTCAAAACAACGTATGTAAGATATAAAAATGGTACAGTGGTCGCCATGAAAGATGACGCGCCATCACCCTCAGAATTATAATGGATGGTGCGTCGCGAGCGCCGCGTTGCGTCCATCATGCGCCATCATCTCTTCTTTTCTGTTCAGCGCCATTGACCTCCATCATCCCGTTAATCTGGCGATGCGGACGGCGCAATTCAGCTATTAATAGCACCAACAAGAAGGAAGCGCGCCAGCATTCACGTGCGCGCTTCCTTGTTGGCGCTATTAATAGCTAAATCGCCGTCCGCATCGCCAGATTAGCTGGATGATGGAGGTTAATGGCGCTGAATAGAAAAAGGATGATATCGCATGATGGACTTAACACGGCGCTCGCGACGCACCATCCATTAGAATTCGATGGTGCATGACGACCACTGTATTCAACATCAGACTTGCACAGCTTGAGAATTCTGGGGGTGGGCGCAGTATTTTTTTGTACAAGGTCCATTTGTACATGAACAAAGATGGTCCTTAGAAGTCCTTGTACATTTTGTACACACAAATTTTTGTTACTATAATATGGTACGGTAGCGATTTTAATGTGGTGAAAACAGAGTTTGGTAGTGTATTTGAGCTAATTTCTAGGTTTCTGAGGGCAGAAATCACTAAAAATCGTCTTAAAAGGCGCGAAGCGCTGAAAAACTTGACATTTTTCTTTTGAAATGGAATTCCTGCCATTATAAACGTATATACAACGCACAATTACTCATTTCGGCGCGAAGCGTCGGAAATTATTGTGAGTTTTAGACCTTTTTTGCAATTTTTGTCTTCACAAAAAACCTTTGTACATGTACGAAGACGGTCCCGAAAAGTCTTTGTACACCGGGAAAAATCGTTTGCCGAATATAAAAAACCGTGGGTGGGGGTGATCCTAAAATTTTATAAAGTACTCTTTTAGGCTCGAAAACGATGGGTCTGCGTCAAAATACGACAATGTTATTTCTTTTTAAATCATATAAACATAATTTCGAAAAAACGAGTAAATCGAGCTAAATGTATTTAAAAAATGAGTTTAATCAATGAAGCCAACAAGTTTGCACCTATGTAACAAATCATTGTCGAATGGTGTTGAGTTATAACTTTCAGTCTCACACATTTGTATTTGGTTAGCATTAACGGTCTGGATCAATCTGGTCAGGGGTTCATAGAGTCTTTTCGAGCTAAAATGATTTTTAAAAATGGCTAGAAAGGGTTAAAAAGTATAGCAACCATGCGTGGGCGTGAGGGGGGGGTTGGGATGTATGCACCCCCAGAAGGCCGAATAGCCTCAGCCCGGAAATCAAAATACCCCCCCCCAGAATCAGAATTCAATTTTTGAAATTTTTTCGTTTTTTTCGCATTTTTAGATGCCAATGGATAGTACTCGAGGAGAAACGTTGAAAAATGGTGTTTTTTCGCCATACTATTTTGCCATTTTTAACCTTTGAAAAGCCTTGCACCCCCGCAGAATTTTGGTGCTCCCCCTATGGTGGCAACCAGTGATCGGACCGAGGCCTCGGCCTCGGCCTCGGCAAGCCTCGGCGTTTTTTGGAGCCTCGGCCTCGGCGCCGAGGGCGAAGCTGAAAAGTGCCGAGGCGCCGAGGGTTAAAATCAAATTGAATAAGTTTAATATATCCGTTGAATATTAACTATTTAGAATGCATCTGCAGTACACAGGCTATTTTTTACCTATAGACTTTTCTTTTGGTTTTAGTCGTGTACCCAGTTACACCAAGTTACTTACAGCAAAGTGCCAATGTATTATTCGTGTGATGACTAAGTTTTAATTCTCATGCTCGCTAGGGTTATTACCCTCTCTCAGGGTACAAGACTCATGTCACTGTCAGACGATTTTTGATGAAAACCTTTTGAATATTCTTGAACTTAATTTTTACTATGGCAAAAGTGCAGCTAACTATTAGAATTTCACGAAGTGATACAGTATTTTTGAATGTAAGCAAGAGTAAATAGACAAACCATCACTATGAAACATGCATGTAACAGCTCAAAATTTTTGGGAGGGGCTCCTCGGCATACATGTAACGGCTAGAAATTTCGGGTAGGGGTCCCTGGCCATTTTTAGAAGGGGGGGGGTCAGCGACTCTAATTCTATGTCAAAAATGGCAAAAGCCCCTAAAAATAGCCAACAAAGTGCAAATTTTCGCCAAAAATGGGGAGGGTGGGTCAAAATTTTCTGATGTTGGAGGGAAGGGTGTTTGGGAGGACGTCCAACCCTGGGTGAGTGGGGAATTCCCCAAAGCCCCTCTGTTACACGTATGGTTTTCGGCCATTTTTATGGGAGAGGGGTAAATGATCACGAATTTTCGGCCGAAAATCGCAAAAACGCACCTAAAAATGGCCAATAAATGCAGGTTTTGCCAAAAATCAATTTCGACTCGTGCATTTTTTGGAGCTATTTTTATACAATGTTAAAATACTTTCTTGGACAAAGTGATATTAATTATATCGTTTTTCAGTATTTTTAAGAAAATTTCATAAAATTTTCGGCGCTTCGCGCAAAATATCGCTAATATAATGTATTTAGATTGAAGCAGGGGCATTAAACACTCAAAAATCAATTTTTTTATAATCTAGGCATCTTTATGCAGATTTAAATATCTTTTGTATCTATTCATACTGTTTTTAAAAATTTTATGCAAAATAAGTACTATTTAATAACTTTGCACTTTTTTGCCGTTCAAAGATAAAATTGACTAATTTATCCCGATGTTGCACTGAATTTCTAAGCACAGTAGTGCTTATTTTAAGATCTAATTGGCATATTACAATATCTGTAATATTTCTGATTTTACAGTACAAGTTGTTTTAGCTTTCTCAGTCGAGTTTTATGTGTAAATTTTATCAAAAGCTCATGAACTAATATTATCAACTAAATTCAGGCCGAATTATCACATTTAGGGCCACGGTTTTTTGTATTCGGCACAGATTTTTCATAATGTACAGAATCTTTTCAGGACCGTCTTTGTACATGCACAAAGATTTTTGGAGAGACAAAAACTGTAAAAAGGTGTAAAATTCCGGAAAATTTTCGGCGCATCAGTAATTGTCTGTCCTATATATCTTTAAAATAGTAGAATTTGCATTTAGAATGGAAAGGAAAAATGTCAAATACTCAGAAACCCGGGAATTAGCTAAGATACACTACCAAAGGTCGAAAAACCCTGTTTTACCACACTAAATCGCTACTGTACCATACTATAATAGTACACAAAAATTTGCATGTACAAAATGTTCAAAGACTTTTGGATACCATCTTTGTACATGTAAAAAGGTATCTTGCACAAAAAAACACTGTTTAGGACTGCATGCCGGTTGCAGGTCACACACTGGCAGTATGTAAAAATGTGTATCTTTAAAAATATATTAATATAAAATATCTACAAAAATTTGTTCGCTCATACAAAGACATTACTTAATTTACTGGTCCCCCATGTTGGGATTTCACCCTTCCCTCAACTCTGGACCTTGGGAAAGTATGATCGGAAAGTACAGTGCAGTTTCCGTCATATTACCTACCACACCAGAATTGGATGACTGAAAAAGCGTGTTTAAACATGCATTACTGCAAAAGCGAGCACAACAATGGCTACAGTTCTGTCTTTACTTAGCTTGTTTTGTTTGTTCGTTTATTTCTTCGACACTGTTTTCTTATTTATAGTAATAAAAGTTTTTAAGTGCTTGTTCAGCCATATTTTTTATCAACTTTTCCAAGTCTTCATCAACGCAACTTGTTATATTAAGTATGCTTTCATGCTGCTGACTTTATTCAATAAATCCTTCACACATTTAATCTACTATTATTGAAAATAAAAATGAATTGTTTGACATTCGATAAAGTGTTTAATATTACGGTTATTCTCTAGCTCATGTGCATACAAAATATTCTAAGAGTACTATTTATGGGTATAGGTATATAAGCTTGACCCTCGGCATTACCCTCGGCCTCGGCCTCGGCCGAGGCAAGGATTTTAAGTCGCCTCGGCCTCGGCCGAGGCCGAGGGTCCAAAAAGTACCCTCGGTCCGATCACTGGTGGCAACTACATTAGTTCTCACATGCTGGCCGATTTCAGCCATTTTCACGAAAAAACTTTGACTCTTGTCCGTTTCTGACCTTAATCTCACCATATTTACCCCATGAAATTTCCCCTTTCTCCCAACCATCGAGGTGCGTCTACTTGCTGCAGCTCTAGTTTATGCGGGAGCAATTCACCTTATATCCCGCCAGTGGCGGATCTAGGATATTCCTACAGGTGGGCGAATTTCCCAACTATTCCAAAAACAGTCAAAAATAGGTCAAAAACTTGCCCTAAACGCGCAAAATAGCGTTTTTTGTTTTTACATTGAATACTTTTACATAAAATCACTTTTGACGCAATATTTTTTCTAAAACTTGAAATTTTGGACAATTTTGTGCGAAAAAATCATTAAATTCCTTTGACTTTAACAAAAATCTGGCGCGGAGCGCCGACAGATTTGTGAAATTAAGGCGGATAGAGGTTTAGAAGCATGATTTACTGCTTGATTTCCTGTACATATTTACACATTTAATGCGAAACATCGAAATGTTTAATTGAAAATAGAAGAAAACTATGCAAAAATAGCTGTTTCTGCTGTTAAAATTGTTTTGAAACTTAAATGAACAGGAAATGGCTTCCAGGTCGACAAGAAAGTAAATAAATGTCATTAATAGGTATGATCATCCGGCGCAAAACGTCGGAAAAATTTGAGAAATTATGATCGCTAACGGCCGAAAATCATTGCAAATTACATATCCATTCTTCATCTAGCCAAATATTTTTGGCCAATGGGGGAGGGCGGCCGCCCCCTCAAATCCGCCCCTGTATCCCGCTGCATAACATCGTAGTGTAAAAACTGAATTGTTTTCATACAAAGCCTCATGAAATTCTTAATTTAGTCCGTTGAATTTCAGCATTCACTTGCGTAGTTAGAAAGCTAAAAGACTAAGGGCCGAATGACAGAAGGCCGGTTAGTTTATCCGATGCTTAAGCTCTAGTCTCCGCTTAGATAACCATAAGTTAAAATTTGACCGGTATGACAGAACGCTGGTTAGACACTGGTTGTCTAACCTATGGCTAAAGTCTGGTAACCAGACTTTGACCGGTGGTTAAAAAATTTTCTAACGATTCTTAGCACAGGAAATCAACGTGCAGGAAATGATTCGTATCTGCATAATTCGTTGCATGCAATTTTTTGACTTCATTACGCACTTATCCATTGTCCGACGCATTAATACTGTTCCTGCATTGTTTGTTAGCTTATTTCATTCTCTCCTAAGTCTTTTGTGAATTAAATGTCTTCTCTGAATAGAAAAAGGAGCAAAATTTAAATTTTTCTAGTCTATAAATTCACTTTTTGATCGAATGCGTATCAAAACATAAACACATTATCGAAAATAAGAAAACGGACGACGTTACTACACAAACGAAGAAAAAAATTTGAAATCAATCGCCGACGCGTTTGAAGAAAACCCCGAATGTCGATCGCGAAGCAAAGTCCAGCTTGGAAAAAATGGCGAAGCATGAAAAAAGTGATCCATCCATGGCTAACAACATATAATAATACTTAAGCAGAGATTTAACCCTGCTAGGAGCAAGGTTAAAAATCTCCGGTCAAATCAGTCGTGTTTAACCACAGGTCAGTTTAACCGGCCTTCTGTCATACATACCAATACAACACTATTCACCACGAATGTTTGGACTTCAATAGTTTTCCTAGAGCTTGTTGGGCGGTATCTCTAACGCGGCGGAACCCTGACTTCCGCCCGGCACGACCGACCGTGTTAACCCGATATAAGCACTAAGCAATCGCTCAAACATCGCTAATTTTGCGCATATCTTGGACCGATAAGCGATTGGCGGCGCTAGCACCTGTATTTAACCAGCGGTTAACCAGATTTTGACCGATGGTTAATGTTAACCGGCTTTCTGTCATACCAAAAAACATTTAACCGGAGATTTTAGTCGACTTTTTCTGGACTTTAAGCATCGGTTAACGTTAACCAGCGTTCTGTCATTCGGCCCTACGTGAAGAAAGTTACAATGAAATCATAAATAAGTTACATACAAACATTCACCATGAGAAAGATAAAATTCTTCAACTGAATATGATCTTAATTTGAGTAAAGGTGATATTTTAGTAATTACAATTATTTTTATTCATTATTTTATTATTACTCGTGTTATTAATATTTTACCATCCTATTATTATATTTCATCACTAATATTATGATGCATATATGTCACGAATAAGAGCCGGGCACCTATGTATATTACGTAAGAAACGTCAGCGTGGGACGTCATACGACTACATTTTATGGTATGTTTCTAGACCCCGGCGCCGGGGCCTAGGCCCGGCGCCGGTACAGCTCTAACATCTATGTACCATGCCCATCTATCTATGCAAAAAAACTGCAAATTAATTAGCTGTGTAAATATAGGATGTCGTGTGTGACCGAAATCTTTTCATGAAAATATTTTCCATTTTAAAAGCAGGATAAACCACTTAACAATAAATTTATCTGCATTTGCTTAAATTTGATAAAAAAATTAATGTTATTTTGACCATAGCTTAACAACGGCCGTATATTCCGAATTTGGCATAAAACCAAAAAATGACATTTGAAGCGGCCAAATGAAGTAAGTCGTATGATTCGACCCTTCTGCGCTATTATTAAGCAAGCATACCATGTATCATAGGCCTGACTTCCGATTCGTTCGGCGCTTTTCCCGCATTATTAGCCTCCTTTTGTTTTTGTTTTTCTTGTTTACGTTTAATGCGAGTCGTATAATCCTCAAACAATGCGCGAGCTTTATCCTCCCAACTTTGCCGCGCCTCTTGACTCAACGCATAGTACTCTTCAGTGGCTGCCATTCGCAACAGTCGGTTGCCCTGCAAATCCAAATCAATCGATAAAACGTCAATAATTCAAGTGCAGGGTGACCAAGAAAAGGGATAGACACAGAACCACACATGGGCGTGGGGGGCTTTGGGGGTATGCACCTCCCAGAAGTTAAAATACCCCCCTCCAGAAATCAAAATACCCCCCAGAATTCAATTTTTGAATTTTTTCTGCTTTTTTAGCGATTTTTTGATGCCATTGGATAGTGCTCGATGAGAAAAGTGGAAAAATAGTGTTCTTCGCCATACAACCACTTTTAAGACCATTTTTTGACCTTTGAAAATTTTTTCACCCCCCCCCAGAATTTTGGTGCTGCCAACCTATGCACAGAAACGTATTTAAGGAGGGCGGATGGGGGGGACCCGGCCGCCCCCCCGGCCGCAAATAAATTTGACAAGTAAAATAATGCAGGGGATGGATAGAGCAAGTCAAAAAATGTCAAAAATGTGGTTTTCGCAAACCATACCGGAAAATTTCACAAGATATAGATCAATTTATGTTGGGTCCGCCCCCCCTTTTGCCGAATCCTGGATACGGGCCTGGCTACACATATACATGATTTTAGGGGTTTGGGGAAATTTCACTCCCCATAAATTTTTTACCCTCCCCCAGAATCTGCGATTTTCCGAAAAATTTGTAAAACAAGGTGCCATTTTAAGCGTTCTTAGCTATTTATCTATTTGCACAAAAATGCCGAATTTTCGGCGCTTCGCGCTACACACATTCTAACTTTTGACTATTTTTTTGTTAAATTTACTCGAGTTTTTTTGACATTTTTCCGAAATTTTTAAACGTTTTTACGTTCTAAAAATATAGTGTCGCATACATGCTCAAAGAGGGTGAAGGGGTGTTACCCCCCGCTGAAGGGTCAGCCAGACAGGTACTGTCCGGCGAGCTTGAGCTGACGGACGGCGGATTATTACTTTTTGTGCTTTTTACTCAAAAAACGCCAAAAATTTAGCATTTTCTATGTTTTTAGTGTGAAAGCGATACAATGCAGTCAAAATGGACTAAAATGCTTTTAAAATGCGGTATTACCATGGAAAAAGAATTTTACAGGCTATGACCATTTTCATCGTTGGAATAGCAAAAAAATCGTGAGCACTAAATTTACTTTTTTTAAACTTTTCATTAATTAAATAAAGTACGCTTTATTTTTTAACATCATGCATGAAATCGCTCGATAAACAGATGTCTTATTACTGTAATACCCGATTTCTCCGTTGTGCGACGGAATACGGAGTGACACGAGTCGTCTGCATATGTGGGCAGCACCAAAGTTCTAAGGAGGGGGGGTTGTGCAAGATTTTTTCAAAGGTAAAAAATGGCATTGAAAATGGTAGTATGGCGAAAAAAACAATTTTTCAACGTTTCTCATCGAGCACTATCCATTGGCATCAAAAAATTGCGAGAAAAATAAAAAAATTCCAAAAAATTGAATTCTGGGGGTATTTTGGATTCTCGGGAGGGGGAGGTGCATACCCCTATCCCCCACGCCCAGGTATGGTCGTATGTCGAGCAGTGAATAAATTGGAGTTACAGTAATAATCACTTTGGATTACCAGATTGTTTTCATGCACTAGATTACAAAACAGAATGTAGTTACAAAAAGTGTGATATAAGTACTCTGCACAGTGGGCCGCACCAAAATTCTGAAGGGGAAGGCAAGATATTTCAAAGGTCAAAAAATTGCCTTAAAAATTGTGTTATGGCGAAAAAACACCATTTTTCAACATTTCTCATCGAGAACTATCCATTGGCATCAAAAAATTGCGAAAAAATTTTAAAAATTGAATTCTGGGGAGGGGGGTATTTTGGTTTATGGGGGGATATTTTGGTTTCTGAGGGGGTGCATACCCCCAAACCCCCCACGCCCAGGTATGGTGTACAGTACTTGTGTGAAATTTATTCATACGAAATAATGAGTCAGTTTCACTACTCAACAGCCAAGAGAACTAGATGTTACAAATCGACAAAAATAATTGACGCAAAGACACTAATTCACTTTACGAACCTTAGCTCCAGCCGCAGCCGCTTTTTCCTGATAAAATAAATCCAGTCCGGTGGCCGCACCTGATCTGAGCTTTTTCGACTTTTTAGACCCTTGAGTCGGGCGTTTATCAGGATGCTTGTCGTAGTAAGCATCCAACTGCTTCAAATATTTCTTCCTGAGCTCATTGGATTCTAGTTTGTACGCCTAAGCCGACGAAAAAAGATTGTTTCAACTTTGTAGCAAAGCAAAGAGACAAGCATATACATGGGCAGCGAGCGATTAAATTCTGGGGTGTCTGCGGTGGCGGATCTAGGATTTTCCAAAGGGGGAGGGGGTGGGGCAGTACACCAACTTTTCAAAAAGAGTCAAAAATAGGTCTAAAAATTTGCCCCTCACGTGCGAAATAGCGTTTTTTCGGCGTATTACATTGTCTACTTTTATTTAAAATCACTTTTGACGCAACTTTTCTTCGAAAAATTTTGAAATTTTCGACAATTTTGTGCGAAAAAATCATCAAATGCCTTTGACTTTAGCGAAAATCTGGCGCGAAGCGCCGGAAGTTTGAAATTCAGGTTGGAGTACATTTAAAATATTAATTTATTACTCGATTTCCTGTATTTGTAGTATTTGACGCCTTACGTCGAAAATTTTTTAAAAGTTATGCTCGAAAATAGAAGAAATCTATGCTGAAATAGCTCCTTCTGCTCTTTAAATTGTTTCGTAAGCTATTCCATGAGCGAAAAATGGCTTCCAGGTCGCAAAGAAAGTAAACAAATGTCATTTATAAGTATCATCCGGCACGAAGCGCCGGAAAAATTTGAAAAATTATGATCACTGACAGCCAAAAATCATTGTAAATTACATATCCATTCTTTGTCTCGCCAAATATTTTTGGCCAATGGGAAGAGGCGGCCGCCGGCCGCCCCCTTAAATCCGCCCCTGGGTGGTGTAAACTGTCAAAAATCTTAAAATACATGCCTGAAATTAAAACCTGGAGGTTTATCGATTTTTAAAGGGTCTACCAGATTCTCGGGGGGGGGATCTAACCCCACACCCATATATATGTGGAGACAACGTTATATTGCACAGGTATGAATAAATATATACATATGTACATACATCCGTACAGTCACGATTTTTTTCGTATTCGGCAAAGATGTTTGCCGGTGTACATAGACTTTTCGGGACCGTTTGTACATGTACAAAGATTTTTAGGAGGACAAAAACTGTATAAAGGTGTAAGATTCCCAAAAATTTTAGGAGCGTCGCGCTGGAATGAGTATATAATTGTCTGTTCTATATATCTTTATATTGACATATTTGTATTTGAAGGGGAAAAGTGTCGAATTTAAGGCAATCTTTAGTATTTTTAGCTGTCAAAAATCCGAAAATTGGCTAAAATACACCACCAAAGGTCGAAAAACCCGTTTTACCAAACGAAAGCGATGTTGTATCACATTACAACACCCGAAACTTTGCATGTACAAAATGCACAAAAACTTTTGGGGACCTTCGCTGTAAATGTGTAAATGGACCTTGTACAAAAACTTGCCCGGAGCCCAATATTCAGTCTTTTCTTTTAGGGGGTGAATGGATAACATTTTAAAAATGATGTACAATGCATTTAGAGTTCAGACGCCATTTTTGTGATGAAATGACATTTATAGATATGTATATTTTGCGATTTTCCATTACATCTGCAGCAGCTTGTGGTGATGATTACGAAACATAAAAATGAAGAGGCCCGGCAAAAATTATGACATTTTTACTCCTCCGAACTCAGTGTTTTTTGTACAAGGTCCGTTTGTACATGTACAAAGATGGTCCCCAAAAGTCTTTGTACATTTTGTACATGCAAATTTTTGTGTACAATAATAAAGTACAGTAGCGATTTTAGTGTGGTAAAACAGGGTTTTCGATCTTTGGTAATATATTTTAGCTAATTTCTGGGTTTCTGACGCCAAAAATTACTAAAAATTATCTGAAAACGGCGCGAAGCGCCGAAAAATGTTGACATTTTTCCATTCTAAATGCAAATTCTGTCATTTTAAAGATATATAGGACAAATAATTTATCAGTTCGGAGCGAAGCGCTGAAAATTGTGGGAATTTTACATCTTTTTACAGTTTTTGTCTTCCTAAAAATCTTTGTACATTTTGTTTACACAAAATTTTTGGGTACTATAATATGGTACAGCAGCGATTTTAGTGTGGTAAAACAGAGTTCTTCGACTTTTCGTAGTGTGTTTTAGCTAATTTCTGGGTCTCTAAGGGCAAAAATCACTAAGAATCGTCTTAAAACGGCGCGAAGCGCCGAAAAATTTGACATTTTTACTTTTGAAATGCAATTTCTGCCATTATAAAGATATGTAGAACACACAATTACTCATTTCGGCGCGAAGCGCCGAAATTTTTTCGAATTTTAGACCTTTTTTGCAATTTTTGGCTTCCCAAAAATCTTTGTACATGTACAAAGACGGTCCCGAAAAGTCTTTGTACATCGGGAAAAATCTTTGCCGAGTACAAAAAAAAACCGTGCTCCGAACTCAATGTTGACAAATAATGCATAAACGATTTATATTTATCGAAATCCATATTATTTCGAGCTCAATTTTGCAGTACTCCGAAGATAAACAATGCAGAAAATTATCTGACGTTAAGCGCCGAACAACTTATGAGATTTTTACCCTTTTGAGCTGAATTTTGCATCATTCTGAACATAAAAACTGCAGAAATTGTACATCTAGCGCGGATGCAGGAATTATATCTGGCGCAAAACACTAGAAATTCTGATGTTCTTATCTTGTCAAGCTCGATTTTGCAGCTTACTAAAGACAGGAAATGCAGAAAGTTTTATCCGGTGAAAAAATTTACCGAGAAAAAATCTAAATTAGCAATAAATAGTTATTTTAATTAAATTAATGGCTCGAAGCGCCGAAAAATCGAGCATTTTAAGGCTGGAGAACGTTGAAAAAAAACATATTATCATACTGAAAATTTTGAAAAAATCTCAGACAGGGGAAAGTGTTAATCTTGCTCAAGTCTACACGGGCCTGCACATGTAACTAGGGGATTGAAATAAACTGTATATACACGTAAACTACAGTGCTCGCCACGAATGTTTACGTTTTAATATGCTCCATAGGATGACAGAGCTTGTTAAGGCTTACATGTTTAACACGTCGGTCGTGCGTGGGCGGAAATTAGGACCGACGTGTTAAAGATATAACCCTAACAAGCTCTAGAAGCTTTTTAAAGCGTAAACATTCGTGGCGAGTAGTGTATGTTTATTTGTATGTAAGATGAAATAATTAATAAATAAATAAAATACATACATACAAAATGCTATGCTACCAAGAAACGGGACAAACTTGATGACTCAATATCAATTTACTTAACTAGGCAGTTCAAATTTACAGTATACTATGCAAGACTGCACACAATGATGTATTTTTTAAACAATGTATTAACGCAAACTAATGAAATTACACAATAATAAAAATTCCTCTGCAAATACCTATCGAGAGAGCGTAGGCTCAACAATAAGTATTCGCTAAAACACGTGTTTGGAGCTCTTGGTTTAAATAAGGGCTTACTCTCTCTCTCATCCCCTGATTTGAGATTTTTGAAAATTTTTTCCCAACCTATTGATAACAACTTCTTTTTTTTATAGGGTTTTCTGCTACCTTTATTTTAATAAATATGGGTCGTTTGCCACGCGGGAGTCTTAGGTACCTACCTCTTTTAATTTAAATCCCGAGTTATCACATGTTAATTTAAGCTTATAAGCATATATGCACAACATAGCGATTCTGGAAATGGTGAAACCAAAAAATTTTCTAAATTGCCTTTTTTGGCATAAAACAATGGATATGTGTCAAGAAACATAATTTTTTAGCGTTTCTGAAAAGGTTTTTCTTCCTGGACGATAAACGCATGAAAATAACAAACCCAATAAAATTTAATTAAATACTCGTAAAGTCAAAAATGGCTGCCGAAAAATCTGTCGCATTTGACCTAAACGACCGCCAAAAACGTTTAAAACACGTGATTTATACACTTTTTGCTGAAGATCAAAAATACTTGGGGGTGGGACTGTTTTGCGCAAGTTGAAAAATTATTTGCGAGGGGGATAAAAGCGTATATACATAAAAACGGCCTAAAAATTCAATTTTTTTCAAAAATCGGGGAAGCGGAGTCAAAAATTTTCTGGCTTCGGGGAGATGGAGCATACATGCACACAGGGGGGGGGGTAAGGGGGTATTAACCCCACTGAACGGACAGCCCATCAGGCACTGTCCGGCTATTTCGAGCTGACGAAACGTTTTTTGCATCATTTTTGAGGTCAAAAGCAGTAAAAATTTCAAAATTTTTTTAAGCACCGAATTAGTACCTTTATGTACTTTTTTACGCAAAAAGCGCCAAAAATTAATCAATTTCTGTATTTTTTAATGTTAAACGTGATACAATGTAGTTAAAATAGACTAAAAATGCTTTCAAAATGCAAAATTACCACGTAAAGATGTTTTATAGGCTATTTCAACCAGTTTAGTCGTTTGAACAATAAAAAAATCTGTGAATGTTAAATTTACTGTTTTGGATTTCTGACATCCCCCGCCGACCCTGACCTTGTGACGTATGGAATGGGGGACAACTAACTTTGGGTGGGGCCAGTGTGTTTTTGTACAAGGTCCGTTTGTACATGTACAAAGATGGTCCCCAAAAGTCTTTGTACATTTTGCAGATGCAAATTTTTGTGTACTATTATATAGTACAGTAGCGATTTTAGCGTGGTAAAACAGGGTTTTCGATCTTTGGTAGTGTATTTTAGCTAATTTCTGGGTTTCTGACGCCAAAAATTACTAGAAATTGTCTCAAAACGGCAAAAATTCGACGGTTTTTCATTCTAAATGCAAATTCTGCCATTTTGAAGATTTTGAAGATTTTGAAGATTTTGAAGATTTTTTTTGAAGATTTTGAAGATTTTGAAAAAAAACTATTTTGAAGATCACGAACAATTACTCATTACATAACAATTACTCAAATTTTTGCGAATTTCAGACCTTTTTTTGCAGTTTTTGTCTTCCTAAAAATCTTTGTACATATACAAAGGACGGTCCCGAAAAGTCTTTGTACATAAAAAGAACTCTTTGCCGAGTACAAAAAACACTGGGTGGGGCCCCGTTACACGTATGGATAAACTGCCAAAGATCAAGTATAATTATGTGGCAGGGGATGGGGGATTCTACCACCCAAAGTTGATCACCCGATTTTCGATAAAAAATCAAATTTTTCGGCCGTTTTTAGGCGTTTTTCTGGCCAAAAAAATTGGAGGTCAACCCTAAAAAAATTTCAGGCATTCCATGTATGTACATGTACGATTATGTATATGCGTGAAAGAAATTTGTTTTTTTGGCAATGCAAAAAGCGAAGCGGACACCTCTTTCTCTTCGTCGCTCAATTTTCGCCATTTGGCGCCGCAATAATTCATCAATTCGATCGGACTCATCGAGGGATGCTTCTTGTGAAATTTGTCGCGCATTCTATTGCAGAACAGAATGTAGGACGACAATGGTTGCTTGGGTTTTTCTTTATCAACAATTGTCGAATTTTTCGTTATTAATAATTGCTTTTTTTGCAAGACGCGTTTGTATTGAGCCTTGATCAAATCCAATTCAACATCGACCGTCATCGTTCTGATGCAGGTCAGACGCAAATTTCTATAAGCCGTCATCAAAGCCCGACCGCTTACGCCATTCACTTCGATACCGTCAAAATTTATCGATTTTGTAGCTGAGAAATATAGAAAAATTGAATTGTCGATAAGAAGACTTGAATCCATACGTTGGCAGCACCGAAATTCTGAAGGAGGAGGGGGGGTGCAAGATTTCTCAAAGGTCAAAAAATGGCCTTAAAAATGGTGGTATGGCGAAAAACACAATTTTTCAACGTTTCTCATCGAGCGCTATCCATTGGCATCAAAAAATTGCGAGAAAAAAACGAAAAATTTTTAAAAATTAAATTCTGGGGAGGGGGTATTTTGGTTTCTGGGGTATTCTGATTTCTCGCGGAGTGGGTGCACAAGTCCAAACCCTTTTACGCCCAGGTAAGCTTGAATCTGTATTAAAATCGATAAATAATTGTCGGTAGCCGCATTGGCAAAAGAACACAAAAAAACTTTTTAGGCCTACTACGTAGCAGCAGTAACGGGGTGGGGTCTTTTTTAATAAGATTATCATTGCCGAACGCCAACTATTCGGTTTTTTGCTCCAGTCAATAATTCAACCCAGCAGAAGTAAACAAATAAGTAGTGACTAAACAGGCAGAGGCGGATCTGGGATTTCGCTACGGGGGGCGTACCTCAATTTTCTCGAAACAGTCAAAAACTAGGTCCCAAAATGTGCTCTTCGCCTGCAAATAGCGTTTTTAACGTTTTACACTGTCTACTTTTATTTAAAATCGCTTATGACGCAACGTTTTTCGAAAAATTTAAAAATCTCAGACAATTTGGAAAATTTGAGGAATTCAGGCGTAGGACCTTTAAAAGCTTGATTTACTGTATTTAACGTCGAAAATTTTACAAAAATTATGCTCAAAAATTGAATAAATCTATGCTGAAATAGCTGTTCCTGAACTAATTTTTTTCAAAACATAGTTATTGAGCAAACAAATGGCTTCTAGGTCGCCAAGCAAGTAAATAAATGTCATTAATAGGTATTATCCACCCCGAAATTCCAGAAAAATTTTAGAAATCATGATCACTGACGGCTAAAAATCATTGCAAATTACATGTCCATTCTTTCCCTCGTCAACTATTTTTGGCTCAGGAGGAGGGGCGAGGCAGCCCTCCCGCCCCCATAAATCCGCTCCTGATTACAGATATCTAGCACTAGGAGTAATTTATGAGCAAAATTTGGGCTCAAGCCAACCTGACTCGGTTTACTGATTAGTTTAGCCGCAAAACATTCTTTTTTCATTCAAAGATCTTAACAATGGCTCAGCCAATCAGAAATACATATAAATCGATAAATTTAAGAGAAAAATTTAAAAAATCGACAATTCTGCTGCTTTGTTGTTAAAAATGATGCAGAAAACGCTCAGTCAGATCGAAATCGCCGGACAATATCTGTCCGGCTGCATGATAAATTATAATTATGGCAATTATTTATCAAAAATTAGACCACTTATGTACGTTATATAATCAAGGAGTTAGAAAGCTCAGAACAATTCTGTACGGCAAAGAACGAATCTGTTGGGAGGGTAAAATTGACATTTTGGGATCAGGGAGGGGGTAAAATTAGGGTTTTTATTACATTAAATCGCGTTTTTAGCAATTTTTACGTCAAAATCGTTCGAAAATGCACTTTTTTTTGGCTCAAACTGTTCCACAGTACCTAAGTTTTGTGGACCCTTCAGCACGGGGTAATACCTCCATCGAACCCCTCCCTATGAGCGTGTTATAGATACTTAGAGTCAAGGAAATGAACGAACCAAAGTTTTATACAAAAGGTGCACAGAATGCAATCTACGCATATCTTAAAATATAATATATATATAGAAAATGATAAACAGAGAGCACATGGTACGAACGAATGTGCAGATATTTTTAAATCTTGTTTTTTATTCTTTCACGAAAATCAAGTACACTTGAAAAGGTATGAGAGTAGCACTGCTCACAAATGCTTGTAGCTAGCGAGGCGATTCACTCATACATGTGAGCAGTGGAATCGAAAAATCTCCCCCACCCAATGTCGGCTGTCCTTCCTCCATCAAAGCCGAAAATTTTTGACCCCCACCGATTTTTGGAAAAAATCTGATTTTTTGGACGTTCTTGGCAAAAAATTGGAGGTCATGTACCCCCCACCCCATACATGAACAAAAGCCAGTCTTCCCATTGATACCAGATGCCCAATTATTTGGTTGGTTGTCCTTTTACTAAGTGGTTGTTCGGTTGGTTGATTTGTTGTTTAGTGGTTAATTGCTTACTTAATGGTCGTTTGATTATTCATTAACAATTGATTAGTCATTAATTGATTAATTAGTTGATTTTCAAATGCTTTCCACATATTTTTCGGCATTTATATTCCTTTTTCTAGTTAACTGACTGACTTTAAAGTCATTTTTATGTATTACAATCATTTTTCTTAGATGTATATAGCGATTCCGAATTTTCCATTGATACTGGTAGGCATACCTGGGCGTGGGGAGGTGGGGAATATGCATCATCCAGAAACCAAATACCCCCAGAATTCAATTTTTGAATTTTTTTTGTTTTTTTTTCGCAATTTTTTGATGCCAATGAATAGTGCTCGATGAGGAACGTTGAAAAATAGTGTTTCTTCGCCAGACCACCATTTTTAAGGCAATTTTTTGACCTTTGAAAAAAAAACTTGCCCCCCTCCAAGAGCTTTGATGTCCCCCCTATGCTGGCAGGTCTTCCCATTGATACCTACCCGGCTATCATTGATACCGGGTTGAATAGGAAGAAAAAGTTTTTTTTTCAAAATTTCGAGTCGTTACATTTATGAATCCACTTCAAACAACATTACTTTTAGACGAAGACCGGAACTGGTCCAATTCTTGCAGCAAATGTTCTACAGCCTCCGGGCTTTCTAAGACGCCCAATGTCTTCTTTTCGTGCTTCGACTGTACATCTTGAGTTTGCTGCTTACTAGTAGAAGCAGTATTGTCTTCAGGAACAGAGTGATTTTTACGTTTCTTTTGCTCAACGGATGGTGACGTCACAACAGATCCGCTAACAGTAGAAACAACCTCGTTTCGTTCTAGACTTAGTTTGGGTTTCTTTGCCATTAGACGAGGGATATTGTAATATCTTGAAAAACGAATGAAAAACAACTTATCCTAGTCCTCCCTCACTCGCTAGCTATTATATTATCAATTAATCAATCAATTCTTTGTTCGGAGAAACGCAATGCTAAAAACGTCAATAAAAATGCATAGAAAATTAGTATAAATGCGACCCGAGGACAGAAAAATCGCGCTCATGCATACCCCATCATCAGGAAATTACTGGAATGAATCTTTTTCAACTAAACTTTTGAGAATTTTCAACATATTACGAAAGATAGTTCTGAATTCTAGCCGATCATCCAGCAAAAATACATTTTACAATCATTTTGAAACTTGCCAAAATACATAGATATGATCAGCAAATGCATTCCTAGCATGCAAATGACCATAAATCTGATAAAAGTCGTCGAAAGGTAAGAGATCAAATTTTAAGGTTGTACTTCCTTGGATTTCAATGCTGTGCATGTATGGGGAAACAGCCATTTGAAAATTGATTTTCCCAAGAGGGTAAAAATCGAAAATCTCTTGTGATTGTTCAGTCTTTGGACGCATGACGGTGTAGGTATTAGGGATAGGATGGGACTAGCACAGGCACCGGCGCCAACTATTAATGCAGGAAAAGATTCAAGCAAGCTAATTATCTCGTTTTTATTTACAAAACAATTTCTTGATTTGACGGCTAAGGGCCCGTTCACACGGCGGCAACTAGCAGTAACCGGCCACCGGCAACCTGGTGGCTGGTTCCACGGGTTGCTAGCACAAAATGACACGGCAACCAACCACTGGCAACCTGGTGGCTGGTTGCCGCAGGTCTGCTAGCGAAAAACGGCATGGCAAATAGGTTCTGGTGGCCATTGGTTTCCACGTAAACTTACGCGGAAACCTGCAAAAACCTACCATTTTGGTTGCCAGCGGCGGATCGAGCAATGCTCGATTTTTCAGTTGCAACCAGCTATTTTTAGAACACGCCTGCACCATTTTACATTGTTATCGATTTTTATGCAAGTGTTTATTAACAAACTGAAGGAAATCAATAATCATTTAAGCAGGTACTCTTTTTCAATTAAACTCAAATTGTATTTCATTCATTGAGTCATGCTTCTTTTATCTCGATTATTGCCGAGTGTTAAAACGATTTACGCTATCAGAAAACGTTAGACAAAAATTAAGATTAATAAATATGCATTTAGAAAGAACGGCAGTTCATTCGAATTTTATTATAAAACGCATTTTTATAACCACTGTTTTTTTTTTGTACGAGACAAAGATTTTGAGGCTCGTACAAAGATTTTTCGGAGCCATCTTTGTACAATGTACAAAGACTTTTTGGGGCAAAGTAATAGTAATTTTAACGTTTTTTTGAGTATTTTTTAGCAAAATTTCTAAAAATTTTCGGCGCTTCGCGCCGAGTATCATAATTACATTCTATTTAGCTCCAGGCGCGGGCATTAAACACTCCAAAATCTATCTGTAAGCATCTTTGTACAGATTGAAGCATCTTTTACATCTATTTCCACTGTTTTATAAAGATTTTATGCAGAAAAAAGAACTATTAAACAACTGTGCACTGTTTTCTGCCGTTTGAAGATAAAATTGACTCTTTTATCTTTGCGTTGCATTAAATTCATTAGCAAATTGGTGTCTATTATGAGATTCAGTCAGCACATTGCAACCGCTTATTATTTATAATTGTGTAGCACAAGTCATTTTAACTTGCTGAGTCGAATTTTATGTGTAATTTCAACCTAAGTCTCATGAAAATTTTGGCGTTTCGGGCCGAACTAATGTAACCAGCTGAATTTAGGACAAAGTTACACCTTTTGCGAAGCGTGCGGGTCACGGATAACAATCTAGTAGTATGTAAAAATGTGTACATATAATTGCATATCTATACGGTATATGTACAAAAAAATTTTCGCTCGTACAAAGACTTTTCCGGGGATCTTTGTACATGTACAAAGAGGCTCGTACAAAAAAAAAGTGTTTATAACTATAATTCAGCAATAGTTGATTGAAAAAAAACCATTTTCCTGGCGCTTAGCAATATAATTTTAAACCTAATCCGTCGTGACTGTGAATCCTTTTCAAATAATTCGTAATTGCCGTACAATAACAACGCAGCCTTCACTTGAGCCATATCGTTCTAAAATGGTATAGGTACCTATTTTTTGCAGGTTGTCTAGCTGAGTTGCCCCCACCAGTTTAACGCTCGTGTGGAAGAGGTTGCTGCAGGCTGCAAGCGGCCACCGGCTACCAAGTTGCCAGTGGCTGCTAGTTGCCGCCTTATTTTATGCTTGCAACCTGCGGTAACCGGCCACCGTCCAACAGGTTGCCGATGGCCGCTAGTTGCCGCCGTGTGAACGGGCGTTTACTCTACTGTTACATTATATTCAGGTGCAAACATTAATACTTGACATAGGTGCGCAAGGTTAAACTTTCAGGGGGTTGAGACAACCAAAAATCGGTAGATAGCTACGTGCTTCGTAAAAATGATTATATAGCCTTCCTGGGTTCAGAAAATTAACTATATGCCCTTTTGGGATCATAAAAATAGGTATAAAGCCTTTTTAGGCCCACAAACATAGCTTTATAGCCTTTTTGGACTAAAAATAGCTATTTAGCACTTCTTGGAGTCGAAAAAATAACTAAATATTCTTTTTGAACTTATAAAAGTCAACTATATATGTAGTATTTCTGAGCTCACATGGTAAACTTCTGAGTCCAAAAAAGACAATATAGCTAGTTTTCTAAACTCAAAAAGGCTATATGTATATCAAATTTTCTCGGCCCAAAAAAGGCTATTTAGCAGTGTTTTTTTGGGCAAAATGGCTGTAATACCAAAATGGCTGTATAACTAACAGTTTTTCAAAGTTCAGGGGTTATACCCCCTCTCATCCCCATGCTCTTGTATGATAATTGACTCGTCAAAAATAAGAACTTCGTTTCTTGTAGTGGTTGCACTGAGCGTTTGACTCATCTGTAAGCAAAGCGTAAAATTTTACAAAATTAAAGCAAAAAGTTTAGGCTGCTTAATATGATAGAATGTTAAGTAATAAATTACATAATTTTCGAAAACATAATTAATATTGTCATTATTTCTAAATTAATATTGTCATTAATTCTTAAGTAGACATTGTTAACACATGAAACCGACAGAATACTGACATGCATTCATACAAGCTTACATGTTCTTTGGGAAGGAGTATTTCAGGGTGCTTGTCATACATGTGATAGGGGGATGGGGGATCCCCTTACCCGAAGTCGGACGTCCCCCTAAAACCAGAAATTTTTTAACTCCCCTGATTTTTTGGCCAAAAATTGGAGGTCGTCTACATCCCCCTTAAAAATGGCCAGGAGCCACAAATTTCGAGCCGTTACACGTATGGTGCTTGTACCCCGAAGAATGGCTGTTGGCTCAGCCCTGGGATAATGTGGCTCATTCCTGAAGAATACTGATTTTCAAAATGCCTTAGAAAATATGATCTGTTAAGCTTTTTAGTAATCTGTTGGCTCAAGCGCATAAATTATTTCGACCCTTTGCGCTAAATAATCATTTTTGACCATGTATACATATATTGTTAAAATTTATTTAATTTTTCCAAAAAAATTTGTGGATTACGAGAGCCTCGCAAAAAATAGTGCTTTTAAAGCAAACTACTACCCATACTTTTGAGCCAAATAAGAGGAAGTCGAGGAAAAATTTTTAGACTAATCCGCCCTCAGAATTGTCATGCTGTACATAACAAATATGCGGTGGAACAATAACAATAACAATAAGAGAAAGCGGCATTGGTGTAGCTGGTTCACATATGTATTAAGATAGCTACGTTATAAGTACATATACAGCCAGTAATATCTGCCACCTGAGTAGTTTAAGTCAAGTCGAAAACAAATAAGGCAGTCCTCGGATTTTTTTCAGTAGATTCATGTGACTGACCAAAATGTTGGTGCCAGCTTTTAAAATAAGCATAATTTATGGGATGCAACTCGCATCGCTCGCTTTGCTCGCTTGCTCGTCGCATCCCATTACTCAAGCTTATTTTAAACGCTGGCACAAACATTTTTGTCAGTCCATGATACTAAGCCTAAGCCTAATCAGCTGGTACACCAGCAAAACATTACAGATACCTTGCAATCTTTATCGAAATTAAGCAGAGTTAGTCGATTGGTTATGGTTCTGGACTTTAGAGCAAGAGGTCCACGTTTCGAATCCGACTGCCAGCAACTTTCTCTCATTTCCTCAGATGCTATCGAATGCACACATACGCCCTTATAATATGACTATATTAATACATATGAGCACCAGCTACACGAATGCTGAAAAAGCATACTATGGCGGAAACAGGCAGTAATTATATGCAGTCAACTGCAGGTAATGTAGCATACAATGTAAAATTGTATGCAGTCAAAAACCAGAGGCCTACACTGCAGGTAATATAGCACGCAATGTAAACTAATATGCAGTCAAAAACCAGCGGCCTGGACAGCAGGTAATATAGCACAAAATATGTTATATGCAGTCCAGTTGCATGTATATTGATTGATATGGGAAGCTGGCGCTTCGCTCGCATTTTCACCTGTAGTAGATGGTTTTAGAAGGTACTTTTATTTCAGATGGTCTGGCAGATCAGCTTCCTCACTAATGTTTTTTGCGCTGCATAGGTAGCAGCTTCAATAGCTGCCCAGTCACCCAATAGCGCATTTTGATCGGCCAATATAAGCTCTGGCCCTGCTTGATAGATATTGAGTAGCTGTTCTTGCTCTTGTCCTCATTCTGGAGAATAGTTCTACTGTAGCAGAAAAAAATGCTTCGAGAATCTTATGTCAAATTAGAAATTTTTATAAGATTCGCGCAATTGCTTCGCGAATTTTGTATTTAGGCATTGACAATTAGCAACTGACCTAATTTCAGAATTGGAAGCACAGTTTCCCAAGGTCGAAAGTTTAGGGGTGGAATCCCAAAATTTGGGACCACTAAATTTAGAGTTATAGCCTTTTTTTGGAAAAAAAATTTTCAGAAATTTTGTTGATTTTTCTGGCGCAATGTGTCCAGAACATTGAGTTCAAAAAGGCACAAACGTCCAAATTTTCCGACGCTTCGCGCCGAGTCTTTATTATTTATTGTTACACAAATCGAATGAGTTTAAAAGCTTGGACCTGCTAAAATAATCCAGCACTTTGCATCACTTTAGTGATTTAATGCACTATGCGTTCATTGAATGAAACTGCACATGCTTGTTGAGCTTAATAGTGAAAGTTTGAAAATGCTTGCGTACCAATTTGTCTATTCTCTGCTTTGTTTTTCCTTCCTTACAAGAACACATAATTATATTTTAAACGAAAGGAAAGGCCAAATTTTCTTGTGTTTTTACGCATTTTGTGTTTTCTGAACTAGTTAATAAGAAGGCCACAAATAGGCCTGAAAATGGTAAGAACAAAATTTTCATTGATACATTTTCCTATATCTTATTGGCAGCGACCATAGGTGGGCGGCACCAAAGTTCAGGGGAATAGGGGTGCAAGATTTTATTAAAGGTCGAAAAATGGCCTTAAAAATGGTGGTATGGCAAAGAAACTCCATTTTTCAACGTTTCTCATCAAGCACTATCCATTGGCATCAAAAAATTGCGGAAAAAAACAAAAAAAATTTCAAAAATTGAATTCTGGGGGTATTTTGATTTATGAGCGGGGTATTTTCGGGGGATGCAAACCCCCAAACCCCCCACTCCCAGGTATGGCAGCAACCCATTGCTGTGCTATGTAATTAGCAAAAGTCAAAAAACATATTTCAGCTCAGAAGTTTTGAGCAATGTAGGAGTTCATCAATTTTAAGTGTTTTCGGGCTTAATTCAGAACCAAGATTTTGTCGATTTTGCGAAAATTTCAACGTTACTGATTAAAAATCAGAGTGCTTTTTTACGAAATTTTCCGGGTTCTGCCCCGGACCCTGCCAGGGGCGCTTTAGCGCACCTCCCCAGACCCCCAGCCATACAATCTAATTGCACATGTGCAAAGAGATTTTTAGGAGGACAGAAAAGGTAGAAGGATTAGGAATTTTTAAAAGTTGCTGGCACTTAACGCCGGAATTAGTTTATCTGTTCTGTATGTTTTAAGTGGTATCAATTGACTTAACGTCAAAATTTCTCTACGCACAGCACCGCCGGTTACTTTTCTTTTGTAAAGCTCCAGTATTGCGTTTACGAGCCTGAATCTTCAAAAATATCTTCATACTAGTGATGCACCGGGTACCGGTACCGGTGCCGGTACCGGTACCGGTACCGGTGCCGGTACCAGGGCACCGGTACCGGTGCCGGTACCAGGGTACCGGTACCGGTACCGGTACCACTCTGGTACCGGCCGGTACTACTTTTATTGATTTAATTTTTTGAGCTTTAAGTGAAGGAGGAACTGTTTCAGAATAAAGCCCACTCTGTAGCAAATAACAATGCAATAATAAAGAAGTATTTCTTTGTAAATTTTATTCGATCATTTATTTCACTTATTTCAACAATCCTAATCAACAGTTCGTAATGTTTTGGACAAAAACACGAGCATTTATAAATTTTCCGGCAAAATTTGGTTGGATGGGTAGACAAAATGCTTTTTCATTCCATCCAAGTCAAAACCAATGCTATCTTTGCCTCCTCTGCTAATTGACTTTCCACAACAATTGCATAATACCTATGATTCATCCTTATCATCAATCTTATAGAATTCCCAAAGCTGTGACGACTTTTCTTTCATTTACCGACATAATGAACAGTGACCACCGAATAATCCCTTCGAATTAATATAATAGGAAGGTGCAGTGTTTTTTCGTAATCGGCAAAGATTTTTCCCAGTGTACAAAAACTTTTAGGGGCCTTGTTTGTACATGTACAAATTTTTGGGAAGACAAAAATTGCAAAAAAGGTCTGAAATTCGCAAGTTTTCGGCGCTCCGCGCCGAAATAAGTAATTGTGTGTTCTATATATTTTTATAATAGCAGAAATTGCAGTTCGAAAGAAAAATGCCAAATTTTTCGGCGCTTCGCGCAGTTTTAAGACAATTCTCAGTGATTTTTGCCCTCAGAGACCCAGAAATTAGCTAGAATACACTACCAAAGATCAAAACCGTGTTTAACCACATTGAAATCGCTACTGTACTATATT
Organism: Mermis nigrescens; assembly: GCA_036768485.1. Taxonomy (NCBI): domain Eukaryota; kingdom Metazoa; phylum Nematoda; class Enoplea; order Mermithida; family Mermithidae; genus Mermis; species Mermis nigrescens. The sequence continues at coordinate 975,205 of JAVLUZ010000163.1, read as the reverse complement.
ATAGTACACGAAATTTTTCATGTACAAAATGCACAAAGACTTTTGTGGACCATTTTTGTACATGTACAAACGGACCTTGTACAAAAAAAAACAATGGTGAGGTGCTGTAAAAAACCGAGTTTAAGTAACATAGTAGTAAAAAGTATTTAAACCGTATCTAGGAACAATATCCAGACCAAACACATTAGATGAAACACTAGTATATAAGTACACAATACATATTACATAACATACATATTGGTACCGGTACCGGTACCGGTACCGGCGCCGGTACCACGGTACCGGTTACGGTACCGGTACCGGCAGGAAATGAGGTACCGGTGATTCACTACTTCACACTAAGTTGTTAATTCGTAGTTTTTCTATTCTGCTCTGTCAGACTATTAGTATTCACAGAGCTACAACACGTTAAGGGCGGTAAAAAATGACCGAATTTCTTGATGCTTTGCGCCAGTTATGATTTCCGAACTGTTTGTCAATGAAAAGGCCGTAAATTCTACATGAAAACGGTAAAAATTTCAAAAATCTTTGGTGCTTCGCGCCTCTTTACACATTTTGTATTTTTTGATCGTCAGAAACCCATAAATTAGCTAAGCTTCACTACTAAATGGCAAAAGTAGTCTTAACAAATTTTTGTGTATGCGCCCCCCAAATTAAAATCCTGGCTATGCCTCTGGTTTCCAGTGATTTTCCTTCCTCCTCTTAGTGTGCAAAAACGCCAATGTAAATGAGAGGTAACGCTCTGTGTATTGTGTCTGATATACACCTGCAAATAACATTCACAACTATTGCTGAGATTGCTGTCTAGGATTGCATTTTTTCGTGGAGTTAAATTTGATAGAAACCAAGTTTAATTATGACCAAAGAAGCAGTGTTAAGCATTTTATACGATATCATTTGGCAATCATTTTGTGGAATAAAAAGATTAAAAATTCACGTGAATCGATTAAAATATACCACTTAATTATATAGCCATTTATTTGTACTTGATAACTACATGAAATTCAGCATTTTAGGGTCAAAAAAACTGGAAACGGCGCAAAAAGCCGAAAATTTCTGAATCTTTGACATACAAATGTGGGATTTTAGAGCTTCAAAATACCCGAATAAAATCCATAAGCATTCGTGTTCGGATAGTTATAATAATTTTATTCGGGTTCGGATTCGGGTAGTCAAGTTCACTTTATTCGGGTTCGGGTCCTAAATTTTGTTCGGGTACCCGAGTATTCGGGTTTGGCTTCGGGTACCTGTTGCATCCCTACTGTCACTTAATCCCCTTTAATATGCTCTCATACACAAATAACCCCCTTTAATATGTTCTCATACACAAAGTATAGCACTATAGTGGGGGCGTGGGCGAAATCCAGAAATGGAAATGGAAAACGGAAAATGGGCAAAAGCCAGAAATGGGAAATGGAAATGGAAAAATGGGTAAAAGCCGGAAATGGGAAATGGAAAATTTTTCATTTCCTTTATTTTCAACGAAAAATGGTTATTTTCAATATTTTCGGTCGTAAATGTCAAACTCATGTCGTTTTTCACCAAATTTCTCTATTTTTGAAGAACGTTTGGGCTAAAGTTAAGAATATGGTACTTTTAGAAAAGGAGCAAAGCGAATACGGAATGCCGAAGTTTTTGTGCCAAACTGGTAGAACATGATAAATTGAAGCGCGGAAAAAAATTTGGTGAAAATCTGAGCCATACTTGCAAAGTTGCAGGCAACTGTCGATTTGAGTGTAAAGTGGGACGATAAAACGGCTTGATCCAAGGACTTACATATTTGTCGGAAATGAATAATATGGGCTGAAATTATGGAAGGAAGCAAAGCAATGAAGGAGAAAAAAGAAAAAAGGCGCAGAAAGCAGTTTGAAATTTTATAGAAAAACTTTTGAAAAAATTTTTCATTTTTTGCTTGTTTTTTCGGTTTTACTTGATAAGATATAGGAAAATCAAGTTTTTGCTTCTAATATACTTAGGCTTAGGCTGAGTATATCTGAAAAGGTGTTTTAAGCTGCTTAGGTCGAGGTCACTCCCGCTCTGGTCAATGTATAGATGCTTAGGTCGATGAATAGATGCTTAGATCGATGTATAGATGCTTAGGTAGATGAATAGATGCTTAGGTCGATGTATAGATGCTTAGGTAGATGTATAGATGCTTAGGTCGATGTATAGATGCTTATATCGACGTAAATTGGGTATCTACATATGATTATGCATTCAGCTGTTTGAATCTTCGAATACTTAGGTCGAGTAGGTGCTTGCGTAGGTCGAAAAGAGGCTAATTAACGAAATCCATAGCTTTTGTCATATTGATCATAGACGGATGAATATTTTTTCCGCGCTTTCTTTCAATATGTTCTAAGTACTGAGCGAAAAAATCTGCTCTTCTGAAGTTTATTTCATAGTATCCTGAAAGTACCATATTCTTAAGTTACTCCGAAAGCTTGAAGACGTAACTAAAAATGGAAAAAGTCTACAAAAAATAGAAAAAACTGAAAATTGTTCATTTCTTCGTCTTTTCACTCAAAATTCTCCTCTTTTGAAAAAATTGACCATCAGTCAGCTCCAAAAAAATCGTTATCCACTTTGACTACAACGATTTTGTCGCAGATGGAAAATCGCCAGAAAATGGAAAATAGGGTAAAACTCGGAAATGGAAATTCAAGCTCATGTCGTTTTTCACCAAATTTCTCTACTTTTGAAAAATTTCAAAAATGTAACTAAAAATGGAAAGTCTACAAAAATGAAAAAAAACGGAAAATTCATTCCATTTTTGTTGAATTTTTTCTATTTTTACTTGCGCTTTTTGAAATTTATTCAAAAATAAAGAAATTGGTGAGAAACGACAGGATTATGACATTTACGACCGAAAATTTTGAAAATTGAGACCATTTTCAGTTCATTTCCGGGTTTCATCCTACAGTGGTCGCCATGAAAGATGACGCGCCATCACCCTCAGAATTGTAATGGATGGTGCGTCAGCAGCGGCGTTGCGTCCATCATGCGCCATCATCTCTTTTTCTATTCAGCGCCATTAACCTCCATCATCCCGTTAATCTGGTGATGTGGACGGCGCAATTTAGCTATTAATAGCACCAACAAGAAGGAAGCGCGCCAGCATTCACGTGCGCGCTTCCTTGTTGGCGCTATTAATAGCTTAATTGCGCCGTCCGCATCGCCAGATTAACGGGATGATGGAGGTTAATGGCGCTGAATAGAAAAAGAGATGATGGCGCATGATGGACGTAACGCTGGCGCTCGCGACGCACCATCCATTATAATTCTGAGGGTGATGGCGCGTCATCTTTCATGGCGACCACTGTATTTTTCCATTTTCCAGCGATTTTCCATCTGCAACAAAATCGTTGTAGTCGAAGTAGATAACGATTTTTTCGGATCTGGAAGGTCAATTTTTTCAAAAGAGGAAAATTTTGAGTGAAAAGACGACGAAATGAACAATTTTCAGTTCTTTTCCGTTTTTTGTAGACTTTTCTATTTTTAGTTACGCCTGTCGAAATTTCTTCAAAAATAGCAGAATTTGGAAAGAAACGAGGCTAAAGTTCCTAATATGGTTTTGTCTCCGATTCTTCTAGAAATAATTTTTCTGATAGATTCGAGGACGCTGAGTTCAGAAAAAAGCGTTTAGGGGGCTGACGAATATTTGTCGAGATAGAGCCCTTCAAACTTGCAAAAAACGTGATTATTTCAATGTGCTTAGGGCTCTATCTCCACAAATATTCGTCAGCCGCCTAAACGCTTTTTTCTGGTCTCAGCGTCCTCGAATCTATCAGAAAAAATTATTTTTAGGAGAATCGGTGACAAAAAAATTTTTGAAAAAAAAAATTTTGCAAAAAAAAATTATGTTAAAGCCCCCATTTTTAACATATCTACATTGAAGTTCTGAGGTTAAAAAAGCGTAAAAACACTGTTTTGGGAAAATTGAGAAAAAACCATATTAGATAAAATTTGGTGAATAGATCCATGCCAGCTAAGTTTTTGGCAAATAGGTACTTGCCCACAACTCACCAGCTTGCTTATACGAACATCTTAGGCTTAGGCTTAGAAAGTCTATTCACATTGGTGCCAGCTGATGGTCTAAGCCTGAGACAATGGGGGCAAAAATTGCGGAGCGAATGAAGCGAGCAGAGCAATTTTTGCCCCAATTGTGCCTTAGGCTTAGACCATCAGCTGGCACCAATTTGATATGCATGGCAAGTCCAAAATGATAACCGTGATAAATTGATTTCACCCTGCTTTGGCTTTTTTAATGTCAGAACTGGGAGTTTTTGAAGAATATGGTGTGAACCGATTTTGCGCCATTCCGGCAGAACTGCCATACAATTGCGCAAAAACAATACTTTGTGTCACTAAAAGACGCGGAAAAAAATAATCAACCAAATCCATACAAAACTCAAAAAGTTACAGTACTTCAAACATCATACTTCGACATTCACCATTTTGAGCCACTTTAAGGAATTTTAGCAGTTTATCAAACGTTTCCAATTTTTAATAATTAATATCTTCCTGCCATTTTCAAGGTCGCAGATTACAAAAAATTAAGTTATACTGCGCGGAAACCAAGATTTAAGAAAAAATTTTTTTGCAATTTTTGGCCCAAAATTTTCAAGAAATTTTTTTTAATTTCACTATTTTTAGCATTGTTTACATCCAGTTAAAGATTTCTACTTAAATACGATTCAAACAGCATTTTCGGATTATCTTAAAGTTCCAACCATTTGAAGATTCAAACAGTGGAATGCAGAATAACATGTACACAATGCTAATTAACCCGTCGACGTAGGGACATGCGCCCCATATAAAATTGTGGAACAACAAGCTGATTAAGGAACCGAACATTGAAATGTATTCTATTTAACGCAAGAAGTTTATGCGATAAACTCAGCCAACTCCATTTTCTTTTAAACCAGTCAAATTATGAGTTGATTTTTATTACAGAAACTTAGCTCACTGATTTTATTGCAGATTCTTTGCTTCTTTTAAACTTTGAATACAGTTTGATTCGCTATGATCGAAAAAACAAGACTGGTGGAGGTGTCGCCATAATATTCAAAAAAATTTACCCATAAAAAATGTAAATGTTCCTGATGAGTTTTCTTTGCAAGAATCAATTACTTGCGATATGACTATATTGGAGTCTAAATACAGGTTTATCTTATGCTATAGATCTCCAAGAAAAAACGATGATGTAGATCAACAGTTATTGAAGTATTTAAAGTGGTCTTGTAATACTTCTAGAATAATAGTGGCCTTGGGTGATTTTAATTTTCCCGAAATCAAGTGGAATAAAAGGTTTGTTCTTCCTGAAAATAGTATTTCTTCAGTTTTTTGACCTTGTAAATTAGATTAAGCTCTATCAGTTTACACGTCTCCCCACTTTAGGTAATAATATATTAGACTTGATTTTCTGTTCCCACAAGTCATGCGTATTTAATGTAAAAAATGTTGAACCTTTTTCTACTAGCGATCATGATTCACTAACTTTTGATATCCTTATTCCAAACGAATTCGAAACAGATTCTCATATCAAAAACTTTAATTTTAAAAAAGCTGATTATGTTTCTGTTTTGCACGATCTATCTATTATTAGCTGGCCTGATACTTTTACAATCTGTACTAATATTGATGATTTTTATATTTTTTTAGGTATTTTAAACACAACGATCAAAGCTCACATTCCACTGAGTTTGTCCCTACCAAAAAAGCGTAAAAAATTTCCAAAGTATATTTTGAACTTACAAGGCAAGAAGAGAAGGGTTTGGCGACTTTTGAAGAAAAATCCGGGATTGTCAGATCAGTACAAAATGGTTAGTAAGTCTGTTGAGAATGCAATAGCGGATTTTTACAGTCGTGAAGAAAATGGACTGTTAAAAAAAGGTTCATCACTGAAAAATTTTTACAATTTTGTTAACGCGAGTTAAAATTGAAACAATCTGTGCCTGATCTTGAATCAAATGGTCAGGTTTTTTTCTAATGAAACCGAAAAAGCTAACGCCTTCAATAAATTTTTCGGTTCAATTTTTACTATTGATAACCGCATTCTACCATTAAATATCGATCCAATTGAGGTAGACTATCGGCCTATAGTTAAATTTGAACATAGCACACTTGCTGCAGTTTTAAATAAGATAAAGCCCACTCACTCCAGTTGGTCCCGATGGGCTGTCAGCTTATTTTTTGAAACAAATTCGAGTTTATTTACTTGAACCCCTTTCAACTATTTTTAAGGTATCATATCGTTCTGGTATGCTTCCACGTTTGTGGTTAGAAGCTTTAGTAATTCCAATTTTTAAAAAAGGCAATCCACACTCAGTTGAAAACTATAGGCCGATATCTCTATGTTGTGTTTTGTGTAAAGTTATGGAATCAATAATCAATAATTCCATCCTGGACTATTTTGACAAGAGTGATTTAATAAATCAGCAACAATTTGGATTTCTGAAGAACAAATCCTGTACATCTCAGCTTTTAAAGTGCAGAAAGCTGTGGACAAAAACTTTGGACAATTATGTTCCAATGGACGTGGTTTATATTGATTTTTGTAAGGCATTCGATTCTGTTGTTCATTCAAAACTAATATTGAAATTAAAATCTTTAGGTATCTCGGGTACTTTGCTCAACTAGGTTAAAGCTTTTTGGATGGGTAGGTCACAAAAGGTGAAAATAAATGGTTTTCTTTCAGCCCCTATTCCGGTAATTAGTGGTGTTCCCCAGGGTAGTGTGCTAGGGCCTACATTATTTTTGGTTTTCATTAACAACCTGGTCGATAGTATCAAGCATAGCAATATCATGCTGTTTGCTGATGATTTAAAAATATTTAATTTTTCACGTGAATTCAGATCCTTGCAAGCAGACCTTGATTCATTGCATGGGTGGACCGAAAAATGGCAACTGCAAATAAGTTATGAGAAATGTGCAACCTTGTATTTGGGATATGGCAACCCTAAAAACACCTATAACCTTTTCTTAAGAGATCTAGCTGATACAGAAGCTTCTATCAAGGATTTAGGAGTTTTTGTTAGTAATGACCTGTCCTCTAGCATTCATTGTTTGAATATTGCATCCGAAGCTTCCAGAGTTGCTCCTTTGATACAAAAAACTTTTATTTCCAGAAATATTGATTTGATGGTGAAAGCATTTAAAGTTTATGTAAGACCAATACTAGCGTATATATAGCACGGTGGTGTGGAGCCCTTACCTGATAAAAGACCAACCAAATTGAAAATGTTCAACGTAAATTTACAAAACGAATACTTTGGCGGCATCAACAGCAGGATTTGTCTTATAGCGAAGGATTGAATTTGTTAGATCTTGAAAGACTAGAAACACGGCGTATCTATTTTGACCTTACTTTTGCTTTTAGGATAATTAAGGGACAGTTGCTTTCTGTTTCAGATTTTTTCGAATCTGCGCCTAACAGGGGCACTAGGTCAAATAACGACATAAAGTTGTATATTAGAAAATCTCATTTGGATTGTAGAAAGAACGATTTTGCATACAGGGTGGCTAGAATTTGGAATACATTGCCACAATGTATTGTTGACTGCAGAAATTTTAAACAGTTTAGGGTTTTGGTTTCAGAGTTTAATTTATTAGAATTTCTTAAGGGGCGTATGTAAGTGAACTGCCTGTACGCATTGGCTTTACTTACATACCAACTCACTTATTTTGTGTTATTTTTTGCATTTATTGACAATTCCTTTCCTAAAATTGTTTATTTAATAATTCTTTGCATTATTGTATTGGTATTTGTTGTAACATGTCTTGTCCATGTAATTCAGCCAATAAAGTTATTACTATTACTAGGTCGACCTAAGCATCTAAACATCGACCTGAGCATCTATACATTGACCTAAGCATCTATACGTTGACCTAAGCATCTATACCTCGACCTAAGTGGGAGTGACCTCAACCTAAGCAGCCGAAAACACCTTCTCAGATAAACTAAGCCTAAGCCTAAGCATCATTTAAGCAGAAACTTGAATTTTCACACATCTAGACGGAAAGAACATGCAAAAAATTGTTTTTTAAAATTTAAAAATTTTCAAACAAAATTTTTTTTTCGTGCAGTAAAATATATTTTTGTAATCAGCGACCTTGAAAATGTGAGATACATATGTTTTCAGCCCAAATTTGGAACATTTTTTGGTAAACTGTAAAATACTTCACTTTAATGTTTTCCGCACCTTCTTTTTGCATGTCCTCCTCATTTCAATCAATATCGTTCCTTTCCACGTACATCTACAAGTTTTCCGTTCACACCATAAAGTAAAGTTTAGCCCAGAACTATAATGTAGAAATGTTAAAAATGGGGGTTTTGCATTTTTTTGCAAAAATTTTTTTTTCAAAAAAATTTTTTTCAACGATTCTCCTGAAAATAATTTTTCTGATAGATTCGAGGACGCTGAGACCAGAAAAAAGCGTTTAGGCGGCTGACGAATGTTTGTGGAGATAGAGCCCTAGGAACAAAGAAATAATCACGTTTTTTGCAAGTTTGAAGGGCTGTATCTCCACAAATAGTCGTCAGCCCCCTAAGCAGCTTTTTGTGGACTCAGCGTCCTCGAATCTATCAGAAAAAAGTATTTTTATGAGAATCGGAGACAAAACCATATTAGAAAAATTCCGGAAACGACATTAGTTTGACATTAAGGACCGAAAATTTTAAAAATGAACCATCTTCCATTGAAAATAAAGGAAATGGAAAATTTTCCATGTCCATTTTCCATTTTCCGGCTTTTACCCATTTTTCCATTTCCGGCTTTAACCCATTATCCATTTTCCATTCCCATTTCCGGATTTTACCTTTCCCTCTATAGTGGCCGCACCGGCCAAAGAAGCTACACCGAAATAAATCGAAACGGGGAAAAGTTTAGAATTTTATTCTTCCAGAACGCATTTTTCGCATTACAAAATTTTTCACAATGTGACCAAGCCTAAAATTTTTTTCCACGTCGCGAAATTTTGGTTCGCAAGAAGCCCTAAATGAGGAAAAACCGATGACACTTAGGTAGGTACACACACCGTTTTTTTCCACTTTTGGTCCATTTGTCAACCAAAATTTTGGGAAATGGAAAAAATTTTTGGGCTTGGTTAGCATTTGTAGAAAATTTTGTAATGTTAAAAATGCGTTTTAGAGAGTTAAAACTTCAAAAAATTTTTCGGCGCTTCGCACCGAATTGATTTAATTCTTACTTATTACTAACCTTTAAGCCGCTGAGCGCCAATTGCAGCATTTTTATTGACAATCTGGTCTGGAACTTCACTACGAATGAAAATCCTTATCATCTGCACGGATTCAGTTAGTTTTTGTAATGCAAAAATGCGTTTTAGAGAGGCAAAACTACAAAAATTTTTCGGCGCTTTGTGCTGAATTGATTTAATTCTTACTTGTTATTAATCTTTATGCCGCACTGCGTCAATAGCAGCATTTTTGTCGACAATTTGATCTAGAACTTTACTACGATTGAAAATCCTTATCTTCTGCACGGATTCGGTTAGTTTTTGTAATGCAAAAATGCGTGTTAGAGAGGTGAAACTGCAAAAATATTGATTTATTTCTTACTTGTTATTGATGTTTGAGCCGCGCGCATCTAATTGCAGCATTTCTATCGATAATCTGGTCCTAGAACTCCACTACGATTGAAAATCCTTACCTTCTGCACAGTTTTTGTAATGCAAAAATGATTTAGAGAGCTAAAATTTCAAAATTTTCTGGCGCTTCGCGCCATTTGATAAATTATAGTTTTAATTGTCAAAAACGACTTCAGAATTCAGTAAAATGCTTTACTGAAGGAAGGAAATTCAAGTTTTAACATAAATAACGTAAACTGATCGTGATATTTCTTGTAGAGCGCGAAATTTTCATACAAAAAGTGCATCAAACACTGCTATTGCATATGTACATAAAATTTTCGGCATTTGTGTAGCTGGTTCACATATGTATTAACATAGTCAAATTATAAGGGCGTATGTGTGCGGTCGATAGTATCTGAGGAAACGGGAGAAAGTTGCTGACAGTCGGATTCGAAACATGGACCCCTTGCTCTAAAGTCCAGAACCATAACCAATCGACTAACGCTGGTTAATTTCAATAAAGATCGCAAGGTAATCGTGATGTTTTGCTGGTTTACCAGCTGATTAGGCTTAGGCTTAGTATCATGGACTGACCAAAATGTTGGTGCCAATGTTTAAAATAAGCCTGAGTAATGGGATGCGACGAGCGGAGCAGGGTTGGCAAGGCTGGGTTTTTTGAACATGGGTTTTTTGGGTTTTTTTGTAGGTTTTTCGGGTGCAAGAAATCGTTGGGTTTTTTATCCACAGTTTAAGATTTTTTTGTAATGGAATTAAATACTGCTGTATTGTCAATGTTTTTTTGTATCATGGTTGTTCTCTTTTACAATTGCTTGCAATGCACGAGGTTAAGTGTCACCCTACAATAAACAAGGGGCTCGACACGTCGCCATTGTCAAGTCACGATAATTGATCACCGGCTTGTCTTTTTATTATTACAAGATACATTATGGGCGGTAAAAATCATGCGGATCCGAAAATTTACATCACCAATCAACACTCCAAATCACCACCGCAACGAACGGGAAATTTTTCTCTCCTTAATACAGAAGATGACAATAATAGTCTTTGTGTCATTTGCGCAGAGACAGTTACGGATAATCATATTTCGGCTGTTCAATGTGGACTATGTCATAAGTGGGCACTAGTGATCGACCGGGGCCCCGGCCCCGGCCCCGAATCCCGGCCATTTTTGAGCATCCCGGCCCCGGCCGGGGCAAGGTCAAAAAATGGCCGGGGCCGGGGAAAAATTTAGTGTAATTCGTATTTTGATACAGGCTGTGATACTGGCACTTATTTATCAATGAGCAAGTATTAATTTTGAGAACTGTACTGATTAGACCATATGTATACTTACTTAATCCTCTACTGAAAAAATGTTCAGGAAAATCTGCATGTTTTCGATTCCTCCACTTAACTTATTTAAACTAAATGCTACTTTTAACTCATTCATTCATAGCCATGGCTAAAAGATTTAGAGTTGACAAATACGTTCTATTTCTAGTTGGAAATTGTGCGTTTTCGACAAACTATTTTTACAAAAAACACTTTATATTTAATTGAATGGGAACCGCATGCTTTAAAACGCGTTTCTTGTGTAATAGTTATTAGGATGGAGGTTAATTATAGGTGAATGTAAACTACGCTACAGAATTGCGTCCGATCCGATAAACTTAATATGTCTCAAATAGTTTCCTAAGGTCCAATGTTGAGGGGGATGAAATCCCAAATTGGAGGACCAGAAAATTAAGTGGTGGACTATTATTAGCCGACTCTATTTTGTTGTACGAGCCTCTTGTGTTTGTACAAAGATCTCCGAAAAGGTCTTTGTATGAGCTAACAAATTTTTTGTAGCTATATTATATAAATATATTTTCAAACATTTTTGCTTACTATAATATGGTACAGTAGCGATTTTAGTGTGGTAAAACAGGGTCTTTTGACTTTTGATTGTATATTTTAGCTAATTTCTGGGTTTCTAACGCCAAAAATTACTAAAATTGTCTCAAAACGGCGCAAAGCGCCTAAAAATTTGACATTTTTCCGTTCTAAATACAGTCGAACTTGCTTAATGCGTACACCCAAGGGACCAAGCCCTTCTGTATGCATTATCCGAGTGCACGCATTATCCGAATACCCCGGATTTTAACAAGGAATACACTATTATGCGATAAAATCAATTTTTTAGGAAAAATATAGCAATACAAGTCTGCTTTAACATATTTTCACGCTTAAAGTCACAAAAATTTTCGATATCATTCATTCCGCTGAACAACTTTGTGTCACAATTGTCCTGTGCCATTAAATTCGTATGTTCGATAAACTCAGTTTTAAATCCTGATAGCTCGGAACCGTTTCTGTTTCTCCTAGATCGTCCAGGTCGCGAAACTAAATATTATGCACATTTTAAGAACAAATAGGCGCAACACTCATCTCGATGTGCCTAAAGTTTTCGCATAACCACAGAACTTGCGGTGATTTGTCAACATTTTTAAATTTGTCCCCAGAGAAATTTCGTTTTTTGAAAACGCCATGACCAATCAAAAATAACAATTCGTTTAAGGCTTAATTCCCTAAAACATTAGAATTCTAAGCTTTTCAAAGAAAGCTAAAGATCCAGACTAAAAATTATACACATTTGAGAAAACAGGCTCGCACAACACATAAGTCAATTTGACCAAAGTACTCGTATAAACGAGGATTTTTATTAGAAAAAGAAAATGTATCAAAATTTAAAATGATGCACATCAAAGATAGCAGAGACGCAAACATTTCGAGGCTGATCGCATTATCTGAGGTGAAAAAATACATGTTGTATGCATTAAGCCGGGTAGTTTAACATGCAGGCATGGGCCCATGGATGAAATCGGCTGTACGCATTACGCATTAACCAAGTACGCATTATCCCATGCTATTGCCTTATGTTTTACATGGCCTTTCGGTCCGGACCTAGCAATACTGTACTCATTATGCGAGAAAACGCATTATCCCGTGTACGCATTATCGAAGTTCGACTGTACAAATTTTGCCCTTTTAAAGATATATAGGACAGACAAGTTTTCAAATCGGAGCGAAGTGCCGAAAATTTTTTCGAATTTACCACCTTTTTACAGTTTTAACTTCTTAAAAATCTTTGTACATGTACAAAGATTGTCCTGAAAAGTCTTTGTACATTGGGAAAAATCTTTGGCGGATACAAAAAAACACTGTTTTGTACATGCAAATTTTTGTATACTTAAATATGGTACAGTAACAATTTCGATGAGGTAGAACATATTCGACCTTTAGTAGTGTATTTGGCTAATTTTTGGGTTTCTGAATATTTGACATTTTTCCATTTTTCCATTCAAGCGCAGTGTTGCTTATTACAAGATTTAATTCGCATATTACAATTTTTGTAATATTTCTGATTTTGTAGTACAAGTTGTTTTAGCTTTCTCAGTCGAGTTTTATGTGTGAATTCCATCAAAAGCTCATAAAAATTTCGGCACTTCGTGCCAAACTAATATTATCAACTAAATTCAGGCCGAATTATCACATTTAGAACCACAATTTTTTTGTATTTGGCGAAGATTTTTGCTGATGTACAAAGATGTTTCAGGACCATCTTTGTACATGTACAAAGATTTTTGGAGAAAAAAACTGTAAAAGGTGTAGAATTCCTTATTGCAAATTCTATTATTTTAAAGATTTTCAGGGGTAAGCGGCTGTAAAATGGAGCCGCGTACCCCTTCCCTGAAAATGGCCGAGAAATATACAAGTTACAGGGGTTTGGGCCGCCCCCTATCGACGCTTTGAAGCCCCGAACTTCCTTGAAAGTCAGATAATATTTGATCACCCTCCCCCATTTTTTGGCAAAAACCTGCGCTTTTTTTGCTATTTTTATGTGTTTTTACCATTTTTGATTTAGTCGCTAACCCCCTCCTTCTAAAAATGGCGAGGGACCCCTATCCTAGATTTCCAGCCGTTACATGTATACTGAGGGACCCTCATAAAATTTTAAGCGATTACATGCATGTTTTATTGTGATAGTTTCTCAATTTACTCTAGCTCACATTCTAAAATAATGTACCACTTCGTGAAATTCTAATAGATAGGTACACTTTTGCCATACTAAAAAATTAAGTTCAAAAAATTCAAAAGGTTTTCACCAAAAATCGTCTGACGGTGACTTGTGTCTTGGACCCTGAGGGGGTTATACCCCTCCCCCTTATGGGAATGTGTGATGTCTCATTTATTACATCCAATACCTATTGCATCCAATCGCTACAGCAGCAGTAGCAGTAGCGAAGATTCAAATGATATAGAGTGTGCTAATAGTAGCGACATGACTTTATTGATGATTCAGACAATGAAACACTGGACTAAATTTGTTTCTTGTGACATAAATAGTAATAAAACTTGATATGAAAAGGCGCACCTAACTTTGCGCTAGCCATTTACTACTGAATGGAGCAGTCGCTCATTATTTCTTTTCCTATGCCCACCCCAAGTATGTGTCATGCAATAATATTTTCCTTGTCTGACCCCGGCCAGCCCCAGCCCCGGCCCCGGGCCGGGGCCGAGGATTTTTTTCCAGCCCCGGTACCGCCCCGGCCCCGGCCAAAAAGTCGCCCCGGTCAATCACTAGTGGGCACATGCTGAGTGCCTTAATCTACCATCAGCACTTATTTCATACTTTAATAGTTCGTCCTATGTTGATGCTTCGTACTCTTTTCCATTTGTTTGCTCCTTGTGTAAACCCCTATTCAAAAATTTTGCTTCTTTACCTGCTAAGATGGCTACTTTAGAATCTCGTCTAAACTCAATTGAATCAAAAATCGGCGCTTCTACAGTCACCCAGCATCGTCAATATAGGTTTATTAATTCAAGATGGTCTAGAACGTTGAATCCGAAAAAGTCGAATGCGGTTGTATTTGGTTTAGCTGAATCTAATGATGACCTTGTTTCGGTTAAATCTTTAATTGACGATTACAATAAAGACTCTGATTTTTCATCAGCCGATATAACGCAGGTATTTAGAGACGGGTCCCAAATATTCCGACAAACCTCAGTTTCTGAAAGTTTGTCTTTCTTCTTCACGTGCTCAGTGTCATTTTATTGGCCTTATCAACAAGGTTGTGCGCCCTGCAAATCCAACAAACGCCTACTCAAAATTACGTGCACGACCGGATTTGTCGTTTCTTCAACGAAAACATCAGCGTGAACTTAACGACGAGTTGCACCAACGACTGGACGCGGGCGAGACTAATCTATATATCGACTTCAGGGATGACTGTGTGAAGAAGAAAACAGTACGAGTCTACGATCCTTGTTCTACGGCCCCAAAACCATCTAATCCCCAATTTTGTGCTCAACATGGTCAACGCGCGTCTAATATTTAGGTAAACTCGCCCCGTTATTTTGTAAATATCAAATGTTTGCTTTGTAATTCTCGTAGTATTATTAATAAGTTAGGGAACTTCATTTTCTTTTAAATACTGCAAAATTCGATATATTATTTTTTGTGAAACCTGGCTAAATGAATCTATTTCCGACAGTCTATTATGTCCATTAAAAAATTATCTTATTCTCCGGTCAGATCGGTAATCTTAATTTTACTAAACCCTATCTTTATGCTCGATGCATTAAAGTTCCTGCTTCTCTGTTTGTGTCTGATACTTTAGTAGTTGAAATTTTAAAAGGTGGAGATGTTATTAGATGTTTGTTAGTTTATAGACCTCCTCAGTATGATTTTGATACTGCACTTCGGATATGTAATTTAATTGAATGGGTTACTAATAGTTGTCATCCCATTATTATATTAGGTGATTTAAATTTGCCTAAAATTGATTGGTTTCATGGTACTTTTACATTTAATCCATTAAACGAATTATTTTTTGATTATTTATCAGCTAGTGGTCTGCAACAGTTAGTTAAAGAAAATACCCACGATAATACTTTGATTGATGTAGTATTTGCTGCATACAACGTTTTTAATGTCCAGTTCTTCCTCCTTTTTCAACAAGCGACCATAATTCCATTTCTTTTGAAATTCTAAATAGGACTTCTCATGATGGAGATAAACCTTGCTTAAATTTCAATAAAGCGGACTATGACAGTATAGCTACTTTTTTATCCTCTGTTTCTTGGCCTAACATCATTGTAAAGCTTTACGTAGAATTATTCATAGTTATTTCTCTTCTCAAGAAAACGAATTGCTTAAGAATAATAATCCTAAAGCTTTCTATACTTTTGTAAATAATAGGTTAAAAAGTCGCAGTGAAATTCCTCCCCTAACATTTTCTGATAATAATGTTATAACCGATTCAATACGCAAGGCTAACACTTTTGATGATTATTTTGCTTCTGTGTTTTCTAGCGACATTACTAACACGAATTTTCTTTTTCAGAATCGCTGTGATTTTTCACTTTCTGACGTCATCTTTAGTGAGAATTGCATATTGGAAGCACATTAACCATCTGAATAATTCTACTGCAGTTGGCCCAGATGGAATCTGTAATCTTTTTATTAAAAAATTGTCGTTTCAAATGGTAAAGCCGTTAGTTTCTATTTTCACTGTATCTTTTCTGTCTGGAAATATTCCCGAGCTTTGGAGCATGGCACATATTATTCCCATTTTGAAAAAGGGAGACCCAACATTAGTTGAAAATTACAGGCCCATCTCTCTTTGTTGTTCTATTGCAAAAATAATGGAGAGAATTATTAATATTCAATTGTTAAACTTTCTTAAGGTTAATAAACTAATATATCCTTTTCAATTTGGTTTTCAAAAGAATAAATCTTGTGAAACACAGTTGTTAAAATGTAAGTTTTCATGGATTCAGTCCTTAGCTAAAAAAGAAACTGTTGATATAATATACTTAGATTTTTCAAAAGCATTTGATAAAGTAAATAGTGAAAAACTTCTCATTAAGTTAAACGGATATGGAATAAAGGGCAATTTGTTTACATGGTTAAAGGCCTATTTGTTCAATCGTTCTCAGTGTGTTCGCATTAATCAGTCTTTTTCAGGTTACGTGCCTGTTACTAGCGGTGTCGTCCAAGGAAGTGTCCTTGGACCTACGCTCTTTTCGATTTTTATCAATGACATATGTGATAATATTTATAGCACGGTTTATATGTTTGCGATGATATCAAAATTTTCAATATTAGTCGTAACTATAGATTATTACAGTCTGATTTAGATAAGATTTTTGAGTGGGCAATTACATGGGATTTACCTATTTCACGAACCAAAAGTCAAGTTCTATATTTGGGTAATAATAATCAAAAAGTTATTTATAGACTAAATGGGGAAATTATTTCTAGTGATTTGTTTGTCCGTGATTTAGGAGTTTTGATTTCCCGAAATTTAAAATTTAAGGAACATTATAATTCTTTGATAAAAAAAGCTTTCTCCAGATGTATTTTAATACGCAAATCATTTTTTTCGCGTGATAAATGTAACCTTGTTAAAGCTTATAGTTGTTATGTTAGACCTTTATTAGAGTACTGTTGTAGTGTATGGAACCCTTCTTATATTAGTGATATAGATCGACTGGAAGCTGTTCAACGTAGATTTACTAAATATATTTTCGGTTATAATAATATTCTTTCTTACGAGGATCGTTTAATACAACTTAAATTGTGCAGACTTGAATTAAGACGCTTGCAAATTTGTCTGTGTATGATGTATCAGATTATTTGTCACAAATCATGTTTGGAAGCTGATGATTTTTTTGTATTTAATCATAATATTACCCGCAGCATTAATAGATTTAAATTAGTTATACCTGTTGTACATTCTAATTTAGAAAAGTTTGATTTCTTTTACAAATACATCGCAGTTTGGAACGATCTACCTGACTTCATTGTTTCTTCCCCTAACCTAAACATATTCAAATCTAGATTAGCAAACTTTGATTTATCTAGATATCTTGTGGGGCGCGCGTAAAACTTGTCATTCCATTGACTCGCATGTCCCGTTACTAGTTCGTAAACGTGTATTATGTATTTTGTCATTTTGCATTTTATCAGTTGGTGTATTAGTAATAAAATTTCTTTCTTCTTCTTCTTCTGCATTCTCATCCTCTCCTCCTTCCTGTTGCTGTTTTTCTCCTATAGTATATACTTTTCAAATGAGAAAAGCCGCCCAATAAAGGCTATGTGGCAATGTAGCATGGTTTTTTCTACTAATATGGCAAATTTTTTGTTTTTTTCTTGAAGCAGAGCAGAATTTATGAAGAAATTTCAATATTATGCATTTAAAAATTGCTCTGCCCAATTTTTCATTCTGTTCACACAGCATGGATTGTGCTTGCGAATGACCAATTTTGTTGTTGAATTTTGTGTATTAGCTGAAAAAAAGTTCTTGTTTACTTGTTTTTTTTGTGTCTTGAAGCTGTTGAAGTATTCTCAGCTACTATCTATAGCTCGAGCTAGAATTTTTATAAAAAAACCCATAAAAAACCCTTAAAAAAACCCAAAATTCGAAATTTTCAAATCTGGGTTTTTTCCATCCCTGGAGCGGAGCGAGTCAGTCTACATGAATCTACTGGAAAAATCTGATGACTGCCCTATTTGTTTTCGATTTGACTCAAATCAAAAAAAGTTAGGTGGCAGCTTTCACCGGATACTACTTGCTGGTATACGTACCTATAACGTGGCTATCTTAATACATATGTGAACCAGCTACACCAATGCCAAATTTTCTACTTAAAAAACACTGATTTTTCAACACAGGCGCTCTATTTTTGAACGTTTTCAGACCTCCCAAAAAAAACCTGGAAAAAGTGGAAAGAAATTTTGGATTTGGTCTATAATGTCAACCAAGTCGCTGGGAAAAAAACGTAACTGTAAATTATTACAGTCTGATTTAGATAAGATTATTGACTGGGCAATTACATGGGATTTACCTATTTCTCGAACCAAAAGTCAAGTTCTATATTTGGGTAATAATAATCAAAAAGCTGTTTATAGACTAAATGGGGAAATTATTTCTAGTGATCCGTTTGTCCGTGATTTAGGAGTTTTGATTCCTCGAAATTTAAAATTTAAGGAACATTATAATTCTTTGATTAAAAAAGCTTTCTTTAGATGTATTTTTAATACGCAAATCATTTTTTTCGCGTGACAAAGGTAATCTTGTTAAAGCTTATAGTTGTTATGTTAGACCTTTATTAGAGTATTGTTGCAGTGTATGGAACCCCTCTTATCTTAAGGATATAGATAGATTGGAAGCTGTTCAACGTAGATTCACTAAATATATTTTTGGCTATAATAATATTCTTTCTTACGAGGATCGTTTAACACAACTTAAATTGTGCAGACTTGAATCAAGACGCTTGCAGATTTGTCTGTGTATGATGTATCAAATTATTTGTCATAAATCATGTTTGGAAGCTGATGATTTTTTTGTATTTAATCATAATATTACCCGTAGCATTAATAGATTTAAATTAGTCATACCTACTGTACATTCTAATTTAGAAAAGTTTGATTTCTTTTACAAATACATCGCAGTTTGGAACGATCTTCCTGACTTCATTGTTTCTTCCCTAACCTAAACATATTTAAATCTAGATTAGCAAACTTTGATTTATCTAGATATCTTGTGGGGCGCGCGTAAAACTTGTCATTCCATTGACTCGCATGTCCCTTTACTAATTCGTAATTGCATTTATTATATATCTTGTCATTTTGTATTTTTAACTGTTGGTATTAGTAATAAAAAAATTTTTCTTTCCTTCTTTTCTTTCATATATTCAAAACTGGACATTCTCCTCTTACTACAGTAGCTATCAATTTGATTTTGTCCAATCATGTTTGTAAGACATGACTAACTTGCATATGCTCAAATGTTCACACTGTTGAATCGCAGCCTGTTTCATACAAGCTTGCGCACGCATGACCAGTGACAACTATCACCGACAATAAGTGAACTGATTGTGAGTATTGCACTGATTTAAAAGCGGTTGTTTCTAAGCAGTGAATGACAAACTATTTCGAAATAGTTGATCACATTTCTAATGCACAGTGATTTGTCACTGGTACTGTTCTTCGTTTTAGAAGTCCCAGTGAGCAGCTTGGAAGCTGCGACTCAGTGTCTGGGGACGAATCCGGTCCAGTCTAGGGTATAACCAAAAAGGGTAATCGCGTTACCTATATCGCCTACAGAATGAGATATCACCGGCGGGTTTGAGTGCAAAACAGAAGACAGGTACCAAAATTACCACTGGAGTTTAGTGACCGTCTATAGTCTGTTTCATACAACTTCGGTCATAAAGTTTAAAAATGTCTACGGCAATAAGCTGACAGATTGCGGTTATAGCATTGATCTGATATATTAATATCGCAACTACAGCCCTACTGACGACAGAAAATTATAAGAACGCATGCCCGAACTTGTGTGAAACAGACTACGAGTGCTAATATTCGTACGATCTTCAGCCCTGAAGCATGTCAAAAAATCGACCTTCATGTGCAGCTACGTCTTATGTACATTTATGTACTCTGATGCATACAAGTGCATATGTAGAGTAAATCAAATGAAGAGGTAAGTGCAGCCCCAGAGATAATTCCTAAACATCAGATTCAGGTAGTAAGTACACCTACTCAATTTCAAGATACGCGGGGCTTAGCTCGCTAGTAAATAGCTACAAAACGCATTCCATTTTTCGTACTTACCTAATCAAACCAGCAAGCACCCATTGCTTAGTATATTAAATCGTAATCGTTAGGTACTGCAATTCAGACTACTTTTACAATCGGTTTACATTCACGATAAATTTGTCAGCCAGTTTCTAAAAGGACTGCAGGCATGTACATAAAGCACACAAAACAGCTCTTTCACATGTAAGGCCAGATTATTGAAATATTACGAGGACAGTTGCAAAAACTCACGGCGTATGATGATCTTTCGATTGAATGATTTTAGTTACTGTAAACTTTAAGCACAAAAAATAAAGAGTAACAATGTATGTTAACTTAAATTAATCGCAAAATCTCCTAGCTTTTTCCTAGCTATAAAAATGTATTCCCAACTAACGACCGGAAAAAGTTATCGATTTTATTGATTAAAATGTAAACGCAATAATGAATAATTTTGGCGTATTCCTTCATATTTTGGCCATCGAAATAATATATCAGATGACAACAAAGCGCAAAAAGGAAATCCACGCTCGAAATCGGGCAATAGAAAACAGATATCCTTGAACAGAAATGAGTTGGCGAAACATACTAGCTATAAACTATTAATAAACTTCCACTTTACACATGCATGCATCGATAAGCATAATGTAAACCGCTCAGATAGTGCTTCTTAATCAACAGTGTAAACCACAATTTCCGGCGCATCGAATTATTAAAAAATAAGCGCTTCTCAATAGATATATGAATATAGAAAAGCAGTTAATACGAGCAGCACATCAAATAGCACTGAGATTAGGCGGGAAAAGTAGAGCAGATCGGAAAAAATTAAATAAAAATAAGCGAATAAAAATATGCAAATTACAAACGCTTCCAGCGAGTTTAATCCGATAGCATACCGATATTACATATTTAGGGTAAGAAGATAATTAGGATTATTATAGAGACTAAATTTGACGGAAGCTGACTAAATGTAAACCGTATACAAAGGTCACAAAATGTAAATCGCGCAAATAAAATTTCCATTGGTCACGAGTGTAAACTAAAATTTTCGACACATTAGACTAATTTTGTTGATGAGGATTGAAAATTTTAACGCTTGGCTAAAAAACACCTTTTTACGTTACTCATCGAGCTCCATACGGTTCCGATTATTGAAAACATGCTTAAAAAATAATAAAAATTGCAATTCTGAACTATAAAGGCCAAGTTTGCGGAGGACCTTCTGAGCTCAACGGGGGTTCAAAGTCACAGTACAGGTCTGAACAATATTGGTGGCAAGATTTTTAAAGCGGGTTCCTCCACTTATCTGCCATTAATTGTAAACAAATAACAGTAATTCCAATGCCAAGCGCTTAATTATGAAAAAATAATAGTGAAAGAGTCAAAGAAGTAAATATGTATAGAGTAATAAATATCAATAAACGATTCCGATGTCGAACGTCTAATTAAGAATATATGAAAAAATATCTGAAAAATCGAAGTAAGTATAGAATAGAGCAACAAATGTCAATAAACAATGCCAATGTCAAGCGTTTAGATTAAAAAACTGAAAAATATTAGAAAAATGTCAAAAAAAGTAAATGTAGAGCGGCCGGTCGCATTTTTCAATATCTGATAGTAGTCGTCGTAGTTGTGGTCGCACTGGTATGAGTTCCGCTGATAATGCTGCTTCGCCAGCCGCGAAAGAACGAAAAGGTCAGATAGCCCAGAATAAGCACGTTTAATATGCAGAAGAACTTAAACGCAATAAAAATAAGTCAATAAGTAAATAAATGGATAAATATGTACACACAACAAGTAAATAATAAAAAATAAAGTTAAAGATGTATATTTACATCATAGGTGCACAAGGTCAGGGTCCATAGAGGAGGGGTGAAATCCCAAAAATCCAAAACAGTTAATTTAACGTTCGCGATTTTTTTGCTGTTTCAACGATCAAAATGGTCAAAATAACCTATAAAATGTTTTATCGTGGTAATATCGCATTTTAAAAGCATTTAGTCCATTTTGACTTCATTATATCACTTTTATTACTAAAAAATGCAAAAATCTACCAATTTTGGGCGCTTCTTGAGTAAAACGTACTTAAAATTACTAATCTGGTGCGAAGCGCCGGAAAACTTTTGACGTTTTTACAGCTTTTGACATCAAAAGTCATTTAAAAAAACGTTCCATCAGTTCAAAATCGCCGGACAGTACCTGTCAGGCTGACCCTTCAGGGGGTACATAATACCCCCTCACCCTCTATGTGGATGTTATGATTAGCATACTAGCATATTACATATTACAAAACTCGGTATTTTTCAGGATAGACAGAAATTTCATTCCGCAATCAGCAAAAACTGAGCTGAAATAGAACTTCTTTAAACCAGCCGAGATTTATCATTATTTAAATTTTTATGTTTTCGAGCTTTTTAATTATTCAAATCCCCTTGAAGTCATCGAATAAGGAAGTTTTGGTCTTCTTTAGCTATTTTCCCGGTTTGAAAAATCCCGCAGAACTCCGAGGAATTCAAATTTTGAACACTCTTGTTTTTAAACAAGTGGATATTTAACAATGATTTCTCTAAGCTAACCTATCAAAGGCCCTTACAGTCGAACTCGGATATAAGACACCACCTTTGCATCAGGGTTTGCGTCTTATAGCCGAATGTGTCTTATATACATAAGTAAGGTCATCGTTTTCTTGAAAAAACGTAAAAGTACTAAGTAAGAAGTTCAGTGGACATAATCTGTTACCGAAGCTTGTTTCAATGATTTTTTATGATTATGAAGTGCGAGTATACATAATAGCAGAGTAAACTGGCAAGAAGTCGACATCGATACTGAACGCAGATAAATATTCACACATTGCGCTTCACACTTGCAACCTTACTTGCAGAAAAAATGTACAGAAATTCACCTTTGTTCACAGATATTTATTAATTAGTTAAACTGGTCGCGTCTTATAGCCAATGTGCCCGCGTCCAACAGCCATGCGTCTTATAGACCTCGCTTTATACGTATTAAGTATATGCGATGGGAGCAGGTCAACTGCGTCTTATAGTCTAATGGTCGAGTGTCTAATAGGCGAGTTTCTAATATATCTTAATGCATTATGGATGACTGGGACCAGTGTTTTTTTGTACAAGGTCCGTTTGTACATGTACAAAGATGATCCCCAAAAGTCTTTGTACATTTTGTACACACAAATTTTTGGGTACTATAATATGGTACAGTAGCGATTTTAGTGTGGAAAAAACAGAGTTGTCGACTTTTGATAGTGTATTTTAGCTAATTTCTGGGTCTCTAAGGGCAAAAATCACTAAGAATCGTCTTGAAACGTCGAAAAATTTGACATTTCTTCCTTTTGAAATGCAATTTCTGCCATTATAAAGATATATAGAATACACTATTACTCATTTCGACGCGAAGCGCTGAAAATTTCTGTGAATTTTAGACCTTTTTTGCAATTTTTGTCTTCCCAAAAATCTTTGTACATGTACAAAGACGGTCCCGAAAAGTCTTTGTACATCGGGAAAAATCTTTGCAGAGTACGAAGAAAACACTGACCGGGACCAGAGGTTTTTTGCGTCTTATAAGCCGAAAAGTCTTATATCCAGGGTGTCTTATAAACGAGTTCGAATGTAAGCCGCTCAGACTTCCTATAATTTTGACCTTGCCTACGTGTTATTAATTTTCCGCCTAGCCTAATTCTTTATCGCAAATTTGAATTTGTTTATAATGAAAGTGGATGAGCTCCAAACATGTATGTATATAAGCTGATAAGTTTTATTCTCTAACAGTACTTAGGGTTTGAACATTTATTTACATAAAGAGAGACTACCGTTTAATGTAGGATTAGAATTTGATTTGTACAATATGGCTCGAAAAAATACAAAACGTTTGTTTCACATCACAACCAAAGGTGGACGGCACCGAAATTCTAGAGGGTGGGTTCAAGATTTTTCAAAGGTCAAAAAATGGCCTGAAAAATGGTATTATGGCAAAAAACACCATTTTTCAACGTTTCTCATCGAGCACTATCCATTGGCATCAGAAAATTGCGAAAAAACAAAAAATATTTTCAAAAATTGAATTCTGGGGGGGTATTTTGGTTTCTCGGGGGAGGTTCCTTACCTATAAACTACGCCCAGGTAGTGATCACAACTTTGGCTACAGCGTACATATCGAAAAATGATAAACGTTTCCTGAAGAATCAAATATAATAAAGTTTTACTATTGAAAAATTGTAAAGCCTCATTGAGTTACTCTGACCATTACCTTTTTGGTTTAGACTTTTATAAACACAACTTTTCAAAAAGTATTATGTAACTATGTAAAGGTGCTAATAAGCAATCTCTGCTTGGAACGTCAATAATTTTTTGTTAGAATAGTAGTAAGAGCGCCCCAATAACATGGAACTTTTACCCTTTCACCATAGGTGGGCAGCACCGAAATTCTGGAAGTGGTGAAAAAATGTTCAAGGTAAAAAAATGGTCTTAAAAGTGGTCGTATGGCGAAAAAACACCATTTTTCGACGTTCCTCATTGAGCACTATCCAATGGCATCGAAAAATCACTAAAAAGGCAAATAAAATTTTCAAAATTTGAATTCTGGGGGGTTATTTGGATTTCTGAGGGGGGGGGGTATTTCAACTTCTGAGGGGATGCACACCCCGCCCGTGTGCCTTTCACCCCTCATTAGAATTTTTAAAAAAATTGTCTTCTTCAAATTTAGTACATACATACATAAGAAATTTCAATTATTTATAAATTGAACCATTGTTCCGAATTCTAATAAGAGAAACACCCGATGTTAATTTTTATATTAATCGACAACTAGGCATTTTTTAACGATTAACCTAATTAAAAATTAGAATTTCAATTAAGTCAACGCTTTATTGCACCGCCCACCTAAATTCCGAAGTTTTTTGTACATAAATGCAATGTGCACTGTAATTTATGTACGAGTATAATGCAAAATGGTGGAAGGAAAAACTTTTTTCTACCATCCCCTCAGTATTTTTTGTACAAGGTCCGTTTGTACATGTACAAAGGATGGTCCCTAAGAGTCTTTGTACATTTTGGACGAGACAAATTTTCGGGTACTATAATAAGGTACAGTAGCGATTTTAGTGTGGCAAAAACGAGAGTTATTCGACCTTTGGTAATGTATTTTAGCTAATTTCTGGGTTTCTGAGGGCAAAAATCACTAATAATCGTCTCAAAACGGCGCGAAGCGCCTGAAAAATTTAACATTTTTCCTTTCAAAATGCAATTTCTGACATTATAAAGATATATAGAACTTACAATTACTCATTCCGGCAAAAGCGCCAAAAATTTTTACGATAAACCTTTTTTTGCAAAAAAAACACTGATCCACTGATTTTTGAGCGATAAGTGCCTTTTAAAGCCATTTTTAGATTAGAATTCGAAGTGTAAATTTATAAATTTTCAATACTAAGCATTTCATTTATAATTCGCTTATCCATTGTGAAGCATATTGAATTAAGAAATCGAATCGAATTAAAGGAATAAGGTCAATTCATAAAAGCAACACTGCGGTTTAGTCATTTTTACACCTTATTTCAGAAACATTGGAAAAATAAAAAATTATATACATTGCGACGAAGAAAAATTATTTTAAAGTCTTTCGTTTAATGAGAATCAGTCGAAACAATGAATTACATAGCCGGACGTCGCATAAAATTAAAATACCAGCATGTATGAACTGTCTAAAATTAAAATTAAAAATAAAAGTAGATAAACTTACGGCGTGCCACATTCCGTACGATAGATGGATGGATGAGTAAATAGTGTACGTGTTCGAACGTGATGCAGCACTTGTCGATGAACGAAGCAAAGAAGGCCAGCATCAGGCAAAAGAACGTAATTAGTTCCTTAATAAAAAATACAGTAGAATTAAGTTAAATTCGGTTGAAATTTGAAATTTGATTGAAGATTTGCAAACAAAATTGAAATTTGACAGTTCGGTAAATTTGAACTACGACAAGGGTATGGGGAGAGATTGAGAATCTGTATTGCTTAATTCGATGATTTTGTTTATTTCTCAATTCTATTTTTCAATTCTATTTCATTCAATAAAATCAAATTTCGACAAAAATGCTAATTTTCAATGCACTCATATATCGTACCAACTTATTATACGGCTCAGAGTCATGGACAGTTCTCTAAAAGAGACACAAAATTTACTAGAACGGATTCCAACTCCGTAGCCCCTACGTAACATACTACATCTTATGCTGAGAGGTCGATGGGCGCACGAGGACGTTCTATGTACTAGCCAAAACCAAACCACAATAGATACACACATTAAAAGACGACTTAAATGGTTCGGTCATGTGAGTCGAATGGAGAACTTTAGACTACCGTTCCAATGCTTAACAGCTGTCGAGTACACCACAGATTTCGGAAAATCGCAAAGAAACGCGTAACCGAACGTGGTCGAATCAGGTCGCGCAAGACCATCCAATCACTACATTTTTCATTAACCGATGACTCTGGAAGCCGCCCTAAGATCATAATGCAATCGGCGTGGAATAATACGAGACGCCCTGCCCTTGGCCTCCACAACGTGGTGCGCATTGCCTTACTGAAGATGACGTCCATCGTTTGTCGGAGATTGAGTCCAAGTAAGTCATATTTAATTATTTAAGGTCTGGCATAATGGTACACCAGAGCTTGATCAGTCGGTTTAGGTTTGGCTGATTTTATCCGGATCTGTAACATCCAACAAATCATCTTTTTCGCCAGCTATTCGCAAAAGAAAATTTATTTTTCTCTCCTTCGCCGACTTACATGTCTTAAACTTTGCTTTTTATATTTTTTAAATGTTTTTCGCTGTTTCCAAATGCAAATTTGGAAAACAATATATAAATTTGACAAGTAATTATTCGTCCACATGCTGCCAAATGAATATTTTTTAAAATGAGAAGAATAAAAAATAAGAGATAAGCTGTGCATATAATATCGTGATAATTATTGATAATTATAATTATTTATCATAATTTATATAACATATGCAATCTATTAGAACTTGACAAATGATATGTCACATGGAATTTTACAGGAAGGTATCAGTACTTTATACAAAAAAACAACATTCTACCGCATGTTTAAATGTCTTACTCTACAGACTATGCAGTACGTAGTAATGTACTGAGATGAGCAAAACAAAATAGCTATAAAGAAAAAAATAGCACAGATAGGAAGGCCCTCAAAGCTACAAAGAAATCCTCAAATTAAAGACATCTGAAAAAAGCTTTGACTATGATCACCAGCTGAAGAAGAACGAGAATCCATCAACCTGGCAAGGAACACAAGCGGGCCCGAAGAATGAACTACTCCTCGTCATTTACATAACCCAAAAGAAGACGAAGCCATATTGGGCAGCAGCCAAATTCTCAGGGGTCCGATGTGGCAACAGAGTCAAACTAAACAATAACACAAAAATTCAATTCTGGGAGATCTATCGATTTTGGGAGGTCCGAGACACCACGCCATCTGCGTGAATCAAGACCAATGTGAGACATGAGCGAAACCCAATCAATATAGCATCGAAAGCACAAGCCAGTAATCTCAGCATGCCTTGAAACCGACCGAAAATGCTGCATTAACCAAAACTTTGGCAACAAAAAACTGGTGCTTTCAAGTTGCTGCTACAAAATTCTTGTCGTCTTATCGACAGACAATGACATCATGTGCTGACAGTAGCATGCAAGCCGCAATCTGCAAATCGTAAGTAGACCGAAACAGAGATTTTATTATGCAGAAAACTGAGTACCTTTTACATGTTTTCGTTCGAAAAACGGGTTGGCCATCTTATGTGCTAAAAATGACCGGAGAACCTAGACTTTTGAATTGTCACGAATACCGATTTCGCTATCATTAATTTATTCTCTGTAATTTTTGAAACAAGCAGTTTTGCTTACAAACTGAATCCATGGGAGCCGGGCGCAAAACTCAGTTTCGTGCACGTGCAAGATATGGATGATCAGAAAAACTGCTACAAAAATGCACGTGACGACGGCCGAAAACCAAACGAAACCAGAGCCCGATGTGTAGTACGACGTGGACCCAATGCAAATCATGACAATCAGAGACGCGATCTATTACAGGGAACGATTTTTGAAACTTTACTCGGATAAATTATTAAATTATTTTTACATTTAGCAATTCTCAAGTTTTTGGACATTAATTTATTTGTCAGTAGAGCGACTATATACATTAAATCCGATCTGAAGTTTCTCATTCGTACTCAATGCGTGATCCTAGACGTAATATTTTAAATCAAAAAGCGTGCATTCAACAGCCTGATTCAGCGATTTAAACACAAACGCTAAATAAGTTTCCCCTAATCTTCTGATTCTACTAAATATGTAAAAAGCGGACATTCTCTCTCAACTTTTAATTTAAAATTGTTTTTTTTCTCTAAATTTCTAGCAAAAAAATGAAGCGTTTTCTTGAACTTGGTCGAAACGGAATATTTACTTTGAACAGTCTCGCAATAAAAATATGCGAACACCCAAAAAAGAATTTGAGAGCTGTTAAATGAATACCTTATCACATACAACATACAAATGTAAGTAGAAGCGCTGCAGGGCCGTAATTCTTAATGGTATGGATCAAAAGTTTCCAATGGTAAAACACATAAGTCAAAAATGATGATGAGCAGGAAACACCATTTCCAAATTTTCTCATTAAGCTCTGTCCATTGGCATCGAGAAATAGCAAGCGAAATTCGCAAATTTTTCAAAAAGGTATCGGTTAATAGCAAATGCAGACCTCATCAGGCACGTACCTCTGGGGGAATGGGGGGTTCGGACCATACATGGGCAGCAAGAAAATTCTGGGGGTGCAAGATTTTTTGAAGGTCAAAAAATGGCCTTAAAAATGGTGGTATGGCGATAAAAACACCATTTTTCGACGTTTCTCATCAAGCACTATCCATTGGCATCAAAAAATTGCGAAAAAAACGAAAAAAATTTTCAAAAATTGAATTCTGGGAGGGGTATTTTGATTTCTGGGGGTATTTTGGTTTCTGGGGGTGCATACCCCCCAAACCCCCCCCCCCCACGCCCAGGTGTGGTTCGGATCCCCCCTCCAAAATTCAGAAAAATCGGACTTTTTATACGTTATTTTGTGCTATTTTTGGCCTTTTTGGGCTTAGTCCCCATAAAATTGGTGTTGCCCCCATCAAAAAATAGGACGGCCAGCTACATGCCTGGACTCCCATGCTCATGTGTGCGCTTGAAGTACACACACCTTTTAACGAAAAAATTTAGCATCTATGCAATAATTTTAAAGGCAAATTTTAAATAATTTTAGATACTTTTTGAATGCCTCGGAAGCAAATATGTCCATAAAACAAAATGTTACATGTTTATAATGAAACGTTACGCATTGTACCACTTCCTAAATATTTATATCACCTAATAAAAATTCTGGGAAAAAATTTATGTTCAAAAGATAGTAAAATATCTGCTGAGCTACGAAATAACTTTGCTGTGCGAAGAAACATACCTCCAATTTAAAAAATTAGGGCTGTACTAAAAAACACTATAACTGCTTTCCGATTTTTTTACTCATTATTTATTTATGTATTTGGTTCATTTTTAAGGTGGAACGAGAAGGTCTAAACATTTTATCCGACACTATTGTCAATAAGGATATTTAATTTTAAATTTTTACGAACTTGCAATACATTTATATATAAAGAGGATCAAAATTCTGCTCTGCCTATTTTCAATTCTTCCGAAGCACATTTATGATCTTATGAAAATCCAAAAACCAAGTATTTCAGTATTTCAAAACAATAAGTCAGCGATTTTCATGACTCTTTGTAATACAATAAAACGGATTTCAGTAGAAACACTAACGATTTTGAATTTGAAAAATGCTAAAAATGAGTAATCAGCACTTTGCAGATGTTTTTAGCTAAAATTGCTGGGGCGGGGCAGATGCTTTGTGCGAAATTCAGCAGCCATTCAGCAGGCAGATGGTCAGATTTCCGCAAAAATAAGGTGTTTGCAGCATTCAGACCAGTATCCGGGATTCGGCCAAGGTAGAAGGGCCCCTAGAAAAATTTTCACCTTCTCCAGAAATTTTTTCATTCCAGCAGAATTTGCGATTTTTCCACAATTTCCAAAAAAATTTCCTGCAAATTCACAGAAAAGGTGCTTTTTAAGAGGTTTTAGCTATCTATTTGCTCAAAAGTGTCGAATTTTGGCGCTTCATGCCATATACTCATGTTTTAACTATATTTTGTTCAATTTATTCTACTTTGTCGAAATTTTTTGATTTATGCTCTAGAAAGATAGAGCATCGTCAGAAACGCCGAAGAATGACGTTTTTGACGCGTACCAATGAAACGGGCAAGAGGGTATGCAACCCTCAAAGGTTCGCATACCCCTCCCCAGAAACCAATTTACCTCAGAATTCAATTTTTGGATTTTTCACAATTTTTGGATGCCAATTGATAGTGCTCGATGAGAATCGTTGAAAAATGATTTTTTTCGCCATACCACTCATTTTTAGGACCCTTTGTTAACCTTTGAAAAATCTTGCCCCCCCCCCAGTTTTTTTTCTATTCGGCAAAGATTTTCCCCGATGTACAATGATTTTCGGGAAGACAAAAATTTGCAAAAAAAGGTCTAAAATTCGCAAAAATTCTTGGCGCTTCACGCCGAAATGAGTAACTGTGTGTAATCTATATACCTTTAAAATGACAGAAATTGCATTTTAAAAAGAAAAATGTCAAAATTTTTCAGGCGAGACGATTCTTAGTGATTTTTGACCCAAGAGACCCACAAATTAGCTAAAATACACTACCAAAAGTCGAACAACCCTGTTTTTACCACACTAAAATCGCTACTGTACAATATTGAAATACCCTAAAATTTGTGAGTACAAAATGCTACAAAGATTTTTAGGAAAACAAAAACTGTAAAAAGGTGTGAAATTCCCGAAAATTTTCGGCGCTTCGCGCCGAAATGGGTAATTGTTTGTCCTATATATCTTTAAAATGGCAGAATTTGCATTTAGAATGAAAAAATATCAAATTTCTCGGCGTTTCGCGCCGTTTTGAGACAGTTTTTAGTAATTTTTGGCGTCAGAAACCCAGAAATTAGCTGAAATACACTACCAAAGATCGAAAACCTTGTTTTACCACACTAAAATCGCTACTGTACTACATCGTAGTACATAGAATTTGCATGTTCAAAATGTACAAAGACTTTTGGGGGCCATCTTTGTACACGTACAAAGAGACCTTCTACAAAAAAAACACTGCCTCCCCAGAATTTTAATGCTGCCCACCTATGGTATGGTACCCACTAGTTTTAGGCCAAAAAAAGCAATTTAAAAATTCACCCCACCCCAGAATTTCCAAGTTAGGCATGCCTAGGGCGGACCCAACATAAATTGTTCTATATATCGAAAAATTCGTCGGGATAGCTCACAAAACCCGCATTTTTAGACGTTTTTAGACATGCTCTAAACATTTAAATAATAAAATTTAAAATTTTTTTGAAAAGAATTTTTTTACTCGAAAACTTTTGAAAAAGCGCCAATTTTTCGTCACGCTTGAGCCAAAATGATAGAAAATACTTCACATCCGGCGCGAAGCGCAGAAAATTCGAAGGTTTTACGTCAAAGACACTCGATTTTTCCATCTTTCCGAGCATAATCTTACCTTTCTGAATTTTTTCCGGCCAAGGGAATAGGGCTGTCCCCTTTAAATACAGCGCTGGCATCAAATATATAACAGACTCAATCAGAAGTGACGCATTATCGTACAAGTGTTACTTACTATGGCCAACAAACGCAGCAAACCGCCAGGATAGGACAATATGCACCTAAAATCGCACTGCATTATGCTGCTGAAATAACCGATTGAGAAAACTGAATGCAGAGATCTAATAATCCGCTTCAATCTGAAATTATAACGATAGGACTATAGATTTGCAATTGATTCTATGTTATGTGAAATAAAAGACGCCCTAGCCGTATTCGGACAAATTAGTAAAATCCGAACTCGGACAACTGGGTAAAATACGGACTCGGAATCGGGCAAATAAGATAGAATTCAAACTTAGACTAGGATAAGGACAGACAGGTAAAAAGTATCTCGACTTGGAAAACTAGACGAAATCCGGACTATAAAATCAGGACAATGTATTGAATAGCTTAGTATAGCACAAAATCAGGAGCATTTAGTAAGTTCAGTCGGACTCGGACTAGCATACATGCAACAGGGGGATCCCCCACCCAAAGTCGGTCGTCCTTCCCATTCCAGGAAGCCTGACAATCTTCGACACCCCTCCGATTTTAGAAAAGAATTTGCGTTTTTTTGGCCGTTTTTAAGTGTTTTTCGGCCGTTTGTGGAAGCCGTTACATGTAAGTGGACTACAAAAAAATGGATAAGAGAGCGTAGGTAATTAATTGATAGTTTAATTGATTAAGAGTTAAGAGTTAATTAATTCTGAATGAATAGTTAATTAATTATCAGAGTATGAATGTTAGAAATTAGGTAATTGAAAATTTTTCTTAAATGGAAATTAATTCGAAAACTGAAAACTAATTAATTAAAAATAATAAAAAGTAAAAACTCATTATTTTATTTACGTTAAACAACATATTAAAATTAATTTTAGAAATATGATAATTAAAAATCAATTGATCAAAATTAATTAAAAATAAACTAAAAAATAATAAAGACAAACTAAAACCAATTAAAATTAGTTAAATAACACTAATCATTTAAAATTTAATATTAATCAATGAATTACATATGTGAGAGTTGGACTTAATTAAGATTTGTCCGAGCCGAGTCCTGATTTTACCTGTTTTGAGTCCGAGTCGGGATTTCACCTACACGCCATCACACATTAGCGTGGCGGAGGGCGTTTGCACCCCCCCCCTAGAATTTAAAATCCCCCCGGATGACTGTATAACCCCAGAATTCTATTTTCGGTAACATTTTTGGCAATTTTACTCATCCTGACCCCCCCAGAATTTTCTAACTGCAAATGTATGCACTGCACTCACTACCAAAAAACTCTTATCAATTTCCTTGCTTTGCTTATATTCATAAACCAGCAAAATTTTCAATTATGGTGAGGTTCTAGAGCATGTTGTCGATAAAAGTGCTGCAATCGGCGCCGTAGCGCTGCCGGAACGTCAATAAAAACATTAAAAATGAATCAATCCAGCGCAAAGGGCCGGAAAATTTTTGGAATTTCACCCTTCTAAAACGCATTTTAGCATTACAAAAATTTTCCACAAGGTGAAGCAAGCCTAAAATTTTTTCCACATCTCGAAATTTTATTTCACAAAAACCCAGAGTAGACTTCAAACGAAAAGTCTTACCTAAATAAAATCTAACCTTCGTAAAAAGGAGGATGAATTGCATCGCGTTAGATTGGACCGGGATAAGGGAGCAGATGTTCAGTGTTGCCAGGTCCCAAAATTCAGATTCTCCTGCACAGAGGTAAAATTGGGGGAAAATTCTCCTGCAATTCTCCTGAAAATATTTTGATTCTCCTGAAAATTCTCCTGGCTCATATTTTGCAGGAAAGGTTGTACAGCAGATCTACAATTGTATGTACACATGCATATCAAGCATTGTCTCAGGCCAATTTACCTTGGTTCACCCAACTATTTTATTCTGATCTCTTGCCTGTTATCTTCATTATTCGAAAAAACAGTTTCTGTGCTTAAAACAGTGACCGCCAATTTTCAGTTGCACTTACATCATTAAAAATTTCTGGAAAGAGCCCTGTTTGCAATGTCTTTTGAAAAAATAAATAATACTTTATTACTAATTGTATGTACTTCAGTAGCAAGCAAATCCTTACGTTTTGAAATATATCAAAATGTTTATAGGCGCTTTGCAAACACCGTTTCTTTCCCCAGCGATTTGGTTGACATTATAGACCGAACCCAAAATTTTTTTCCACTTTTTCCGACTTTTTTCCACGTTTTTTGGGAGGTCTAAAAACGTTTAAAATAGAGCGCCTGTGTTGAAAAATCAGTAGTTTTTTAAGTAGAAAATTTTATGTACACATGCAATAGCGGTGTTTGATGCACTTTTTGTATAAAAATTTCGCGCTCTACAAGAAATATCACGATCAGTATACGTTATTTATGTTGAAACTTGAATTTCCTTCCTTCAGTAAAGCATTTTAGCCAATTCTGAAGTCGTTTTTGACAATTAAAACTATAATTTATCAAATGGCGCGAAGCGCCAGAAAATTTTGAAATTTTAGCTCTCTAAATCATTTTTGCATTACAAAAACTGTGCAGAAGGTAAGGATTTTCAATCGTAGTGGAGTTCTAGGACCAGATTATCGATAAAAATGCTGCAATTGGCGGTGCGCGGCTCAAACATCAATAACAAGTAAGAATTAAATCAATTCGGCGCGAAGCACCGAAAAATTTTTGTAGTTTCACCTCTCTAAAACGCATTTTTGCATTACAAAAAACTAACCGAATCCGTGCAGAAGATAAGGATTTTCAATCGTAGTAAAGTTCTAGATCTAATTGTCGATAAAAATGCTGCAGTTGACGCGGCGCGGCTTAAAGATTAATAACAAGTAAGAATTAATCAATTGGCGAAGCCCGGAAAATTTTTTAGTTTCCTTCTAAAACGCATTTTTGCATTAAAAAACTAACTGAATCCATGCAGAAGATAAGGATTTTCAATCGTAGTGAAGTTTTAGACCACATTGTCGATAAAAATGCTGGGAGTAACTTAAGAATATGGTACTTTCTGAATACTAACAAATAAACTTCAGAAGAGCGGATTTTTTCGCTCAGTTCTTAGAACATGTTGAAAGAAAGCGCGGAAAAAATTTCATCCGTCTATGATCAATATTACAAAAGCTATGGGTTTCTTTAATTAGCCTCTTCTCGACCTAATCAAGCATCTTATCGACCTAAGTATTTGAAGATTCAAACAGCTGAATGCAGAATCACATGTAGATACCTAATTTACGTCGACCTAAGCATCTATGCATCGACCTAAGCATCTATACATTGACCTAAGCATCTATACATCGACCTAAGCATCTATACATCGACCTAAGCATCTATATATCGATCTGAGCATCTATACATCGACCTAAGCATCAATACATCGACCTAAGCGGGAGCGACCTCGACCTAAGCAGCTTGAAACACCTTTTAGATATACTAAGCCTAAGCCTGATTATAATAGAAGCAAACACTTAGATTTTCGTATATCTTATCGAGTAAAACCGAAAAATCATGCAAAAAATATGAAATTTTTTTAAGTTTTTTTAAAATTTCAAACAGCTTTCCGCGCCTTTTTTTCTTTTTTCTCCTTCATTGCTATGCTTCCTTCCGTTATTTCAGCCCATATTATTTATTTCTGACAAATGTGTAAGTCCTTGGATCGAGTCGTTTAATCGTCCCACGCAACACTCAAATCGAGAGTTGCCTGCAACTTTGCAAGTATGGCTCAGATTTTCACCAAATTTTCTTTCCGCGCTTCAATTTATCATGTTCTATCATTTTGGCAAAAAATTTTGGCATTCCGTATTCGTTTTGCACCTTTTCTGAAAGTACCATATTCTTAAGTTTAGCCAAAATGCTGCACTTGGCGCGGCGCGGCTCAAAGGATTAATAATAAGTAAGAATTAATCAACTCGGCGCAAAGCGCCGAAAAATTTTTGAAGTTTTAACTCTCTAAAACGCATTTTTAACATTACAAAAATTTTCCACAAATGCCAACCAAGCCCAAAAATTTTTTCCATTTCCCAAAATTTTGGTTGACAAATAGACCAAAAAGTAGAAAAAAACGGTGTTTGCAAACGTCTATGAAACTGATAAAAACAATTAGACGGTGTGTAAAGCTATGTATTCCTGCACTTCGTGATATTAAGTGAATGAATAAATGAATGAATGAATGATTTACTACGGAAGCACTGTATATACTTATAACTTAACACTTAGGTCTTAACTATGAACGAAATAAATTCTTTATGTGAAAGATCTAAGTTAAAAATTATATACAACTAAGTAACTACAGTAAGTACAGTAAGAAGATTAATGTATGATAATCATTTTAACTTGCTGTTTAAGTTTTGAAAATTCTCCTGAATTCTCCTAGATTTCCAGGATTCCACTGAATTCTCCTGACATTTTAAAATTCTCCTGCATGTTTACAACTTCTCCTGCAAAGCCCATTCTCCTGCTCCTTGAAAATTTTAGATTCTCCTGAATTCAGGAGAATTCTCCTGCACCTGGCATGGCAACCCCGCAGATGTTTCTTGACTTTATTCAGATCAAGCTTATAGTATACAAAGAATTATAACATATTTGCGTGGATGGACAAACTTGCGCTATGCTGATGTTTACCATGGCACGCTAAGCATGTACTTATTCAAACGTATATAGCTATGTATCTTACTGTTATGAATCGGCAGATTTACACTTATCCACATCTCATCACTAGCCGGTCCTGAATTTGCAAAGAAAGCTAGAACGACCTATTGTGCGTATGTACATCGGCAGTAACCAACTTATGCGGGTACCGATAGCGCAGCATCGCTAGAAACCGCCTTAAAGGCCCATTTCTGACATCTATCGATTTCAAGTGGTATAGAGATCGCCCATGGCTGAGCACGCCTAAACCCGCAATCTCGTTTTATCGACTCTGGATTGGATCTGCATACTTATCATTATGATGAATAGAATGAATCACGGCAGCCGTTTTTCGATATGGTCAAAAACATATAGAAGCCAAAAAGTAGAGCATTTTACTTGTAAACGGATCCAATATACGTAATAATTTCTCTAAAATGCATGCATCAAATTTTACTCGATTAAACGAAAATTATCAGTAGGGCTCGGCACGTATGAAACGATTACGAAGTAACGATTAGTTCGCGAACACGCTATCATTAACGAGGGAACGTTCTCATATGCATGCATACATACATAGTGTTAGGTACATATTATAAAATACCTATAGTTCGTTTCATTTAACTTCGAGGTTTTTTGAAAGTTTAAAGCGACTACAAAAGTGTTTTAAAGTAATATGATAAATATGATATTCCACAGTATGTCGAGTCATATGGAGACGCATGAAATTGTTAAGCCGCATCACTGCATCAAAATTTGAAACCACAGCCTGATTCTTGCGGAAAAATTTAAAAGAAAACCGCAAAAGTTAAATGAAACAGACGATAGATCATACAGCAAGTTACGCGTAAGGATAAATGCAAAATGTGCGAGCATGAGTCGATCTTACATTACGATGTAAAGTAGTTTGCTTTAAATGTCAAGAACGCATTTCTATATTTCCAGCGCACGTGAGCAAACATTTTTTGAAAATTTTTTCGCGAAGTAAAGTAGTTATATAAATGAATCTTGCACAATAAAAACCTACGGTAGGCACAGACATGCATAACATATGGTGTAAAAAATTTCATTAAATTTAGGCTCGACTTTTCGAAAGAAAAAGTAAGCCCGCAAAATGATAAATTTTTCTTAAAGCAAGCCATGCATTAACAGATTTCCAAACTATCCAATATAGGCTGCAAGGGAAATTTAAACTCACAAGAAACAAACGACAATACAAGCACTAAACGAATTCTAATAACATAAGATTTCATACACAATAACGATTGCATTTTCACTATATTTATGCTAAAACTGCGACACAAAACGCAGGCCATTGCGGCATACTATAGCGCGCTCAAATAGCTGTAAAAATTGAAGAATTATATAGATACGCTTTATGTTTGTACCGAATTAAAATTTAAATTAGCGCAAGCTTCATAAACTTTGCAACAGATGTAAATATCTAGAGTATTTTTTAAATAAATATTTTAAAAAGCTTTAACGCGTCACAATATACAACAGACTATATCGCAGAACCTTGTAAAAAGCGAATTGAAAACCCTAATCTCGGTTTCTGCTATATTGACTGGAAAAGCACTTTAAACTAAAATAACGGTCATGACATTAACCCTCGCGTCCCCGTGAACTTGGACAGCGTCCTGGCCGATCACTTTTTCATGATTTTTTTCGTTGTACAATGTTTTGTATGACTACAAAACTCTGTCTAGCCTCATTTAAGTCCTAGTTACATCATTTGATATGTTCAAGCTAGTAAATAAAATTATGCATCCTAAAAAATTAGCATATTTTCATGATTATCACGTAAAAACTTAAATTACAAAAAAGGTTTTGGTCAATGATTAGTACAAGATTGGTGGGCTTCTACTTTTTTAATCAGCAACTACAGTCCTAAAATGATATTGTAGTCAACTGAAATATACTATTTGTATTCATTTTATGCATGTCCACCTCATGCCTATGACTTAAGTATAGTAGCAGTATTTTAGCTATAACTTCTTACAAATTTACTTTAGCAAAAAATGATGAGCATATTCGAAAAGAGCTTAAAAAATCGCCAAAATGATACTAATACTTGCTATGTTAAGTGAGACTAATTACATTTTAACCGTGCCAGGACGGCGTCCTAGCACGGTAACCTTTTACTTAAAAAACAAAAGGGAACGCGAGGGTTAAGTATGGCCATTAGCAAGCAAAGACACTGTAGCATTTTACATTTTTTTTATTTCCATTTTTAATACGCAGCACTTTATTACTGTAGCAATCCACGAAACTATAAATGTAAAGCGATTTTATTTTGACATGCCAAAATGTTACCCTTCGTAATATGTACATACGTACTGTGTATAAATCTTTTAAAAAACACTTTGTTCGACTTTACGGCGGTGTAAAGCGATCGCCGTTTAGGAAGAAGAAAGTAAATCGTGCAAAAACAGGATCATTTGACTTCTATAAAAATTAAACGAACAGTATTTAAACTGCGTAGATTACGACAGCTCAAACTTGAAAAAATCGCACTTAATCGATCGAAGTGCTTCGGGAAAATAAATAAAAAGTAGGGCCCAAATTCTCAAGGTTCCCGAGTCGTATTGAGGATGAACTTTATAAATTTGGAAATTATTTGAAAATTTCCAATTTTTTTGAAGAAAAATTAGGGAAAAATTATTGTTCGAATTTGAAAAATTATAATTTAAATTTAGAAATGATCCAACAAATCGTCCTACAATCATTTTTGCGCCAAACAGCGACAATTGAACGAAACTTGAGCGATTAGTAAGAGTTTATCGGAGACTCGAAATTTGAAGAGTTCCTGAGACGGATTTCGGTTTGGCGAATCTGGCAGCATCCTTGGCCTTTTTCTTTTGATCCGGATCAACTTTAAAACAATGCCAGATCCTCAGCGTTTCGTCCGCCGCAGCACTGACCACGTATTCACCGCACGGAGACATGGCCGTGTGCAATATGCGACCTTCGTGGGCTAAAACGCCGGTGAAAAGTCAGGTTTTCTTAAATTTTTTACTCGAATAATCTATTTTTGCAATTTTTTAACAACAAACTCCAGACGGCCACACGCGGGCGTGGGGAGAGCAGTTTGGGGGTTTGCACCCCTTCCCGTAGAAGGCCGAATAACTATCAGAGTTCAATTTTTGAAATTTTTTTTTGTTTCATTTCTTGCAATTTTTTATGCCACGGGATAGTGCTTGATGAGAAACGTTGAAAAATGGTGTTTTTTCGCCATACCACCATTTTTGAAACAAAGAATTTTTTGACCTTTGAGAAATCTTGCACCCCCTGCCAGAATTTAGGTGCTGCCCACCTACGCAAAAGTCCCTTCTAGCAAAAATAGGGATACTTTAAAAAGTCAGGGCACTCCACATACTTGTAACGGCACGAACTTTTAAAAACGGCCCCAACCAGACATGCATGTGGGGGAGTTTGAGAGCCCCTAGAAGGGAAAAATGGAACATTTTGTGGGGAAAATAAGGAAAAATTTATGGAATTAGTTTTTTAAAAACGGCTTTAAATTGACCAGAATCTGCGTAAGAACGTAGTTCTATCGGTATTTTAGCGCTTACATCAGTTTTTGAAGTCATTTTGGCCCAAAAAAAGCCAAATTTTTGACCCCCTCCCTCAGATCGGCCATGCTGTGCATCTATGGCCCAACCATTTGGGTTGGGGGAGATGAACATTACATGGCGGAAAAATACCTGCATGAATAACAAAAAACTTTTCGCCTAAAATCGGGGGGTCAGAAATTCGCTGATTGTAGGGGAATGAGGTGACTACCGCACGTAGGCGTGGGGGTGGTCTGGGGTATGCACCCCCTAAAAGTTGGAAACCCCCAGAATTCAATTTTTGAAATTTTTTTATTTGCTTTTTTAGCGATTTTTTGATGCCATTGGAAAGTGCTCGATGAGAAACGTCGAAAAATGGCGATTTTTCGCCATACGACCACTTTTACGAGCATTTTTGACCTTTGAAAATTTCTTCACCCCACCCCCAGAATTTCTGTGCTAACCACCTATGGTGACTACCCACTGCAGGTGGGTGGGAATCCCCATCCCCTTCTGTTACATGTATCACCCTTCTTAGGTTCACAAATTTAGGTACAGGGGAATAGGGAATTCGCCATCATATATGGCATGGCATAAGCATTCCTCATCATATGTTCAAACACACTCTTTTCCTGTTCATCTCTCCTCCACCCAAAGCCAGTCGGCTTGCGGAAGATTCGCCCGCAACATTTCGCCCCCGGAACTATCGCCCACACACATTTAGCCCCTCGGATGTTTCGTCCCCAAACATTTCGCCCTCAGGCATAGGTGGGCGGTACCAAAGTTGTAGGGAAGGGGGTGCAAGATTTTTCCAAAGGTCAAAAAATGGCCTTAGAATGGTACATATTGTGGCGAGAAAACACCATTTTTCAACGTTTCTCATAGAGCACTATCCATTGGCATCAAAAATTGCGAGAAAAAAAACAAAAAAATTTCAAAGATCGAATTCTAGGGGGGAATATTTCGGTTTCTGGGAGGGGGGCATACCCCCCAAACCCCCCACGCCCAAGTATGTATGAGGACGTTTCACCCCAAGCTTTATTGCTGTGTTATAGACAGGAGTTTGCATGGTCGTTTTTTCTTTTTCTCCGTTTTTTCTCTTTCGCGTATTCCCATGTTTGTTTTTTTCCATTTTTTAAAGCGCCCAACAAGAGCCGGAACGTCAAATAAATTTGTACCTACTTACTATACGTCGAGAACAATACTGTCACACAAAGAATACAACAAAAATACAAAGCTAAAGCAAGACTGTCAAAGAAATGAAAAAGATTCTGTTTCGGAGGGGCCGAAAATCTTGAAGTCAGATATCTCGAAAACCATTAGGGGTTATTCAAACAATAAGAGCTTACATTTTAGGATTTCGAGCTCTGAACAATGGTGAAGAAAAATTACAAAAAAATTCGGATCTAGCATATTATTTACCCCCAGCGTTTTTTAGCCGATCTATATAAGCTACAGTAACCAAACTTTACAAGGAGATACCTATAAGCCTATCGTACTAATCTGGCAAAATTGATTAACTTACGATGTAAACTTACTGCTTTACCCTCACAGTCTACAACGTACTAACGGCATCTAAAAATTGTAAACAATTCGGTGGGTTTCAAACAAAGCAGTTTTTTGTAACTCAATCAACATCCTACATTAAAAAAAGTGAGTTTGAAAAAGTAAGTTAAAAGTAAGTTTAAAGTAAAGTGAAGTAAGTTTTTTTCAATTTTTTTCTTAAAGCAGTAAGTTTACACCGTAAGTTAATCAATTTTGCCAGATTAGTACAATAAGCTTATAGCTATCTCCTTGTAAAGTTTGGTTACTTTAGCTTATATGGATCGGCAAATAAACGCTGGGGGTAAATTGTATACTAGATCCTAAATTTCTTATGTTTTGTCTTTCAACTCAGTGTTTTTTTTGTACTCGGCAAGAGATTTTTCCCGATGAACATACAAAGATTTTTTCGGGACGTCTTTGTACATGTACAAAGATTTTTGGAAGACAAAAATTGCAAAAAAGGTCTAAAATTCGCAAAAATTTTCGGCGCTTCGCGCCGAAATGAGTAATTGCGTGTTCTATATATCTTTATAATGGCAGAAATTGCAATTCAAAAAGAAAAATGTCTAATTCTTCGGCGTTTCGCACCGTTTTAAGACGATTCTTAGTAATTTTTGCCCTGAGAGACCCAGAAATTAGCTAAAATGCACTACCAAAAGTCGAACAACTCTGGTTTTACCACACTGAAATCGCTACTGTACCATATTATAGTACCCAAAAATTTGTGTGTACAAAATGCACAAAGACTTTTGGGGACCATCTTCGTACATGTGCAAACGGACCTTGTACAAAAAAAAACGAAGAATCCAAAGCAAAGCGCCAAAAATTTTGACATGTCCTCAATGCCTAACTCAAATTTTAACGGCTTAAAAGACGAAAACTATACATAAACAATAAAAATGCAGAATTTAGCATTTATTGATTCAAAAGCACATAAAAACATATTTTGCGGTCTTTTAAGCACACTTCGATAATTTTTCCTTTTTCCTCTGAGATAAACTTGCGAGAGATAAAAAAAATTTGTTCGAGGAACAACTGTTTCCCTTACCCCTCCCCCCGGCTAAAGGCCTGCATGAGCAGCAATTGAATTCTGAAAATTAAAGAAAATCAATTTATTAAATCAAATTACCCTTTAGTTCTACAATTTGGCGCATTTCTGGATATTTCCACAAAATCAGCTGGTAATTCGGATAGCCGTGGCCAGACAATAATTCTCTGTAGTAATTTGACCAAAGTAGTGAGCATACCTGTTGTGCGAACAAAAAAACTAAGGATTTCAATTAAAAACTATTCATTATCATGATAATACGCGAATAAAAAACCATTTGCTGAAGCAAAACAGAAAAACTGGCGGCACTTTTGAACTTGATAAAAGCGTTAGGCACCGATTTCATTATATTACACAATCAGTAAACAATATTTCGTTTAAACTCAGGCTGTTAACGGCAGCAAATAATAACCTTGGTTTATTATTACCGAGTTTATTTTTTATTTATCAAAATTACTGGCAACCATACATGATCTTGGAGGAATTTCGGATCTAGTATACAATTTACCCACCACCGTTTTCTAGCCGATTCAAATAAGCTACAGTGACCAAACTTTACACAAAAATTATCAAACACGTTTTGACTCGCATCAATAAAAATAGTGTTGGTCACTGTAGCTTATTTGAATCTACAGTGTTGGTCACCACGGTTTTTTTTGTACTCGGCAAAGATTTTTCCCGATGTACAAAGACTTTTCGGACCGTCTTTGTACGTGTACAAAGATTTTTGGGAAGACATAAATTGCAAAAAAGGTCTAAAATTTGAAGAAATTTCGGCGCTTCGCGCCGAAATGAGTAATTGTGTGTTCTATATATCTTTATAATGGCAGAAATTGCATTTCAAAAGTAAAAATGTCAAATTTTTCGGCGCTTCGCGCCGTTTTAAGACGATTCTTATTGATTTTTGCCCTTAGAGACCCAGAAATTAGCTAAAACACTACGAAGAGTCGAAGAACTCTGTTTTTACCACACTAAAATCGCTGCTGTACCATATTATAGTACCCAAAATTTGTGTGTACAAAATGTACAAAGATTTTTAGGAAGACAAAAACTGTAAAAAGGTGTAAAATTCCCGAAATTTTCGGCGCTTCGCGCCGAACTGATAAATTATTTGTCCTATATATCTTTAAAATGGCAGAATTTGCTTTTAGAATGGAAAAATGTCAACATTTTTCGGTGCTTCGCGCCGTTTTCAAATAATTTTTAGTAATTTTTGGCGTCAGAAACCCAGAAATTAGCTAAAATACACTACCAAAGATCGAAAACCCTGTTTTACCGCTCTGAAATCGCTACTGTACTATATTATAGTACACAAAAATTTTCATGTACA
Source organism: Mermis nigrescens (assembly GCA_036768485.1). NCBI lineage: Eukaryota > Metazoa > Nematoda > Enoplea > Mermithida > Mermithidae > Mermis > Mermis nigrescens. The sequence goes on along the minus strand of JAVLUZ010000163.1, from coordinate 931,119 downwards.
AAATGTACAAAGACTTTAGGGGCCATCTTTGTACATGTACAAACGGACCTTGTACACAAAAAAAACACTGTTGGTCACTGTAGCTTATTTGAATCGGCTAAAAAACGGTGGCGGGTAAATTGTATACTAGATCCGGAATTTCAACCCCCCCCCTCCAGAAAAATTTTCACCCCTAGCAAAAATTTTATCAACCCCAGAATTGGCGATTTTTAAGAAGTTCCAGAAAAATGTTCTAAAAATTTGTAGAAAAGATGATTTTTTGAGCGTATCTATTCGCCGAAAAGTGCCAAATTTTCGGCACTCATGTCCTGACAATATTTAGTTCAATTTGTTACGACTTTTTCTCATTTTTTCGAAAGTTTTTGTTTTTAAGCTCTAGAAAGATAAAGCACCGTCAGAAAGGCTGAAAATGATGTTTTTGACGCGTACCTACAGTGCTCGCCATGAAACATGACGCACTATAATCGTCAGATTTATATTAGATGATGCGTCGCGAGCGCCGCGTTTCGTCTATAATGCGCTATCATCTCTTTTTTATTATTATAGAATATTTATCTGTATCATGCCCCTAATCTGGCGATGCGGACGGCGCAATTTAGCTATTAATAGCGCCAATTAGAAGGAAGCGCGCACGTGAATGCCCACGGTATTCACGTGCGCGCTTCCTCCCGTTGACGCTATTAATGGCTAAATTGCGCTGTCCGCATCGCCAGATTAAAGGCGTGATACTGATGAATATCCTATAATAATACAAAAGAGATGATAGCGCATTATAGACGAAACGCGGCGCTTGCGACGCATCATCTAATATAAATCTGACGATTATAGTGCGTCATGTTTCATGGCGAGCACTGTACCATTTTGGACCCAAAAAGGCACTTTATAATTTCAACCCCCCAGAATTCCCAAGCTGTGCATGTATGCTGGGTAGACCATTTTAACTAACGGTCCATCCATTGCTCCTTCAAAAATGGCTATAAGCCAGATCGTGGACACATCTAGGAGGTGGTAATGTTAACAGATTAGTACCTTTTACCTAAAAATATCATTTGCTTATCAGTTGTGCCTTCTGGCCCAACCTGACATCGTCTCATTTTGCAAAATAAGTCGTCAACCACTCGCATGAAAACGATGTCAGTCTTAACTAAAATCATAGTTACCTTCTGTGTGTGCCTGAATGACATCAAATTTAAAAATTTTAACCGATTTTGAAAATGTCTAGTGCGTAGTGGTAGATGGGAGGGAGGCCAAAATGACTGATCGGGAGCAAAAACGAGTGAAGAACTGATTGAGAAAGTAGAAAGGAGTGTAATGCACATCTAGCACATATCTTAGGGGGAATGGGGGGTTCGGATCACCCAAAATTCAGAAAAATCGGAAAAATATGACTTTTTAAACGTTATTTTGTGCTATTTTTGGCCTTTTTGGGCTAAGTCCCCCCAAAAATTGGTGTTGTCCCCCAAAATAGGACGGCCAGCTACGTGCCTGATGCACATTATCACTGATGGCATCCCTGACAAATTGGACAGTGTCTGCCTATTAGTTTTTTTGGAAAACCGACAAAATTAAATGTGAAGGCAATAATTTCGAAATGTTTCGAGAGTCCAGCTTGACCTTGACATTGAGAAATTCGTCATACAGATAGTTAAACAATAGATTTTTTTAAATTTGAAGTCAAAAAAAATTTCAATTTTTTTAAAATTATTATCTTTAATTGCGGTATAGATCACATCGAGAAACGCTCAAAAATGTCATTATTTTCGCGCATCTCCGAATGGTTCTTCAGATATATAGGACTTCAAAATTTCGCCCCCCAAATAAAATTCTGGTTACCATACATACATGAACAGCAAGAAAATTCTAAAGGGGTGAAATCGCGAAAAATTACAAAACCTACAAAAAACAGAATTCTGGAGGGGTCTAGAGTAATATACGGGGGTTTAACTCTGGGAAGAGTGTATACCGCCAAACCCATGTGTGCTGGTTACGCCCTGTATAGACATATGTTTGCTGAGTTTAAGCTAAGAATAAATCTTGTAACTTTTTCGATAAAAATGCATTCATAACTATTTAATAAGCATGCAAATTTTCACACAATCTTTCATTTTTAGTCAAAAACTTGCAGATTTTTTGCTTGGTTGCTCGGCATTCAGGGTCAACTCAATTAAACAATAGTTTTGATTCCAACCTCACGTACGAGTTGAATTGTAATCACATGAACGGAAGCAATTCTCTATGTTCCTACAGTCTATCATCCTATAGCTTTCCGGAAAAATCCCAGATTTGATCATGTGAAGGGTTTGTGAGGGGTTTCACTCCACAGATATTTTTCGATAAAAATTTTGAAAAATTCGTAAAAAAGGTGACCTTTTAAGCATTTTCAGCTATCTGTATATTTTGTTCAATTCAATCGAACCTGTCTGATACTTTTTCGGAAACTTTTGGTTTGTTAAGGCGCATCACCTTTTTCGAGCCCAAAAGCACTTTAAAATTTCGCACCTCCGCAGAATTCCCACGATGTGCATCTCTGTACGCTACTGTTTTGAACCGAGTGCGATTAAGTTTATGATAAATGGAGTCTCGTAATCAGAAATGCCCAAAAACGATGTTTTTGACGCATACCTACCCGGGCCCGAAAGATAACATTAAAAAATTCCTCCCTTCCCCAGAATCTCTTATCATAGGTGCGCAGGTCAAACTTTTAGAGGGAGTGAAAATCAAAAATTGCTGCATATATACATACATAGCTATGTGCTTCGTAAAAACGGCTCTATAATCCTTTTGGGGTCAGAAAATTAGCTACATATATAGCCTTTTTGATCGCAGAAAACTAGCTATATAGCCTTTTTGGATTCACAAACATAGCTATATAGCCTTTTTGAACTAAAAATAGCTATTAATCCCTTTTTGGAGTCGAGAAAATAGCCATATATTCGCTTTGAAACTAAGAAAAGATGACTAAATAGCAATTCTGAGCTCAAAAAAAGACGACATAGCTAGTTTTCTGAGTCCAGAAAGGTTGTATGGCTAATTTTTTGGGCCCAAAAGGCTAAACAGCAATGTTTTTTCGGCCGAAATCACTGGACAGCCATCAGTTTTTCAGGGCTCAGATGGGGTAATTCCCCATGCTCATGTATGATTCCCATGCTGTGCATCGAAACCGGAATGTGCACGTGAAATGAATGTGTGGTCCCGTGGCGAAGAATAAATGAATCTGGTCTCGCAACTAAAACGAAAGCTACCTGCGACTGAGTATCGTGCGAGGACAGGCATTCGCCGGTGACGCAGTTCCAGAGTCGAATGTGCCGATCGGCCGTGCCCCCTCCGCTGGCCAACAAATGGGGCTGCCAGGGGCACCAGGCCAACGCCTTCACGGCCGCCTGATGGTCCGTGCACGTGTGTAACGGCGTCGATTCGCTGTTCAATCCGTTGGCCGCTTGTTGCCAAATATTCAAAAAATTGTCGTTGCCGCCGCTGGCCAAATAACGTCCGTTCGGCGACCATTTCAAACCGCAAACTTCCTGTTTCAAAAATATATTCAATAAGGAAATGGCGACCCCAGACTTAATCGGACGGGTAAACAAAAAAATAGGATTAGATATGAAATAGGATTGAAGATTGTTCAAAAATAAAATTAAATAATAAATATTAAATATTAAAAAATTAATTAAATACTAAACATTTGTATGATGCATGGGTGTAAAAGATACAAAAATAATACAAGTAAAAATAAATTAAAACTAGATGAAAGAAAAAACATTTTAATATGCATATGTAGAAAAAATATGACAAACCCACGGATTTTTTAGCAACACGCTAATTAAACTTGCCCGGCGCTCAAGAAAATTTTGGTCATGGCACAAGGTGCTAACGGATAAGTAGACTTTTCAGAACGAAAATATAGTAATTTTAACATTTTTTAAACTAATTTTCCTACGAAAATCTTAAAATTTTTAAGGAAAACATGCATTTATCACGCAAGTATTATTAAAGGTTTCAACCGCTAAATACTTTGCGGTAACTAAGCACTTTTTCTGCTTAAAAACGAAATAAGCTTCTTTTGATTTATTCAGACCTATTGTACTAACAATAACGCAAACAAAATATTAGACTGTAGAATACAACATGGCATTCTCCGACACATTTTTAAAAACAGAAAAGGGCAGATAACAATTGAATTGCAAGTATTATACAGATAAAAGTTAGTGTGTTAATGTAAACTATCCCGTAATAATGAAAAAAATTTTAAATAAGTACCAGGGCCAATGAAGGTCGTGCTATGCAAGAAAACGCTGCAGCCTGAGCTATGTACATGTAACAGTGAGATGCCCCACCCAATGTCGGTCGTCCCCACAGGTGGGTAATGCCGCGCCACCCGCGCCATCGGGTAGCGCCAGAAAAAAACAGTTTTTGATTGGGGAGGGTGGGTAGAATTTTTTGACCAAAAAATAAAAAAGTGAGAAATCGATACAACCAACCAACAAGCCAACCAACCAACAAGCCAACCAACTAACCGGCCAACCAAACAACCAACCAACCGGCCAAACAACCAACCAACTGGCCAAACCAACTAAGCGGCCAAGCCAAACGACTAACCAGCCGACCAAACAACCATACCAACTGGCCAAACAACCAACCAACTAGCCAACCAACTAACCGGCCAACTAACCAGCCAACTAGCAAACCAAACAAGCAACCAACAAACCAACCACCTACCCAACCAAGCAACTAACCAACTGGCGAAACAAACAACCAACCAACCAACCAACCTCAACAATAGGGACCCCGGTACCTTCAGAACCAAAATTCATCGCCCAGGTATGGTCGTCCCCCTCCCCCAAAGCCAGATAATTTTTAGACTTCCACCCCATTTTTTAAAAACATTCATTTTTTGGCCGTTTTTGGCCAAAAATTTGAGGTCATTTACCCACTTCCACAAAATAGCTAGGGACCTTAGGTGAGCGGCACCAAAATTCTGGGGGTGCAATATTTTTCAAAGGTCAAAAAATAGCCTTTAAAATGGTGTTATGGCGAAAAAACACCATTTTTCAACGTTTCTCATCTAGCACTATCCATAAGCATAAAAAATTGCGAAAAAAACAAAAAATTATTGAATTCTGGGGGTTTTCGGTTTCTGGGAGGGGGGGTATTTTGGTTTCTCGGAGGGGGTTGCATACCACCCAAACCCCCCACGCCCAGGTGTTCCAGGGACCCCCACCCAAAATTTTAAGCCGCTACATGTATGAACCTGAGTATGACTTCTCAAAACATTGATCAACGGATCGGCTACTCGCACGTCGTGATTGTGAATTTGGCCTGATTTGTCGCCGCTTGACAGAACGTGCACGTTCCAGCTGAGGGCGCCAACGCGTTCCGTATGTCCGCGCAGAACGCGTAAGCGACGTTGCGTTTCTACGTCGTACAGCTGTTGTGCGCAGATAGGTTTTATCATATTTTCATATTTTTCAACTTTTTCAATATTTTTTTAATTATTCTAATACTTTTTATTTTTTCATTTTTTTATACCTGGTTTTGCCATTCTTCAGTTTTTATATCTACCATCCCTCGTTTTTTATTTATATTTTATCTTGATCAGGCAGGATACGGTCGCAAAGAGTACAACGTTGTGCTCTTCAGATCAAACGCAGTTGAAAAATTTTCAGCCCAAACAAATGGATAAAAAGTGGAAATCCCTAAAACAAGGTTAGTCACCATAGGTGGGCAGCACCGAAATTCTGGAGGGTTGCAAGATTTTTCAAATGTCAAAAAATTGTATTAAAAATGGTGGTATGGAGAAAAAACACCATTTTCAACGTTTCTCATCGAGCACTATCCATTGGCATAAAAAAATTGCGGAAAAACAAAAAAAAATTATTCTGGGGTGGAGGGAATATTTTGGTCTCTGGGAGGAGTATTCGGCCTTCTGGGGTGGTGCATACCCCCACGCCCTCGTGTGTTTGTCACCCATCAGTCGGCAAAATCTCGCATTTATGGCCCCCTAACGTTTTAGCGAAAAATAATATTCTTCTTGACTAAAAGTGCTCTTTGAATCGAAATAGACGCATTTTTTATCTTTGATCAAATCGCAAAATAGTTATCTTAAATTTCTAGTAGAAAGAATTTCGACATTCAATCAATTGCAAATTTTGCGTTAGAGAATCGCATCCAGAATCGCCCGAGGGGGGCAGCCTACGTACATTTTCACGACACAAACTAAACGATCCATTTTGAAATTTTCCGATTTTAGGCAAAAAGTTGCGTTTTCTTGACCATTTTCAGGCGTTTTTGTCCATTTTGGCCAAAAATTGAAAGTGGTTTACCCCTACCCCCTAAAATTGGTCGACTAATGCCTAACAAAAATTTTGAGCTATTAGATATCTCGCACAAAAATTCTTAGCAAAACTTACAAACTGCCAATTGATTAAAATTTGGAGTCGAGAACTGCAATTCGTTTGCAATGTTTAACCAGAGATCCAAAAGCAAAATGCTTAGAATATACAATATGTAAAATATTCTGAGATAATATTTAAGTATATAACATACAGCTGCCTAACCTCGTTAATAAACACTCTTTGGACGCTCCCGCTTAATAAATACTACTCCCTCTGGTCCCCGCCACATTTTTGTCCATTGTTATTAGAAACCCTCTTAATAATGGATAACTAATAATAAAAATATTAATAATAATAATATAATAATAATAATAATAATAATAATAATAATAATAATAATAATAATAATAATAATATATAATAATAATAATAATTATAATAATAATAATAATAATAATAATATTAATAATAATATAATTATTATTATTATTCTTATATTAATAATAAAATAATCACTCATAAAAGGATAAGTACGACTCTACGTGGCAATATGACAACGTGCTAATGAGCCCGTTATGAACACTTGACCAGAGCAAGTTACCATACTTCATTTTTGTCATTAACCCTAACTAGTAAACACGTTGTACTGGATATTAAACGCGCTTTTGTGCACATAATACTGAAATCCTTAATACTTACAGAGATACAGTAATTTTCTGTCATATTATATAATTTTTCACTAACAGCGCTGCGCGCAGACAATCATAAGATAGGAAATCTGGGGATGGAACCACAATTTTTTCTAAAGTACTTTTTTGAGCACAAAAACGATGGGTATACGCCAAAAAACGCAATTTTTGGCGTTTCTGACCAAGCGTTTGTTCTACAACATAAAAACATATGAAAAACTCGAGTAAAATGAACAAAATATAGTTAGACAATGAGTGTATGGCGCGAAGCGCTGACATTTAACATTTTTGAGCTAAAAGATAGCTAAAAAGGAATGTAAAGTCCTTCTTTTACGAGTTTTTTGAAAAACCAGAAATTTCTGGGGGAGTAAAAAACATTTCGGGGCGGGAAGTGAAAAGCTTCTGCGAGAGGAAGAAAACCCTTTAAATCCCCAAAGTTATGCATGGCCGTGGTGACTAAGACATAGAAGCGAATAATTGGCACCTCAAACAGTAAACTCACTGATTTGGTAAATATGGAACCCTTTGGTCCGCCTGAGGCTTATTCTTAATGGGGATCGTCGACTGTAAAATTACCGAGACGACACAAGAATATAAAATATTTCACAATATTCATCACTTACATTATTTGTCAGTATTTGGGGAGTCGCAATCAGACATGCACGTTGGGGGGTTTATGGGGTCTAGACCCCCCAATATAAAAAATGGAAAATTTTATGGGAAAAATGAGGCTACATGAAGGCCAAGAACGGATGAAAATTTATAATTTTGTTCAAAAATGCTTCAAATTAACCAGAAACAGTGTTTAATAACGTAGTTTTAACGCTATTTCAGCGCTTATACCAGTTTTTGAGATCATTTTGGCCCAAAAACCTAAATTTTTTAGCCCCCCTAGACCAGATGACCCCTAGATCAGTCATGCTGTGCGTCTATGGTCGCAATACTCTAGATTTTGGCATAAGAATAATACTATACGATAATCAATAAAATGAATGATAATATAAATGATAATATACAGATAATATAAAATAATATAAAATATAAAAATAAATAATCACATACTCTTCAAGATAATAAATAACATAAAAATATAATAGTACAAAAATAATGCTTCATCCAACTCTATACCAACAATAATCTGACTCCCAAAATAAAGTTGAAAGTACCAATTTATCTCAAATTTTCACAAAAATTTGACATTTTCAAGTTTTCAATCAATAATATAAAAAACTGAATTTTATAAAATTTATTGTTTTTAACCATGACGGTGGAATCGCTGCAACCGACTGCCAAATAGTTGCCTTCGGTGACCCAAGATACCGACGAAACATAGTCGGTCGTTGAGTTCAAATCCAACAGCAAATCGATATTGCCGCTAACCGGATCCCAAAGAAAAACCTGGCCCGTTAATGCAACCGCTAATTTGTTATTTTGGCTCCAATCCAATAAATTCAGATCTAAAATTCGCAATGCAGGATTTATACGTGTCTGGTGTTATTGATGTTTTTGAAGAAAAATTATTACTGAAGTTGATAATTATAAAAGTTTTTAAATTCAGAATTATACCGAATTTCGTGATAGCTTATTTGTAGCCAGAAAGTCCGAAAGGTTTTGAATTTTAAGATGGAAAAAACTAAGTTTTGGGGAAAATAAAGTGAGGTCAGGGCTTAGGATACAGAGATATAAAATTTTCAGAACAAAACGAATAAAATCGTATACAAATCGCGAATGCAATGCTTTTGCGCCATTTTAATAATAACATTTCTTTTTAATGTTGTTTCAGCTTAATAAAGCTAAAAATTTCTGCTCTTATTATATCCGGCTAAACCTCCGAGATAAGAATGACCCCCATATCGACAATGGTGCGAATCTATTATTACAAATTAGTACCTAATAAGATCACAAAAAATTATTGTTTTCAAGACAGTAAAAATTATTTAGTCGAGCTGTACGTATTTCCAGACTTAATAGCATTACTTCCATGATTCTTCATTAAAAAAACTAAATTAAGCCGATTACATTCAAATTAAACGTAAACTCTAGAGTCTTTTCTCGTCATTTTTTAATTTCATTTATTCATCTTCCTTTTTCGCAAAGAATAATTAGAGAAAGTCATCATCATCATCATTAATACGCTGGATTAACATTATTGGCATTATTTTGTCATAAATTTTTTTGATTACTTCATTATCGCTATTCTTCCATTCCTTTATTTTTTACCTTTCCCATTATTATCATTGCATTAGCTCCATTATTTATCATTTTTTATTATAATAAATAATGGAGCTCTGGGATATAATATGAATCAATTCCTGGCGTGCTTACAGTAATCATCGATGATATCAGGAGCGTCCAGAATGCGTACAGGAGCAGGAGGAATATAACGCAAACACTTCGTATGCGAAGAAAAGCACGTAGGCTTGGCCGTGTAAACAACAGCGTTAGAATTGGCGAATCCTGCAAGAACGATTAAAAGGACGAAATTTCGAATCAGAATAATACTCTAACACGAAAGCAATAAATTAGTTATTATAAATCAATGCTTTAAGAATAAATCAAGAAATCTTTCACCCCTCGAACTTTCTGATTATCCAAAAAAATCGTAAAAAGATGTTACTTCAAGCATTTTTAGTCATCTTCTGCCTCAAAGGTGTACAAATGTACAAATTTCGGCTTATCGTGCTATAAACCCATTTTGGACTATATTTTGTTTGCATTTTTACGACTTTTTAATATTTTTGTTCTAGATTGAATGAGCATAGCAAGAAAAACCTAAAAATGGTGTTTTAACGCATGTACAGTTTTTAAGCCAAAAAATCACTTTAGAACAATTTTTCCCCACCCCCCAATCTGTATGCTGCACATGCATGATGCCAGACCAAATTAGCTGCTGTTCCCCATCCACAAAACTTCATGCTTTTTACTTCGTCGCGACTTTTAGTTAAAGCGTGCATTTTAAAGCCATTTTTATGTGATTATTGCTATTTTGACAGAAAAAAATTTAAGATTGCTTGTGTGCCCCTGCTCAAAAAGGTCGGCTAACTGCCCCCCCGGAATTCTGAGCCGTGCCTGACACCGTATCAGCTGAGCCAGAAACTAGAGTTTTAAAAAATACTTAAATCACACCTTTAGGAGCCAAAGGTGGTCGCGATTTTTCGAATCTGAGGATCCTACAATGGTTGACAGTGACGTCATTCGGGTCATCGGCGCCGGAATCGCTGTACGTCACGCCGCCATTCAAATGATCGCTCATTAGCCGCTCGTATTCGGCTTTCTGAGCACTGATAGACATATTCGATTGCGACGAGTCGGCGGCCAGCGCCACGCAGCTGCTATCCTTGCCGCGCGACCTTTGACCCGATTGCATCAAATAACTGGCCATTTCCTGCTGGGCTTCCGACGCCCTATGTTTCTCAGTGATTAGTGAGCGCGCATTATTTCATAGAAATTCTGGCTTTCAACCCCCCCCCACCGCGAATGTTGCAGAAATAAGGAAAAGGTAAATACTAACTTCAAGTGACACATGGAATACACAAAGTATAATCATATTGGATATTCCACTACACAAACAAATTAGACTTTACATATGCATTGTTCATTCTCTTTAGCTAAATACAGCTTGGAATGTGATTAATATACGATATATCAATCGAAATCAATTCAGCAACAAAACACTAACTATGTGCGATGTCAGTCATTTCGTTTTTTAAGAAGTATTCGAATCGAAAACTTGTTGCACTTGTCAGAATGAAACCTGTAACTGAAGCTTACGAATGAGAAAAATACCATTATCCTACTGAAACTAGCAAGGGCTTGTTCGGATCGACAAATTATTTCTAGGTACGCTCTATATTTTATTAATGAGCTTGGTCCAAAAATCGGCATGTTTCTGAATCAAAGACTGAACTATTTTTTGTTCAAACTTACGTGAGAAGCTGGCTAAATAACCTTAAACATTTATTATATAATACGCCTCCTTCAGCTTATAATATTACGGGAATTAGATCAGGTAACAAAGATTAATAGCGTTACATCGACTTTTTTCTGCAAAATTAACAATTTAAAAAATTCACAAGACTTGTCGAAAGAAAATAAATTAAAATGGTATTTTGTTTATGCAGGGAAAACACGCGTTACGCCAAGCACTTACTACAACAAGGAGATTCTAAGGTAGCAAATTTGAATATTTTATAATTTTGACAAATTTTTTCGATCATTCACCCCCTCATTGAATTCAAATCAGGCTTGAATCAAGCAAAGCCAACTAAGCGAGATTGAGATAATCGATATACCTGCTTGATATGTAACGATCGCCGCCAGGTGTTCTTTTCGCAGCGTTAATAAGAGAGCTGAAGTTTGTGTTGCGTGACGGAGTAATGTTGCGGGTTTTCTCTGGTAAATGGATAAGCTATTTTAATTTAATGTGAATAGCTAGTAGAGTAGGATATAGTTTAAAGTGTTTTTTTGCTGCGACAACTGTGCATTACAAGTGCACGTACAACTACGCGACGTTTTCTAACGCGATCGTGTAATAATCTTCTTCAACCGGATTAAACGGATAAGTGATTTTGCAAACGGAACTTTACACACGAATTGTACATAAATTCGCATGAACCTTTCTGCTCCATGATTCTGATGATTCTGCAACGGCGCGATATATCGCACGAATCAGACAGTGGTTATAAGCATACATGCACAGCCAAGCCCTTAACCAGGATTCGGCCAAGGGGGAGGGAGGGGGCGGGCGGACGCAGCATAAATTGGTCTGTATCTCGGGAAAATCCTTGGGATAGCTCGCGAAAAGCGCGATTTTCGACGTTATTCGACATGACAAGGGTATTATCCTAGCACGTCTCCACTTTCGGGAAAACGTATTCTTGAACAATGTTTTGTCTGCAAAATCATCGATTACAGTCAGATTTGAAACGTTGATGACGACTATGATAGTCATTTTTAACAAAAACATGTATGTCCAATTATATATGCAAATTCCTTTAAATTGAATACAGATTTGAGATTGTGCATGACCGGTTGTGGCCTCATTTAATTTGCTGATTACGAATATAATAAACATTTTTAATAGGAAGGTGGACATTATTTAAAATTTTTGTTATAAGAACAACCAAGGATTGTTGTTACAATTTGCTAAAGCTTCGGCTTAGTTATGTGCTTTCATATTGGTGCCATCGCATGGGATAGCCTGAAGCCCATTTATGCCTTAGGCTTAGCCCATGTCTGGAACCAATCTGAAGCTTCAAGCAGTGATTAGAAAGGGGTTACCAACAAAAAGTCAAATGAGCCGGCAGTTTATAAACCGTATCAGCAGTTTTCAATGAGTGAGTCAGCAGTTTAGATGAATGTTAGTAGTTTAGTCCGATGTGCATACATTTGCATGTATAATTAAATATACGCATTCTTTGTTAAAAATGACTATCATATTCGTCATCGGAGTATCAAAGGTGACTATAATCGATAGCTTTCGCAGAAAAAATATTGTTCACGGATATGTTTTTCCGAAGGTGGAGACGCGCTGGGATAGACGGGTATCCATTGAGATCATAAGGTCCGAACTGTTCAACAACAAAATTTTTCACTAAAAAGTGTCGTGTTTTGGTCGAGCTTGAGCCAAAACTAAGGAAAATACATCATATCATCATTATTGGTGCTAAGTGCCAAAAATTTTATGATTTCACGTCAAGGGCGTGAAATTTTTTCCATCTTTTCGTTATCTTGAGTTTCAAAATTTTTTTCGGCCGAGGAGAGCGCCCCTTCTGAAATACGGTCCTGTGCACAGCATAGATGCACAAAGTCAGGGCCGGCAGGGAGGTAAAATCCCATAGTCCAAAGCAATAAATTTAGTATTCACGATTTTTTTGCTCTTCAAACGAAGAAAATTGTCAAAACCGCCTAAAAACGTTTTTCGTGGTAATAAAAAAATTTAAAGCATTTTTAGTCTTTTTTGACTACGTTATACCGCTTTTAGCACTGAAATATATATATAATTGATCAAGTTTGGGCCTTCTTTAGTGAAGAGCACATAAATGTATTTATTCGGCAAAGTGTCTGCAAAATCTGACACTATTATACTGCTTTTGTCCTCACAATGATGCAGAAAACGTTCCATTCGTCAGCTCAAAATCGCCGAACAATACCTCTCTGTCACCCCTTCAGTCGGGGTAATTCCACCTCAACCCCTAAGTGCAGATGCACATTGCACAGTAAAGAATTTTAGGGGGTGGGTGAGCCCAAAAATTTTGTCTATAGTGCCAGTGAACTTTGGGCTCAAATCCATGGATACGCATCTTTTTGTCATTTTTCCATTTTTTCACCATTTTTGACGTTTCTGACAATTTTATTTCAAACGAAAAATTTTCGAGACAATTTCAACTGAAAGTGAACAAATATAATTAAAAACGTAGTTTTGAACAAAAAATCGCTAAACACGCTAAATATAGGGCATTTTTAAAGCTCATCGCAGATTCCGGGGATGAAAAATCTGTGCAGGGTGAAAAACTTTTTGTGGTAGATGAACATAAAACATCATCTATGTACGACAAACGTAGAAAACTCGATTTGAATACAAACACTACAAAAATATGGAAAGATTAAAAAATCGATTGTCTTCGTCGTTCTTCGAATTTTCAGCGCTTCGCGCTGGGAGCGAAGTATTTTTCACCATTCTGGCTCAAGCGCGACCAAAAAGGACACTTTTTACTGGGACAGATTTAAGGGGGCGGGGGGGGCGGCCATCCCCATTGGAAAAAATATTTGGCGAGATAAAGAATGGATGTGCAATTTGCAATGATTTTTGGCCGTCAGTGATCATAATTTCTCAAATTTTTCTGGCGCTACGCGCTGAATGATACCTATTAATGACGTTTATTTACTTTCTTGGCTATCTGGAAGCCATTTTCTGTTCATGTATGTTTCAAAACAATTTTAACAGCAGAAAGAGCTATTTTTGCACAGTTTTCTTTCATTTTCAATTTAAATTTCGATGTTTCGCATCAAACGCTATAAATACAGGAAATCAAGCAGTAAATTATGCTTCTAGACGTCTATCTGCCTTAATTCCACAAATTTTACGGCGCTTCGCACCAGCGATTTGTTAAAGTCAAAGATATTTAATGATTTTTTCGCACAAAATTGCCGAAAATTTTAAAATTTTAAGAAAAAAATATTGCGTCAAAAGTGGTTTTATGTAAAAGTATACAATGTAAAACACCGAAAAAACGGTATTTCGCGCGTTAAGGGCAAATCTTTGGGGCACACAGAAATCAGAGCGCACGACATTAGAGCGCGCGACATTAAAGCGCCGACATTAAAAGGCAGTTACAATGGTTCATCATGGAGGCAGACACAGACTTTTCCTTTCCCACAAAAAAAATTTGTAACTTTGTTTCTAAAAATTGATATACCCTAGCATACATTACGAGAATCAGTTAAGTTTCTTGTTTGGTTGAAGTGGCTGGTAAGTGACATAAATGCTCTGCAAAACAGTGTCTACAAACGACCCCTTGCTATGCTAATTTTAAAGTTGTAGGTGTTACTTATTTAAAAAATTTTGACGTTAATTTAAACATCTTTTGTGCAGTGGAGTAGACTGATCTGTGTTCTATCACTTAAAAGCTCTAAAACTACGGTAGTAAGGGTGTCATTTTAGGACATTATTTCGTAGCTTTCCATGCACTTTCTAATGGGACTATTCCCTTTTCACTTGTTTTCTTGACACAGAAATGCAGAATAAGTTTACACAAACTTTTTTCTTTCGCTAATTTACTGCAGTTTTATGATTGCTTACTGTAGCAATAAGTTTCACGCTTGATTTGCACAACTTACAGTAAATGTGTACAATTTTAAAAAATTGTGAAAATGAATACCGAAATCTGTGTCAAGAAAATAAGTGAAAAGGATATAATGGTGTCACACAAAACCTACTGCTTCAAAAGTTACTGCCCTTTTTCCAAAGGTAAGTGAAAAAGTCGAAATTTCTACTTTCGTACATCCACTAATTCAACCAGTGTGCAACTCAACCAGAAAGTAAAGAAAGAATTCGAAAGTCTGTTCATTGCTTTACAAAACAAAAGGAACCGCATGCATTTATCACTACCTGATACCGAGATATTCATGTGTTGGTACTTAACTTTGCCCCGTTATAATAGAAAGCGTATCCAATTCTGAATCGGAAAGTATATGAATCATTGCAAATTGTCTGAGTGTAAGATACAGTAGGACTTTTTTCAAAGGCATGCTCGTTTTGTCCGCGAAGCTCTAACCGGCGAATTATTTCATTTATTAGCATAAAAGTTTTGTAAAGTTACGTGAAAGACATCTATTATGGCTGCGCTCTAATGTCGCGCGCTCTAGTGTCGCTGCGCTCTAATGTCGTGCGCTCTAATGTCGGCGCTCTAGTGTCGTGCGCTCTAATGTCGGCTCACCAATTTTTGAACCTATTTTTGACTGTTTTTGGAAAAGTTTGGATACCGCCCCCTCAATCCTAGACAAGCCACTGACTTTTTATATAGCTCTTTGAATGAGAAAATTTTTCCCAAAAAAATTCGAATTTTATGATCTTATTAGATAGAGCAAGTTGAGAGACGTAGAAAAATGCGGTTTTTGCGAGCTTTCCCGGCAAATCTTCTGGGATATAAACCAATTTATGTAAAAGTCCCCCTTTTTCCGAATCCTGGATACTGGCCTGATATCAAGATACTATTTTTTAAGCAAATAAAAGGCATTAATATATAACACAAATAGGTACTCGCAAGGGCCTCGTTGATTCCAGATTTTTGAGAAATATTTTTTAATCATTCTCAGAATGGCTGTTAGTCACACAGAAGAATACAGCAAGCAAATTAAGTGAATAACGTATTTATCGTTTAAATCACAACGCAGAATATTAATTATTTTTACTCGTGCTGCGAAATACAAGCCCCTGAGTCAAAAAGTATGACAATTGTAGTACGAACAATAAATTTCTAGAGAATTCAATATCTACAATTTACAGTAAAACTCCGGAGCGAATAAAAAAGATCGGTAACAAATGAAAGCCGTCAAATTTACATATTAGCATGTTAAAAATGGACATAGTTCAAGAAGCGCGTGTAATGTATTTTTTCAATCAAAGGAAAGTTAGACGTTCAACATACGGAAAAGAAGACAATCGCGGCAAACACGTTTAGGGAAAAATTTAAGTCATTAATTATAGAAACAGCATATAATAAATGAATAAGTCTAATTAACGCTTTGAAAAATGCAATCTATAGAACACAACGCATGCATCGCAAAATTTCATTCAATATAAGACAAAAGCATGCAAAATTTAATTTCTACAACTAAGTAATAGAACAGGCAGGTATAGAGGACGATGAAAATGCACCAGGAAGCCACGTAAGCGTACAAAAAAATACCACAGTTACAACTTTTACAATATTGAAATAGTTATACACTAGTTAGTAGTTATCACACCTGGGCGTGGGGGTTTGGGGGGTATGCACCCCCCAGAAACCAAAATACCCCCCCCAGAATCAAAATACCCCCAGAATTCAATTTTCGAAAATTTTTTTCGTTTTTTCGCAATTTTTTGATGCCAATGGATAGTGCTTGATGAGAAACGTCTAAAAATGGTGTTTTTATCGCCATACCACCATTTTTAAGGCCACTTTTTGACCTTCAAAAAATCTTGCAACCCCCCCTCCAGAATTTTCTTGCTGCCCACGTATGGTAGTGATCGACCGGGGCTTCGGCCCCGGCTATCCCCGGCCATTTTTGGCCTCCCTCGGTCCGGCCGGGGCAAGTCTAAAAATAGCCAGGGGTCGTCTTCATGAACACTCTCAAACCACATTTTTTAGCTTATTCTTATTCTTACTGATATACTCGTACAAGGTCAAAGTCGGCGGTGGGAGTAAAATACTATAAATCCAGACCGTAAATTAAGTGTTCATAAATTTTTTGCTAGTTAAATTAGGAAAATAGTCAAAATAGCATATATGAAACGTATTCCATTTCAATACCGTATTTCTAGTCCATTGTCACTGCATTACATCGCTCCTAAGACAAAAAACATATAAATTGATCAATTTGGCGAAAACTTTCAAGTTTTCAGCCCATTTAGACACAAATTCGGACGCTTTTTGAGTAAACAGCGCATAAAATAATTAGTCCGAAAATTATGACATTATCCCAGCTTTTATATTCAGAAATGATGCAAAAAATGTTCCAACATCTCAAAATCGCCGAACAGTGCATATCTGTCGGACCCTTCAGGGGATTAAGGCAACACCCCCTCTACCCCTATATGCATGTGCATATGTGATGTACAGGCGCGCAAGGATGAAATATCAGGTTTAATGACCAATTGATATATCGCTCACTTTTTTCGCAAGTCAGACGACAAAAGTGATCAAACCTTCCTACACATATATAATACTCTCATGCCGTAAGATCGCATGACATGGCTGACTCCATAGGTATATATAGAGCGATTTCTTTGAGAAATCCCCATTTTTTTAAATTTCTTTATTCCATCCTGATTAACTGCCCATATAAAACTAATTTTAAACGCAGTACGTATGAATAATCGTTTGCGCGACAAAGTCTCACCTTTGAATTTCTTCGCACTAGCTGGTGATTGCCCGCAACTTTTCGACATAAATGAACCATTCTGATAGCCTTGGCGCTTCGAACCGCCAGGCGTTTTGGCACCGTGAGCATTAGAATTAGATAAACGTCCATTATTTGTTATATCACGCATGCAGGAAGAAAAATCCATCGCGTTCGAAAGATATATAAAAAGTTTGCTAGTAATACAATGAAATAAAAGACTTAAAAACTAATTGTTTTTATATGAAAATGAGCTGATAATTTTTTTGCACGTACCTCTTTGCACCGTGCGAAAAACCTCCCAAAATCCTTTTGCACAACCAAACATTTTTTTGTACTATACGTATGTACACAAAAGTTTACTGTATTAACTATAACGTCTTCCACACCTTGATTACAATTAGAAAATATCTGTCTAATAACTCTGCGGCCACAAATCTTTTGCATTTTGATCTTTTTTTCATTTAATGCCTAAATTATAAAAACGCTAGTTTATCAGTCGTTTCCATGGACATACATAGCTCTTACCTCTTTCCTATTTATTAAGGTTTTAAACTTTAAAAATATGAATTTGTAATTTCATGAGCGAGTCTAACAATGAAAAATACACTAGTTTTGATTTTCTTAACTTGATCAAAAGATCTGATCAACTTTTGAACATGTAAATGGCACGATTTTTAGCAACTTGTAGGTACTGCTGCTCTGCTTTTATATAAAAACCTCAGTAATAATTGTTGAACGTGTATTATTCGCTTATTTACTACATAAAGATAAAAAATATGAAAAAATAAGACACATGAAATAGAGTGCTAAAAAATTATACCATTTCATTCATAAAAAACTTCGTGGTAATGCATTTTTATATTATTCAGTCGGCTTCCGCCAAATCTTTTTTGAAAAAAGTAATTTCACTAACTGTTCAAGAGCTGCTGTGCCTTCCACAAGAAAGAACTTGTGTAGAAGCAAACGTCCAAAGTTTAGTGAATTATATCGAAAGAAGTAAGAAGCTAAACCAAATCTGTGTTTAGTCCTTCTATTTTTAACGCATTTTCTTTTTTCATAATGTGTTTTTGCCGAAGCAGATAAAATAATAATTCAGGAAAGGAATGTGCAATGTAGAATAAACATGTCAGTGTAAAAGTGATAAAGGACACGAAAAAATATGTTATAGTCACCAATTGGAGGAAAATTATATCTTTCAATTTACCAGCGCGAAGCGCCGAAATTTTCGGATATTTGATCATTAAAACTCACCTGGATGTTCGAAAATCAACATCTTTTAAACGACATATTCTCAGATTTTTCTTTGCACCGTGCTTAAATTGCCAAGATTTTTCTTTGCACGGACTAAAAAAGTTTGCAATGTGCAAAAAAACACTGAATGCGCACAATGTCAGGCTTGATAGGGGGCAGGGTGGAGTTTATCCCAGAAATCCAAAACAGTACATTTAACATTCACGACTTTTTCCTGTTCAAGCGACTGGAATGGTTAAAATAGCCTATACAACTTAGTTTCCGTGATAACATCGCACTTTTAGTCTATTTTGGCTGCATTATATTACTTTTAACACTGAAAGATGCAGGAATCGATCAATTTTGGGCGCTTTTTGAGCAAAAAGTACATAAAAGTACTTATTCGGGCGAAGCGCCGCAAAAATTTTGACATATTTACTGCTTTTGACCTAAAAAATGATGCGAAAAACGTTCCGTTAGCTCAAAATCGCCGGACAGTTACTGCCTGCTTGACCCTTCAACAGGGAGAAGTAATACCCCCTCAACCCCCCTATGAGCATGTATGGACTGACTGCAACTAAAATTTAAAAATAACTTATTCTAAATCATTTGTAAAATTTCTTATATGCACGTTTATTGCATTTCTAAAATCCCTTTGCATGACACTGCATTCATGTAAGATTCATAATCATACATTCGTCGATGTAAATTTGAATGAAAAGCGAAAAATGGCAAATTACGATAAAAAACGAAAGAATACTCCCTATTCCGATTTTAAAATCTCCTGAATTCAAATCCTTAAGGTTCACATAGAGAATAAATGATCGGCCGAAAATAGTTGGTGAGATAAAGGATGGATATGTGATTCGCAATGATTTCTGGTCGTCAGCGATTTAAGGTTAGACAACACCGTTTTTTGCACACTTAGGGGATTTTGTGAATCAAAATTTCGAAATGTAGAAAAAAGTTTTGGGCTTGGTTCACATCAAGGAAAATTTTCGTAATGCAAAAATGCGGGTACTTCTACAGAATAGTAACTATTAAAACGTCATCAGACAAACTAATGCCTGTATCTCTACCTAAGCGGGAGAGATACCAACCTAAGCGTGAGCGATACCGACCTGAGCGGGAGTACTACCGCCTAAGCCTAGGAAAAATCAAGAAGTTTAAAAAAATTAATAGTACTTTGCACAAGAGCAGTTACTATTCTCTTTAAGTGCCAAAATGCGTCCCAGAAAGGTGAATTTTCAAAATTTTACGGCACTTCGCGCCGATTTTATTTAATTTTATACTTGTTATTGATGTTTTGACTGCGCCGCGTCGATTGCAGTACAGCACTTATATTGACAACTTCTTCTAGGGCTTTAGGCATTGGTGTAGCTGGTTCACATATTACAAAGTAAGATACCCACATAATAAGTACGTGTATACAGCAAGTATAATCAGGTATCAGGTAAACCAATGCAAAACATTACGAATACCTTGCATTCGTTATCAAAATGAACCAGCGTTTAGTCAATTGGTTAAGGTTCTGGGCTCTGGAGCAAGAGGTTCACATTTCGAATCCGATTGACAGCAACTTTCTTTCGTTCCATCGAATGCTACCGACTGCATGAATACGCCTTTATAATATGACTATCTTAATACATATGTGAGCCTGCTACGCGAATGCCGAGCTTTACTACGATCGAAAACCCTCATCTTCTGCACGGATTTTCGGACAATTCTTGCAATGAAAGATGCCTTTTAGAGAGGTAATGCCGCGTCGGATTCGCACAATTTTTGTAGCGTTTTAGAAAGGCAAAATTTCAAAATTTTCTGGCGCTTAGAGCCACTTTCATAAATTATTGTTTTTATTCTTCGATGAGACTCCAGAAATCAGCTAAAGTGCACTAGTAAAAGTCTGAAAACGCATTTTTTACTGATTGTTATATTCATTTCAGTACCTACACTAAATTTACAAGTACAAAATGCTCAAAAACTCATTTAGGTCTCACTATTTTATAAACTAATACTAATACTAATACTTTATCCGGAAAAACACTAGGGTAAAACAAAGTCGCAAGGAAAATAAAATAGCATAGTGTAAAATGCGAAATGTCCTGGACACACAGGCAAATAGATTGCGCTCACGTGTGCCCCATCAAACAATTACCGAAATCAACCTATTTCAAATTTCTCTAAAATGTCTCAACATTTGGAGAATTTCAAATATATTGTGGAAGATCGTTCCAAATTCTACCTGATCTAGAAGCAAAACAATACTGTTTACAATCAAGTCGAAATTTTTCTAAATAGATCCGATTTGCAAATGCGTTCCTAGTACGCGAATGACCATAATACTTACAAAAATTTTCAGAAGGTAAGAGATTATTATGAATAATATTATATGTAACAATTAAATCAAAATAAATTCTACGGAGTTCAAGCCTCTCTAAATTTTAGGCTTTTAGCCTTTCATCATAAGAGAGTCCCATATATCCATTAACCTTTTAGTAAATTTTCGCTGTACCCGTTAACCCTGTTGATATCAGAAAGCAAATAAGGGCTGCATACAGTTGGAGCATACTCTGCTATAGGCCGAATATAATTCTTAAAAGCAAGAACCAATATATTTAGATTAAGTGATTCAAAACATTTGAAAATCAAAGCAATCATTTTCAAAGCTTTTGCTGATATATTAGTACAATGAAATTTAGATAATAAGTTTGCTGTAAAGGAAACACCTAGATCTCGCATTGAGGAACCTGCGTCAGATAACAAAGAATGGTTTATGTGATACGTAACTTTAGGATTAGTGAACCCTAGATAAAAGACAGAACATTTACGGAGAGATATGCTCAACTGATTTTCTTCAGACCATGAAACCAGCTTTCTAAATCTTTTTGCAACAAAGTATGATTTTGAGAAACATTAAAGAGCTTTAAATCATCAGCAAAGAGAAAGACTTCACTATGCTGAATAGCTTGAGCAAAATCGTTTACAAACAACAGAAACAAAGAGGGTCCTAAAACGCTACCTTGAGGTACGCCACTAATAACTGATTTTTGATCAGAAAAAGCGTCAAAAATTGTGACTTTTTGTGTACGATTTGTAAAAAAGAAATTAACCATTTCAATAGCATTCCATTTATCCCATAATGCTGCAACTTCTCTATCAATTTAGAATAATCGACTGAGTCGAAGGCTTTACTAAAATCGACATAGACAACATCAATAGGAATAGATGCGTCAAGTGATTTAACCCACATGTTTGTACACTTCAAAAGCTGAGTTTCACATGACTTTCCCTTTTGAAAACCAAACTGCCATGAAAAGAAATTTCTGGGCTCTGGAGCAAGAGGTCTACATTTCGAATCCGGTTGACAGCAACTTTCATTTCATCGAATGCTACCACATAAATACGCCTTTATAATATGACTATCCTAATACACATTTGAACCTACTACACGAATGCCGAGCTTTACTACGATTGAAAACCCTCATCTTCTGCATGGATTTTTTCTAGCGTTTTAGGGAGGCAAAATTTCAAAAGTTTTTGGCGCTTCAAGCCATTTTCATAAATCAGTGAACTTTTATTCTTTGATGAGACTCCAGAAATCAGCTAAAGTAACTAGTAAAGGTTCGAAAACGCATTTTCTACTGATCTTTATATTCATTGCAGTATCTAGAATAAATTTACAATTATAAAATCTTAAAAGACACATTTAGGTCTCACCATTTTATATAGGTTAGAGAATGGACTTTCTGCAAAGAAGCATTGGTTTTTTAATATGAGCATCAAATTTTTGAACGTTTCTTAGACCCCCCATAGTGAACCAGAATTTGAAATGTGAAAAGAAATTTAGGTATATGGTCCACATTGCAAACCAAATCGCTAGGGAAAAAAGGGTTAGAGAATCAGACAATCACGAGTGTCTAAGGACTGCACCCGGTGCTGTACAAGACATAGGAAATCGGTATACAATGCTGGCTTTCCTTTTCGCACTCACTAAGCCTAAACAAGAAATAAGGATTAAGCACCTAGAAAGATCACTATTGGGAAGAAATAAGCCAAAAAACAAAAAAACATATTACGGTAGCTGTTTTATACATGCATCAGGTGCAGTCTTTAGAAGCTCGTTCAAGAAATCAGGGTTGCCAAGTGCTCTTGTGAAAAAAACCCAAATTTTAACCCAAAACTGCCTAGAAAAAGCCTTAACCAATGACTGAGCAAGGGCGCCAAAAAACCTCAATTGCTAAAAAATGCCTCCAACGGCCTCAAAAAACTCCTAAAATGAGGGGGAAGGAAAACGGTGTTAGAGAATCAGACAATCACGAGACTCCTAAAATGAGGGGGAAGGGTAACCTCCAACTTAGCAACCCTGAAAATTCAATGTTGCCAGGTCAAAATTTCAAAAACCGCCACGATTCTTGAGAAAAACTGCCATCCCCTGTACAAAATATATGGAAGCGGCCCCAAAAAAGTGCCACGGGCCCCTCAAAAATTGCCACCCTGTGGTTAAGCATAGGAGAAAAAAACTTGCAAAAATCAAGAAACTGCCAAAATGGAAGGAAAACTGCCTACCTGGCAACACCAGTGTTGAAGGTCAAATTTTCAAAAACTACCACAATTCTTGAGAAAAACTGCCATCCCCTGTACAAAGTATATGCAAGCGACCCAAAAAAAGTGCCGCGGGCCCTTCAAAAAACTGCTACCCTGTTGTTAAGCATAGGAGTGAAAAACTTTCAAAAAATCAAGGAACTACCAAAGTGGAAGGAAAACTGTCAGCCTGGTAACAATGGGCAACAATGCGAAAATCTCGTATGGTACAGTACCTATTCCAAATTTAACTTTTCATTTCAGAAGGATTGCAATCTCAACTTCTACATTAAAAAATGATCATCCTCTATTGAATTCATTCTACAAAATAGCTGCGCAAGTATTCACATCTTCGAGTTCGTTCAAAAAAATATTTGAAAAAAATCAGTTAATAGGTAACGATTCCCTTCGTAATTGTACACATCTCTCGTCATTTGATTGACTGAATTCTTGGCACAGTGTTATAATCATTTTCATTCATATTTTCGCGATTTTCTCATGAATGTAATGTGCTAAAATCGGGCTACAACAATGGTTTAAAATTTTGTTGCAGCGCGGCCTAACAATGGCCAGAAGTTTCTGCATAACTCGTTTACCTAACGCATACAACTACTGCTCATGTTAAAAAACTTGCTCGGGTAATTTAAACTATTTTGGGAACCTAAGGATAAACTATCGGGTATGGATCGATTACATTCCGTTTACAATGTCTTTTTTCTGATCTTTTTATTTGTCTAACTTTAGTAAGCTCATTTTCAGGGGCGGATATAAGGGGCGGGGGCGGCTGCTCCCCCCATTGGCCCAAAATAGTGCGCAAAATTAAGCATTTTTGAGCAATTTTTAGCGATTTTTGGGTTAAAACGGCTAATTTTTCCGCCCAAGTCAGGGTTCCGCCCCCCCTTAGAGGTACCGCCCCCCCTTAGAAAAAACCTAGATCCGCCACTGCTCATTTTATATCGTTTTTTATGTTTTATGTACCTATGTACTCATGAGAAATTATTTAGCAGTGAGAAATAGCATTTTGGGCGCACGTACAGCAGTGTTAGAAAAATTTTCAGATGAGAAAATAGCGTTCTAATGCTATTAGTGGTATATTTCTTTCCAACATCCACAGATTGTATTCAACTCGACTGCACCTTTTTTCGTATGGATGTTCACCAAATGATAATGCAAGAAGTTTTTTAATCGATATTCGTCAAAACATAATTCTCGTGAAAAATAACATACGCATTTGGAAAGAGCATTAAGTCGTATAAAATATAATTAATAAGTGCTAGGGCATGTAGACCAGGTGTTAATCAAATTTTTCTGAGATTTTTCCGAAATTTTCTTATGTTTTTACGCTCAAGAAAGATAGAGCATCGTCAGAAAGGCCGGAAAATGACTATTTTGACGCGCCCGTTTTGGTGCCCCAAAGAGGCATTATTGAATTTATCCCCTTCTCTGCATCTAATCGCAACCAGACATGCGTGCATGGTTGTCAAGTTGGGGGTTTTCCCCTATTTTGGGGGGTTTTTTAGGCTGTTGGAGGCATTTTTTAGCAATCGACTCTCTAATGCCTATGCTTCATAATTGGTGGGGTTTTTCAGGCAGTTTTAGTTTAAAATTGGGTGTTTTTTGACAAGAGCACATGGCAATCCTGCATGCGGGGGGGGGGGTTCGGGGTCCTGACCTCACAGAATGGCAAAATGGAAAATTTTGTGGGAAAAATGGGGCAAAGTAGTGGCCAAAAACGGATAAAAATTGAAAATTTTCTATAAAAGTGCTTTCAATTGACCAGAAACTGTGTAATAACGTAGTTTGACGCTATTTTAGCGTACATTTACCAGTTTTTGAGGTCATTTGGCCCAAAAACGCTCCATTTTAGACCCCCTCAGACTACCGGCTTTACCCCCCCCAAATCGGCCATGCTGTGCAGCGATAATCCCGACCAGACAAGCACGTGGGGACCACACATGAGCGTAGGGGGTTGGTAACCCACCTGAGGTGGAACCCCCAGATTACTGTAGACTCCAAAATTCTGTTTTTAGTGACATGTCGATTTTACCCATCCTCCCCAAGAATTTTCTTGTGCCAACCTTTGGTCTAGACCCTCAAGAATGCAAAAATGGAAAATTTTTTGGGAAAAAGGAGGCAAAATGAAGGCCAGAAATGGTGAAAATTTTCTTCGAGAATGCTTCAAATTGGCCAGAAACTGTATAATATGTACATAATGTAGTTTTAATGCTATTTTAGCGGTTAGCCAAGTTTTTGAGATCATTTTGGCCATGAAAGCTCGATTTTATGACTCTCCCGCAGATCGGCCGCGCTGCGCGACCATACATGTAACCTACAACATACGTACATACATGGGAATTCTTGGGTTAAAAAACGATGAATGGGTGGTACACGTCTAAAATACTGTTTTTGACATCTCGGACAATACTCGTTCTTTCCAGAAAATAAAAACAAAAACATTGTCAAAAAAATTTAAAAAATTGATTATTGGACAAAATGTAGTCAAAAAATGTGTACATATATGGCGCTGTAATATTCTGGTTTATTGAGCCTTAGAAATAACGGCTCGGAGGGAAGCTGAGCTGCGCCTCAAAACCTAACGGACGGACGTGCGCGTCGGACGAAAAGGGAAATCGGGCGTAGCCCCTCCGGGGATAGTCCGTCCGTAAGTACCTAAAACAACGATTGAACAACCCTTCACAGGCTGGTTAGGGCGATATACGTACATATGTACATACCTAAGCTGAATAATCGGTTCCATCCAGACCTCCACTTAATCTGTTTTGATGAATTCGAATTGTTAAAAAGAAATGCGACATTTGGTTCCAAACCAGTTGAGAAAGAAATGAAAAATATGATTGTGTAGGTAATCACGAACTTTGGCAACCAAACAACTGAAGTCAGTAGTCACAGCTCAGTAACTCGTCCAAATGTATTTTTGGCTAATTTTAGAAACTTTTAATCCGAGAATGATTAAGTATCATTACGAAAACACTCATAATTTTCGATTTTATTCTTCAACAAAATGTACAGGCAACAAATGACGACGGAGCCGATTCGTCAGGAATAAGGCTACCGAAATTGCACACAAATTACAAAGGCAAAAAACGTCGCGCGGAGGCGAGAACACTTCGCATAACCAAAAGCGGCACGGGGGCCAACAAAACGACGGGGGTAACGACTAAAAGAGACGACGAGAAGCAAAACCAGAAAAAGCGCCGGAAGCAAGCAACACACGAACTATATTACGCTACACGCAGACATTTCTAATTATCTTATCATCGGCGAATCAGCATAATATGTACATGTAACAAAGAATAATACTATTCGAGACGATTATAAAATACACCGGACTAATGCAGCAAGATGGCTCACACAAGATGGGCCTTGTTAGGCGGACATCCGTGGAAGGCGCCTAAGCGCGAAGCGCCGAAGATATGAGTTTTGAGCCAAAAATGAGCCAAAACGCTTAAAAGTCACTTTTAACAATTTTTACAATAAATCGGCAATTCTGAGGGGGTCGCTGCCATTTAGCGGGGGGGAGTTCGGTTGCCATTCTAGGAGGTCAACCCCCAACCCCCTAACATTATGCGACCATATAAAATATACCAGCTTGATCGGTCTGAACCGATTTAAGACAACCAGAAAGATTTTATTAGCAGCAGATGACATCAAAAAATACATTTTTGTTAAAATAGCGCAAATCTGATGTTTTTATTCATTTTTGACGTTCGATTTGGATGAATCATCTGCATTTAGCGATGCATTTTCTAATTTGTACGTACCTACTTACCTATTCATATAGATAGGTACGTGTTGATTTTTGGATCGGTTTTTTACTACGTCGTCGCTTATATAAATGCACGCTGAATAAAAGCTATTCACATTAGTATTTCCGCAAAGTTCGGTAGATTATGTATCTAAGACATAAATATGCGAAGGTTACGTATTCCAGGCCAAACTAGAGCTATCAGCGAAATTATCAAGTTGTTGTTTTTACAGCTTAGCGACTGTTTTTGTACGATTTTGAGCAAACAAACCAGTTTATACAGGGAAAAGTTTCGAATGGAAGTATAATAGGTTCATGTTTACTTCGGGAATCGTTTTTTACGTGGTTAGCGTCATTTGTTTTTGAATGTCTATATTTGTGAGAATATATCTCTGCAATTTCTGCAGATTTTTCAGCTTGATTAGTTTTTTAATACTTGCCAATTTAGTCGTCTTTCTATGCTACTGAAATATTGCTTAAACGGTATTTCGATTTATTCTTTCTCGTAGCGTTCATTGCAAATTCGAAATTTACTTAAGCTATTGCGGAATTGACTGATTGCATAAGCTTATTTTAGTCATGAGCGTACGTGTTCTTGGGGGAGGGAGGGGGTTGGTTGACCCCCTTGAATTGCTGCTGACCTCCCGCAGCATGGCTGTTGACTTTCGTTTAGAACTGTCGATTTTCTAAAAAAATCGTGCAAAATATGCTTTTTAGCGTTTTTAGTCAAATTTTGGCTCGATAGTGTCAATTTTTCGAACCTTCGCACCCTATACTTTTTTATTGTGATGAATTTTGTTGAGTTTAATCAAATTTTTCAAAACTTTTTATGTTTTGATTGTTCTAGAAAGAACGAGGTCGGTCTGAAACGTCGAAGAATAGTGTTTTTGACGTGTACTCATGCTTTTTGGACCGAATAAGGACACTTTTTAAAAATGTTATGGGAGATGACCCAGAATTCCCATACTGTGCATGATGGTCACGCATGACGTCTTCTAAAATTCGTTTAGAACTGATCTGTTACCAAGCTGGCGATTTTTCTATTTTCTAATATTAAATTTCCCGCAATAAAGTTTTGTTGTTCGCTTTTCCACCATGAATATTTTTGCACACAAAATAAACTGCGAACGAATTCGTCGACGTTGATTGATTGCCCTAATCGCTTATCATCTTCTAATCCTCATTTTTTGTGTATCAAAAATGATAGTTGTGATAAAAGTTCGCAGCTTACTACTTCGCGATCTTAAGCCTAACTAAAAACAAAGTTATCCAACGGTTCGAACCTTGACGTTCTACTAAGACTAAAATTTGCTGAAGAAGTCAATCTGATCATCATTTTGAATAGCTAAACGTCTATACATAAAACGTAAAACAAATATAATTATTTATCATTATTTTAGTGACAGAAATGTCAAGGGCGGATGATTTAAGATTAGACGCATTGGTCGAAGGAGGCGGTTACGAATCCCGCAAACAAGGTCGCCATCATAGGTGGGCAGCACCAAAATTCTGAGGGGTGCAAGAATTTTCAGAGGTCAAAAATGGTCTTAAAAATGGTGGTATGGCGCGAAAAACACCATTTTTCAACGTTTCTCATCGAGCACTATCCATTGGCATGAAAAATTGCGAAAGAAAAATTAAATATTGAATTCTGGGTGGGGGGCTATTTTGCTTTCTGATGGAGGGATATTCGAAATATTAGAACTTCAGGGGGTGCAACCCCCACGCCCACGTGTGGTCGCCATTATAGGCTACCCTTGCGACGAGGGCGTCAAACGGAACGGCGGTCGATTGGGATCCAAGCAAGGACCCACCGCTTTCCGACAATATTACCCAAAAGTGGGATCCGTTGTGAATCCAGAATTTGGGATAGATTTGCATAAAATCGACGTCACTGATTACGGCGATGCTTTTCAAGCCGACGCTATTATGGACCTAGAAACGCGGCATCAGCTGCTGACGTATAAAGTCAAAGAAGTAAATCTACGCACGCGACAGGTTCTGCTATGCAAAAAAGTATAACGATAAATGTCACTTTAATCCAGTATAATCACTCAAATAAACATCAAACGAGCTTTATTTATCTCATGAGCAGCACTGAATAATATTTTGCCTATATATTCATTAACGAAAAATTAAGGCATGATTTAAGTGCTTCTATTCTTGTTTTTGTGGTTTTATGTTTTTATATTTTTATTTTTATACTTTTATTAATATACATTTGTTATTATTTACAAGAGCGAATGGAATGAGATACAGCTGGTTAAGTAGTTTTATTTGTTCTCACTTTCTAACTTATTTGTTATTAAAAAGTCAATTAATGCTCTATTTATTAATGACTTGTAAGAAGATCAACTTTTTCTACTTTTGACCCTTTATTGATAGCTAAATTACTGGAGCTAGTTGTGCAGTCACACGTATTTTTTACTTGAGTCATTTGCATAAACATAATTTGAAGTTCCATTTCACATATTTAATTGAGACAATCACCGGGCATAAAGATAAAGGAAAGACACGAATTAAATGGAAGATATGATGATATGAAATTACAAGGAGGTGAATCGGAATAAGGAATTGCAATAAGAGGCTTTTTAAACAGGTTCAAATACGAAAATTGGACGCAGGTTTGAAGACTATTTACTGATTAGAAATGCCAAAGTAGAATAAAAAAGGGCTGGAATTGAAGCTAAAGCGGAGTCCAAATTACACCTATGTGTGTGGGTTGGGTTAACACATGGGCGCGGGGGACTGGGGGGGTTCACACGCCCAGAATCTGAAAACCCCTCGCAAAAATCGGTAGAGCTCCCAGAACTGAATTCTTGGCATGTTTTGTGGAGTGTTCGCTGGATTTCAACCCCCTCCCCAGAATTTGGATTCTGCGCATGTATGGTCGGGTGATATGGACCTTCAGAATTTAAAAGGTCACAACCAAAATTCGAAAGATCCGGGAATAAAGTTTTTTGAACATTTTTTCATATTATTTCCGGATTTTCAATACCGATGGATAGAGCTTGATGAGAAACTTCGAAAAATTGTGTTTTTCGCCCTTTCGCCAATTTGTTGACCTTTTTCTGACCTTTAAAATTTTTCGAACCCATCCTAGACCCTAAGACTTTGAATCATGCCTTGTATGACCCTGGTCCAGTCCAAAATATTTCATGCGATAGAGAATTCATTCGGGTTTTTTATAATCAGAAAGTTATTCTTCAGACAAATTTCTTGATTCTACTGGCAAAAATTAGTGCTATCTTTGAACATATGCATTTGACGTTTGCAAGAAATTAGACCAGAATTGATTCAACATATGTAAAGTTAGATGATGCGAAATGCTTATCACCAAATTTACTGCATTTTGTGGTATGCTAAATTTTCTGCAAAAAGCTTTCGGTTCTGAAACTCTTAATACGCTTATACTTGAAAGTTTTGACATACCCACCTTGAAGAATGGTGATAACCATAGATGCAGAGCCTAGCCGATCTGGGAGGTCACTCGGTCTCGAGGTCATTTGCAAGTGGTGGCGGTTGGGGTGTGCACCCCACTCTAGAAACCATAATACCCCCACTCCGGAAACCAAAATAACCCCCAGAAATCAAGTTTTGAAATTTTTTTCGAAATTCTTTGATGCCAATGGATAGTGCTCGATGAGAAACGTTGGAAAATGGTGTTTTTTCGCCATATCACTATTTTAAGGCCATCTTTTGACCTTCGAAAAATCTTGCACCCCCCAGAATTTCGGTGCCGCCCACCTGTGGTCATTTGTGGAGCTTTTTGGGCAGAAGCGACCTCAGAAACTGGTGTAAACGCTAAAGTAGCGTTAAAACTACGTTATTTCACAGTTTCTGGTCAATTTCAAGCACATTTTTCTTGAAGAATTTTGATTTTTCATTCATTTTTTGACCTTCATTATGTCTTATTTTTGCCAAAAAATTCCATTCTGGATATATCGTGATAACACTATTTATATTATTGTATTCGTATGAATATAGGCCTTAGGCAATGGATATTTGCCGTTTGTGGTCGGAGGTGGCAACGATCAAAGTTACCCGAATGCTAGGGCCCTGATGCAGCACCTCGGTCATGGAGATATTTTTGTCATTAATATAGATGCTCACTTAGACGTCAGGTCGTTGATTGGTCCCAAAAAGCAAGCGCATTCTGGCAGTCCTTTCCGACAATTGCTCGATGATGATCAGTTTCAAAAACATTTTGTTGAATTCGCTAGTCAAGGTATTACATGCAATGACCTGTGGGCTTGGGGTGGTTTTGGGTGTTTAGACCCCCCCCCCGAGAATTCGTTAGACGCGCAAAAAATCGATAGACCCCGGAATTGAATTTTTGGCATCTTTTTTGGAATTTTGTCGTTTTTGCACCACCCAGACCTCCCATAATTTGGCTACTGCCCATGTATGTATGCAATCCATTCAAATTGATCGTTCTGATATTTTGTTTGTTCCATAGTATGCAAACTTTCTCAAATTCAGTCAATAAAAAAATGTCGACACTGCGTTTTTAATGAGAAAATTACCTAAAAACGACTTAAGTCATACTGTAATCCTGAAGACTTGTGAATTTTAACCCTCAGAACGACTGCTGCCCCTCCACAGACGATTACTTACCCAATCTCAAATTTTTAATCTTTAACTTTTTGCCATTCTTTGCAAGTATTGTTTTTTGTTTGAGTCAGTTTGAACCAATATCTGACAACTCTAATAAGTCTTTTGAAAATTTTTTGTTGTTGCATTATGCATACATAAAGAGGAATCATCAGAAAGATCGAAAAATGCTATTTTTAATGTGAACCTAGAATTTTTAAGTCCGCTGAATCAAATTTAAAAAAATTCAAATTGATTTCCTTAGTAATTTCCGTACTACGTCTGACTGCTAACTATTATTCTTACTTCGTTTCTAAAGAAACATTGTCGTTTCCATCCTGTCGCGTACAAAACTTAGGGGAATGAAAAATTGGTTTTTTAATTTTTATGACTCATACTCGTTTATAAGACGATTTATTGCGTTGGGGGCTTGATTGTTTAAGTATTTTTTACGTCATTCGACCAGCAATTTTTATAAAAGCAATACATAATAAATCGATTACGCTCTTTACCCATATTATTAGAACATTGATGAACTCGTGCCCTAAATATTCAAAAATATTCCGTTAAATATCGGGAATAAACTAGTCTTCCGTTTTGTAATTTTTGTTGATCTACGTTTGTATGATATCAATTTTTAAATGCTTTCGGAATGGGCATTTAGATAATCTTGTATTTTTGAAGGGTTTCTTCCAAATTCTATTATAATATTTTACACTATATCAGAAACTAACCTGCTGAAAAAAATTTAGGCGCCGTCTGCGGCATTGAGCATACTCAATATGTGAGAAATAAAGGGGGAAAAATCGTATGGCTCAGCGATATACGAAAGAATGGCAGTGTCAGAAAACAATTTGGCGAAATATTGAGAAGTTTTGGGGAAAACAGAGCGATTTTTGTTTCGTTTGATATCGATTCTATACAAAGTTCTGATTGCCCCGGGGTCAGTGCTCCTGCGATGATAGGGTTGACCGCCGCAGAAGCATTGGACATTTGCCAAGAAGCTGGTCAAAATAAAAACGTCAAATTGTTCGATCTATCTGAATTTAACCCAGCAATCGAATCTGATCGTACTTCCCGTCTAGTGGCTCATATGTTCTATTATTTTTTGTTGGGTGTAGCTGGCAGGTGTTCTGACTGAAAGACTGAATGTTAAGGAAAGTTTGTTGGAAAAAGATTTGTTCATAATCTTCATATTCAAAAAATTGAAAATTCTTATAGTGTATGCACTTAATTGAAATAAAAAAATATGTACAAGCGATTTAATTTCGTTGGGACAACTTTTATTAACTCAAAATATCTTTTCGATTGCCCCTAAATGTTGACAACTAACTTATCCGAAAAATTAATTGCCTTGTCAGCTGCACCTTACATTAAAAAACAGTTCTTTGTTTAGTTAGAGCGTTTTTGATTGAATAAATAGAGCAGTTCGTTGATGTACCTACTTATACAGGGTGGCCCATAAAAAAGGTACATTTCGATTCAACAGGTCATAACTTCGGGAAAAGGTAAAATCCGGAACCAGGACCAGGACCAGGACCAGGACAAAATGGGTAAAATCCGACAATCAATCAGGACCAGGACCAGGACCGGACTCAGGACAAATGGGTAAAATCCAGACAATCAATCAGGACCAGGACCAGGACCGGACTCAGGACAAATCGGTAAAATCCGGACTAACAATCAGGACAATGGAAAGATCAGGACAATGTATTAAATATGTAGGGTCGTAGCTGTGGGCGACTGGGGGGGGTCCTGACAACTCATGGGCGTGGGGGGTTTGGGGGGTATACACCCCCCAGAAGTTGAAATACCCCCCCCCCCAGAAATCAAAATACCCCCCAGAATTTTTTTTTGCTTTTTTAGCGATTTTTTGATGCCATTGGATAGAGCTTGATGAGAAACATCGAAAAATGGTGTTTTTTGCCATACGACCACTTTTAAGACCATTTTTTACCTTTAAAAATTTTTTCACCCCCCCCCCAGAAATTTTTCACCCCCCCCCCAGAATTTCGGTGCTGCCCACCTATGGTCCTGACCCCTCAAAATTTAGAAAAAAAGTGGAAAAATAGGACTTTTTACATGTTATTTTGTGCTATTTTTGGCTTGGACCCCCCGAAATTGGTGTTGGTCTCCCCGAAATAGTAGGGCCAGCTATGTGCCTGCTAGCCAGGACCGGACAAAATGGGTAAAATCCGGACAATCAATCAGGACAATTGGAGTGGGGTAGTTCCAGAACTAGGCCAGGGTGCCAAAAGGGGGCTTGATGGGGGTTCACAAGCGCCACTGGGGTTCACAACCGCCACCAAGGTCCTGGCCAGTCCGACCATACGTGGGCAGTAAGAAAATTCTGGGGGGGGGTGCAAAATTTTTTGAAGGTCAAAAAATAGCCTTAAAAATGGTGGTATGGCGAAAAAACACCATTTTTCGACGTTCTCATAGAGCACTATCCATTGGCATCAAAAAAATTGCGAAAAAAACGGAGAAAATTTTTAAAAATTGAATTCTGGGGGTATTCTGGTTTCTGGTGGGTGAATAACCCCCAAACCCCCACGCCCAGGTGTGAGTCCGACCCTACATATCTAATACATTGTCCTGATCTTTTCATTGTCCTGATTGTTTGTCCGGATTTTACCCATTTGTCCTGAGTGCGGTCCTGGTCCTGGTCCTGATTAATTGTCCGGATTTTACCCATTTGTCCTGAGTCGGTCCTGGTCCTGGTCCTGATTGATAGTCAGGATTTTACCCATTTTGTCCTGGTCCTGGTTCCGGATTTTACCCATACCCCATAACTTCAGCTGATGTGAACATGAAACGTTTAAACTGACAATTTTAGATAGATCAAAGTGTCTTCTCTCGAATGATATAAAAATTTTCGACTAGATATCAACGGTTCGAGCGCTATGGCAATTAGTTTACACCCTACTTTCATATTTTTTAAACGCCGATAGCATCATTGGTCTTGCCATCAATTTGCATCCTATTTTCACTAATTCCTGAAATTTTTGTACTTAGTAGGAAGCGTATCTACTCTGGGAGTTTGATAAATATGCTACTTAATTTTTGTGACAGGATTTATTGTCAAAAATGTCAAAAAAAGATACCTACATACACAGTAATGTGATGCAATGCAGAAACTCTGGGGTTCAAACAATGTCGAAAATAGGTGTAAACAAATAGCCTTAGTGCACGATTCGCTGACAGCTGACCAAAATTTTTAACGCGGTTAAAACAAAGACATTTTTGTCTATCTAATGCAGCTGGTCCTAAAGTTTTATGTCCACATTAGTCTAAGTTATGACTAGTGATGTAAAAGATCCAGATTTTTACCCAGATCCAGATCCAGATAAAGATCGGGTTCAGATTTTCTGGCAGATCCAGATCCAGATCAGATAACCAGATCAGAAAATAACCAGATCCAGATCCAGATCGTTTTGCCAGATCAAAATTTAAAAAGATCCAGATACAGATACAGATCCAGATAAAAATATTTTTTTGTGCAGCAATTTGTATTGCTGAAAAGGAGAGCGTAAAGCGCCCGAGCCCACATGGATTGGGGGGTCTCGGGTGGCAGGACTAATATAAGAGCCCCCCAGAGGGGTCTGGGGCAGAGCCGAGGAAAATTTGCATTTTAGAGCTTTTACATAAAAATGATATCAGTAAAAATTGTCTAAAAAGTAAAAACTCACAAGTTTAGACTTTTACCAATGGGCATGAAATTGAGGCATAAAAATGTAAAAATTATTACAACAGCTTTAATTGACAACTTTATAAACGAAACGGCATTAAATATTCACAGGAACGTGAGATGTCTGGAATTTGGCAACATTGTGGTTAAACAGGAGAAACAAATGCTTCTTTCGATCGCTTGTAAGAAAGAAAGGGTGTATTATTTCAGGGGGATATCACTGTCAAATAACACAAACAATACATTTACCTAACAACACAAAATGCAATACTATGAAGAAACCAGCTTAATTTCAATTCAACAAAGAAAAACGCTGTTAAAATTCATGAAAAATGACAGATGCACCTACTAAAACTATACATGTACAGCATAGAAATTCTGGGGGGTCAAGGTCAAATTTTTTTTCAAACATCAAAAAAGCGATAAAAATGGCCCATGGGCACTAAAAACATTGTTTTAAGACGTTTCTCGATGTCGCGCATCGACTGAAACAACTTTTTCAACAAAAATGTTTCGAAAAAATTTAAGATTTTCCCATTTTTAGGCAAAAAAGTCTCTCAAAGGTCAATTCTGATGATAATTTATGTGAAAAAACAACCTTCAATACATTTTTATCACTTAAGTTACTTTTCTGCAGAGCTTCAAAAATTTTTCTGAAAGCAAAAAATTATGGGGGGTCAGCGGCACTTTTTGGCCATTCTGGGGGGTCAGCACGGATCTGGGGGGTCAAAACCCCCAGCAGACCCCTCCCCCACCCCCGCGTGCATGGGTGATGTCTCAACAGCCTCACCAGTCCCAACAGCCCCACCGTCCCAACAGCCCCACCGTTTCAACAGCCCCACCAAAAATCCCAACAGCCCCACCCGTCCCAACAGCCCCATCGTCCCAACAGCCCCACCGTTCCAACAGCCCCACCAATAATCACAACAGCCCCACCAATTCCAACAGCTCCACCAATCCCTACAGCCCCACAAATCCCAACAGCCCCACCAATCCCAACAGCCCCACCAATCCCAACAGCCCTACCGTTCCAACAGCCCCACCGTCCCAGCAGCCCCACCAGTAATCCCAGCAGCCTCACCATTACTGCAATCGCTATTATACGATATAATAAAATCAGGCAATATTAATTTTTTATGACAGATATTTTTTGACTATTTTCCGAATTCGTATATTTCATCAAGACCATAAACGAGTGTGCAGGTTTACATTTTCAGAATAAGTCTACCTGAGAAACTGGTAGACCTGCCAGAATTGAAGCTTCAGCATTTGTGCGCAATCCAGGATTTTGCCTCATTCGAGTCATCTCGCAAGATTGGATTCCTGCTCATTATGGTCTACTTTACACTGCCAGAAAAAATGAAAAATGTTCTAGTGAAAAAGGAAAGATAAGTGTTAAAATTAAATGAAAATCAAAACTTTCACGCTATCTGCTTCAAAATAGCCAGAAAATGTGGATTAGCGTAGTTTTTACGCTATTTTAACATTCATACCAGTTTTGAGGTCAATTTTTGGCTCAAAACTCCTTCTCCAGACCGGTCGTGCTGTGCATCTATGATTATAACAGTGGGGCAGTTGGAACCAACATTGGCAGCGAACAAATTCTGTGGGTCTGTTGGGTTAAAGTGACCGAGAAATGTGCTAAAAATAAAGTTCTGGGGGTCTAACATAATTTGGGGGATTTCCAGAATTTCGGGTTGGGGGGTTAAACTCTAAACATCCCTTCTCCCACGCTTATGTGTGCTTAGGACAGTGCGACTGTTGGAACGGTAGGACTGCTCTATCAAATCAAAATGTAGCCTTTTTTATGGGCCACTCTGTACATACGGACATGCATGTGAGCTGTTCTATTTCAGAGGTCGTATTCATAAATGCAGGTAGATGCCTATCTGTTGATAGAAGCAGATTATCTGGAGCCTACTTTTGGGTAAAGCCGTATTCATAAAACCAGGTATAATTCTTCATTGTACCAAGATAGGCCTCATTTTACCGGCAGGTAGACCCTACCTCAAGGTAGGTTTTTATGAATACGGCAGCAGGTCACAAAAGGTACCACAGGTTCCATTCTATTTGATATCCTCGTTTAGCATCACCATTTTCACCAAAAACTGCACAGCTATACTTCCTATATTCATTTGTTTACAAATAGACAAGGAAAAAGCTGAACATTTGATTCCATGTTAGAAAAAACCTACTGATGGTAGTCAGTCATCACTAAAGAAAGTGTATTTTTGGCCTATTGGCAGTCACATAAAACAATAATAATGCTTTATTCAAACCCGTAGGTACAATACAATGTTAAGAATAATACGCAACGTTTCGACAGTTATACCTACCGTCGTCGTCAGGCTCTTACAGAATATAAGAAGTTGTGGGCACCAGGAATTGAACCTTAACAGCTAAGTATCATTTATTTCTAAAGTCTGCGGTTTTACCAACTGAGCTTCACTGGGCCATTAAGTCAGGGCCATACTGCTGTAATAACTGACTTTAGATATGAATCAGTCACAAACATTTAGAAGTCAGTTAGTCAGTCATCACATCATGATCATACATTGGTAGTAGCCAAATTCTGGTGGTATGGTTACGTAAAACCAATAAAAATGCCGAAAATTCAGTTCAGGGGTAAATCAATTTTTGGGGTTTAACTGCAGGCCC
The DNA here is from genome assembly GCA_036768485.1 of Mermis nigrescens. NCBI lineage: Eukaryota > Metazoa > Nematoda > Enoplea > Mermithida > Mermithidae > Mermis > Mermis nigrescens. The sequence continues at coordinate 892,977 of JAVLUZ010000163.1, read as the reverse complement.
GGCCCGTGCATCAGCGAGGCCTGAGGCGAGAACCAAAAATGGGACCTTCTTAAGAAAATTTTTCATGCAATTTTACAATGCGTATTTTCTCATTTTAACTGTATTTTATTTACGTTACAAAACCGGTGAGACAAAAGCGCAATGTTAATACACACATACCTTATACAGGCTTTCATCTAGCTTTCACCGCTGCAAATTTTTCAATAAGATTAGAATAATTTATCAGCTTTTCTTGTTTATGTTCAATACAAATAATAGCCAAATCGGAAAGTTTCTCAAAACCCAAGGTTGACCGCATAGATACGTTTTAATGATCCTCAGTTTCGAAAAGCTCCTCTCTGCACCAACTACCGTAACAGGCAAAGTCAGTAAAATTCGCAATGCGATACAACAATTTGGAAAGATTTCAGCTAGTCTTTTTTTGTGAACAAATTTCGATGTATCGAGCATACTTAGGTCGGATTTCGATTATAATTTTTGAAGCGTGACCAATTCATTTGCCAAGTCACTTGCATCAATGTCCATATCATTATCATCAATTAAACAAATTTACAGGTCGCTGCAGTGTTGCTCAATGTCGCCGACATTTTTTGAGCTTAATTTTCTAATAATAAATAAAAAGCCGAATTTGTCACAAAAATTTTGAAGTATGTAAAATAAATCTTTCGCTCAAAGAGTTTAAGGCTGTATCAGTTAAATGTTTGAAAAAGTCTATTGCAAAGTGTTTTATAACATCTACATATTGGTTTATCAAAACCTCAATAATCAAACTGCCACCATTTTTTCACATCGGAGGTTAAACAAAAGAAGAAAAATTCGCTCGAAACAAAAGGACAATGGAAAATTTTTATCACTTATTATAAAAATTAATCAAAATTCAACACCTACAATTTGACGAAACTGTAACACGTACAGCTAAAAAATGAAATTAGGTTAAAACGGTCAGTCATCAAGACAAAAATAGGCAAATTTTCGTGAGCAGACTAAAGCCTTTCAGTAATTCAGCAAAATCTCGAAAAGTGGAAACAAAACGCAATCATTGCATTTTAAAAGAGCAGACACATCAAGTGTTTTAATCTACAAGAATTCTCACAAAAATGCTTATAAAGATGAAGAAAATATGGTTCACCGCGCGTGAAGAAAACTTCGTACACTGATGATATTTTTACTATTATGCAACTTGATGAAAAGAGCTCCTTAACGTATGCGCCCTTCATCCAGTCATGGCAAAGTTCTGTCTGCAATTCGCCGTACTGTTTTATATCAAGCAACATTATAAAGAAAAGCAGTAGGCACCTATTGTCAAAGCTAAGCCAGTGAGGCCTGGATCCATTTTTACTGTGTTATGATTTGATTGTATCTACCTATAATACACTTACTTTAGAATTTTTATCAAACTAAAATTTATATTAAAAAATAAGAAAAATTTGAGGCCTTTTTTGTTCTGAGGCCTGAGGCATAGGCCTCGGTCGCCTCACCCACGGGACGGCCCTCTTTAACTGATTCTGGGGGTGTAAACCCCAACCCCTCACACCCATGTGAGGTCATGATGATATGCACGTAAGGTTCGCCAGAAGAACAAAAAGCAAGTTTTTCAGAGAAGAGCCATATTGAAACCAATAATGAATAAAATTAATGAAGCTTAAGCAGAAGTATTTGAACTTCGACCATAAACTGATAATGCTAGCACTTTTATTCAAATTTAAAGCTCATGCTAATTTGCAAAGCCATTTTAGCTAAAAAAATTGCTAGACTCGATCACACATGACGTGGGGGAGGTTTAGGGGGTTTGTACCTCCCCAGAATCCGGCAGACCCACCAAAAATCGATAGGCCCCCAGAATGAAATTTTTAGCTTGTTTTTCGGGATTTTAGCCAGTTTTACACCACCCAGACCCCCAGAATTCGGTCGCTGCCCATGTATGGAGTCGATCCCCTTCTCCAGACTGTTTGTTCATGGTCTAAAGTCTGATTCACGCAAGTTTGGGCATAAGTTTTAAAAACCATCTCCGACAATAAGCTGACAGATTGAGATTATAGCATTGATCAAATATATAGTTATCGTTATCCGCCGGTTTGCTGTCGATAAAAATTCTTAAAATGTACGCCCTAACTTATGTGAAACAGACTATAAGATCTAGTCGTATCGTGTGGGCATATGCAACGCATTTTTCATATAAAATGATGTTTGTAATACATTGTACCTAAGCAGAACTATAGCTCATGAATTGAGCAAAGTTCAAGCCGCAGAAACGATCATCTACAGCTCCAACTCAGAATTGACTCTTTTCCTCTCATTCAAACAATTTTCATGCATTTAGAGAAGAAAAATCGATTTTTTGTTCGAACCTACTAAATTAATTTCCTTTTTTGAAATTTTTTCTCCATTTCGAACAAGTTTTATTATCCGCTCAGCAGTCCAAATAGATTGCCGACATTAAATTGATTCCCTTCATAAATTTGCAAACCAGGAAACAATGACGATAATATATCCTTTTGACCGCTCAGTATGCCTTGCAAAAATTCGAGGCCAGCCGGCCCGCCTACCAATCCCTGAATAAGCGAATTGTTGGCCAAAAAGTTGAAAAAGTTTTGATTAGGAAATAAAGTTGTGGTGGTGGTCGCTTCCGGCGTTACCGCAAAAGGAAACATTGCAGTAGTTTGGGCTTGAGTGAGAAGAATGGACGGTCGCCCTGTTAGTCCATTGTTGGGAAAAATTCTTGGAGCTGTCCCCTCGAAGCTCGGCGGCTCCGATGGAGGGCCCTCGACAGTGGTTGGCTCTTCCCGTTTGGTGCCAATATTTGGTCGCCCCGTTGGTCTATTGGCGGGCAAAATTCTTGGAGCTGTCCGCTCGAAGCTCGGCGGCGCCGATAAGGGGCCCTCGACAGTGGTTATCTCTTCCCGTTTGGTGCCAAATTTCGGAATTATCGACTTAAAATGAGAAAATTCGTCGTAATCGTATATGCAAAAAGAGGAAAACTCAGCCATAGATGGGCAGCATCCAAATTTTGGGGGTCCGATTGGGCAGACTTGACAAAGATAGTACCAAAAATTCAGTTCTGGTTGAATATATCGATTTGAGGAGGGTCCGCCGAAATCTCGGAGGGGGTCTAGACCATTCTACGCCCAATGTTTAAAAAGGACCCCATGGCTCGAAGTCGGTCGCGACTACCAACCGGCTTAAGTTTAAGATTTTTAACCCCCTTTCAGACAAAATTTATTTTTTTATTGTTTTTGGTAAAAGCAGAAGCCATATATCCACTAAAAATGACTGACTGCCCGAGCATGCATAAACAGCATAGGAATTCCGAGAGGTAAATACCTAAAATTTTAAAAAATTTCTCTTTTTTGCTTTGAAACTATGGTTACGCGTCAAAAACACTGTTTTCGACGTTTCAGACGGCGCTCGTTCTTGTTAGAAAATGAAAAAACTTAAAAAATTGAGTAAATCGAACAAAACTAGGCAAAAATTGGTATACGACGCTTAACGTTAAAAATTTGACACTTCCAGCCAAAATCTTGATAAAAATGCTTAAAACAGCGTACTTTTACGATTTTTTGCCTTAACGACAATTCTGGAAGATCGGCAGCCGTTTTGCGGGGTCAATAATATCCATTCCCATCGTCGAAACCCCCAAACCCTCAGAGACACGTATGGCCCCACCCTAAATTTAAGCTGTCAATACGTACACGTATGATCGTAGTAGTTGTTGATTCTTCTTCTTTTGTTTCGACGACGCTCGATGCGCAACTGGACGAAACGGATTTGGAAATTTTCGGGCACCAGGCCAAAACGCTGCTTTCCAGCCAAACGGGATTAGGATCATCTCGAAAATTGACGAACATCATATTGTCTCTCACGCACTTATTATAATCCTGCTTCGCGTTATACACCAGCAATCTGCCATCTCCATTAACGCAATCGCACAAAGTGGGTCTGGCTATTTTCTCCCACTTTTCCTTGCATCGTTTACTGAGAATTTTGGGCGATTCGCAAGCGGCAGCTAATTTGCATACGTTTTCTTGGGCGTTTGCCGTCGACGTCGTCGTCGGCGGATTAATCGCTGTTTTTCGAAGGCAATTTATCAAACCACTTTTGCTGATTAACCAAGGGCAGAAGTTCGCATTTTTAACTTGAATTGATAAGGCCCCAGCGGCTTGCCTATCATTGCAGGGTAATAAGTTTAAAAGCGTAATTTTTAATCGATTAATGGGCAAAAATTTATTTACAGTTGTTTTCTCTTTTTATTCTGTTTTTTAATTCTTTTAAAATTTTTTTACTCTATTCTTTAGCCGGCAATTTAAATTTATCATGAAGTTTATTGAAATCAGTCGTTTGTAAATTTATGATTTACTACAGAAAGATGTGTTTAAAATTGAAAATCCTTAATAGATTATCATTAAAAATATATTAACAATTTTCTCCTTCTTTTGTTTTATTGCTTGAGTCGACGATTTATAATTATTGTAAAATTTATTGACATCAATCGTTTGTAAATTCATGATTTATTGCAGAACGATTTGTTCAATCATAGGTAGCGCGTTAGCGTGTACTATAATATACATGGATACCCCTTCTTTACACTCAAAGGGGAGTTCGGTTCAGATTTTTAAAGTTAACAATGTGGTGTATGGTGGAAAAATACGTTTTTGTCCGGTTTTTTGCTCGCCACTTTTTCCGTTTAGAAGTCGGCATAGATCAGATAGAATAAAAATTAAGTTCTTTCTGAGGGGTATACGTCACAGCAATTTGTGTTTGTTTACGTCAGTAATGATGCAAAGTGGCTTACATCTAATATTTATTTGTCTTCAGATTATTGTGGAGAGTTAATTTTTCTATAAATATTGATTTGCTAATATCAGAGTAAGATCAGAAGTAGTAAATCGACTAACATTTTCTTTACACTCGGTGGTTGTGTAAAGTTTACACTGAATATTAACCTTAGTTATAGAGTATTGCAGAAGGTCAATTTTTGTTTTCGAAATTTTCTATGTAACGTCAGAATAACGAATCTGACCGTTGGTTTTTTCTACAACCAGTAGTTGTGCAAAGTTTACATTATTCATTTATTGTCGATGTCTAAAGTTTACACAAGAAATTTATTTTACTTCCAGAGCGTTGCAAAACGTGATTTTTTTCAAAATATGTTTCTTAAGGTCAAGATTACGAATCTGACGATATGTTTTCTTTTACCCAGTAGCTGTGTAAAGTTAACACTGAAAATAAACTTTAGTTTCAGAGCGTTGCAAAAGCTTAATTTTTTTAAAAATCTTCAATGTAACGTCAGGATTACGAATCTGAGTTTACGTGTTCTTTACACCCAGTAGTTGCGTAAAGTTTACGCTGAATACATTTCATTTGTTCAAATTAGGTGAGGTGCTCTTGTTTAGAAAAATGATCCTGATTTTCAGAACAATATGGTTTTCCGCGTTCTTGGACTGCTGTCATTATTGTGAAATGTTACCGAATGTGTTTACTAATTGATTTGATCAAATCAAGCTAATTTAAAGTAGGGTACTAGCAAAGAAAAATGCTCCGATGGAACAAAAAAGACGAATATAATTGTAATTACGCATCATTAAGGACATAAAAGGAGGCTAGGGAAAAGTTACCTATGGATGCCTGTGAAAGTTGTAAGAATCTACTAAAAATAAGACTACCGCTAAAAAGCGCAAGAAGTCGAAGTATATTCTACGCTTTCTGAAAAAAGCATGCCTTCACAAAACTTTGATCACTGGCTCAAAAAAAGAGATTATGGGCAAGCTTTAATATGTTTAAAAAAGCGATTTAGTATCTTATATCAAATTTCTCTTTAATATAATAGCCAATATTTAGTTAATTGTCAATAGCTTCAAAAAGAATTATGACAAGCACACGATCTTGTTAATTGCTGCCCCACAGCAGTGCGTGACATGCTAGCATAAGAATGCACATTATGCCGTTTTTACTTCGGAGGGACAATTCCCTTCTGCAGGTCGCAGAATATTCTTCGATTTTTTGCGTTGTTAACGAAAGTTTTATTTTTGGTAGATTCTAACAACTTTCACAGGCATAAGATTACATAGGTAACTTTTACCTGATCCCCTCGTTTAATATCCTTATTGATGCGTAATTCGAGTATATTCGTCCTTTTTGTTCCATCGGAGCATTTTTCTTTGCTAGTATTAAAAATCTTCGATCGATATGTTATCATTAAAAATTTATTTACAATTTCTTCCTTCCTTTTTACATTGGTTGAGTCGACAATTTAACATTATTATGAAATTTGTTGACATCATTATTTATTGCAAAACGATTTGTTTAACATAGAAAATCTTTGATAGATTATTCACTTATAATTTATTAGCAATTGATTCTTCTTTTTATCATACTGTTCGAGTCGACAATTTAACATTATTATGAGGTTTATTGACAACATTCGTTATTCGATTCATGATTTATTGCAGAACGATTTGTATAAAATAGAAAATCTTTGATAGATTATCAATTAACAATTTATTAGCAATTGGTTCATATTTTTATTATACTGTTCGAGTCGACAATTTAACATTATTACGAGGTTTAACATTATTAAATTAATTCTTGTGCAAAAGTTTACTCGCTAGTATCGACCTACTCGTATTTAAAAGTTTTCAAGGATATTTATTTTGACTTAAAAATGCAATTCTGGTATTTTTTCACATCAAAAATGCCTTGATTTACTTCTTACTGATGTGAAGAATATAGCAATTTTCCGGAACAGTGTTAAGAATGACAGTTGCTTCCTATACAAATGCATTAACTATCTTACTTAAGGACATCATTCGAACGACAAAACGAAGCATTACATTAATCATAATTCAGTCTGATACAATTAACAAATAAAACAAACAAAAAAACAAAACCTGCAATCGATATAATATCAGGAAACCTCGTTTCCTGACCGTATCGATTAATTTTATATTCTCAACTGTCGAAAATATAGGTATCTTATTTGCTTTTTAACCGCTTCAGTGATTTTGATGTATATTCTATTAAACATATGTTCTTCAGCTTCTGTACTTTTTATTAAATAAGTTTCCTTAAAATTTCTCAGCAAATTTTCAAGAAGTAAAGTAAATAAGTTTCAGAATGCTCTTTGCGATTCTTAATTAAAAAGAAAAACTTCATGAGAAATATTCAGAATTTTTGTATTGACAATTGACGTAGCTGTCACACTTCATATTGGTATTTTAAGTTTCATCTAAGTTATGTTTGCCTATATTAATTGAAAAAATTACTTCCAGTCGCTTCCTTCATTTTCATCTTGTGGTAGCGTAAATCCAGTCAATTTCTTGCTAACACATTTTGTTATCATATTCCTTGTTCTATTACGAATTTCTTGATAACATAGTCGTCTAATCGTCTTTATTTCCATTGTCGGAAACGGATCTGGGCATCGTTGTCTTAAGTTCAAAGAGAACATTTATTCTACAAAATGCAAGAAAGTTAGATAAAGTTATGAAATATGAGTATAAATTGGATAATCTATCTGAAAGCATGATTCATTCACGTCTTAGAACGCATATTAATTTTCCTCAAAATGACGAAGATTGTAAATTGATTTTATTTGTTTTATAAACCTCGATTTTTTTTATTTTACCACAGTTCTGCTAAACTAAAACTTTTTTCAATACTGACACCGAATCAAAAAAAATTTTGTCTGAAAACTTAATCAAAACTTTTGTAAGAACTATCATGAATGACGGGAATTGAAACTTAGTAGGAGAGATGTTTCAGTTCAAAAGAGAAGAGAAATTTTAAAAAAGTAAGGTGATTAGGCTTTTTTTAAATTTCGACCTGATTTTTGAAGAAGGTCAAGTTAGCACATCTAGAGAATAATAAAAAGGTTAATACACTTTTATTTATGTGTTTTTTAATGAAATGACAATAACTTTAACAACTGACTTCAATAATATTTTCAAAGCCACAGAGAGCATTTTTGAGCCAAAATGGAATCGAGAACTTGCTGTGAATGCTAAGATAGTGTAAGAAATATGTTCATTCATATTTTATGGTCGATTTTAAGTTGGTACTTTTGCGATAGAAAATTTATTTTCTTACGTTTTTGGCCTCTTTTGCCTGTTTTCTCCAGAAAACGTTTCATTTACTAGATATGGGGCTCAGAAAGTCCCAAAGCCCCCTCCGTGTACCTGTCTGGACAACTGATACCACTTTAACAAGAATCATATTTTTACATATCTCGATCTGCTCTGAATACGGAAAATAAATTCAGGAGAGCACTTACTGCTGGAAGCACTCTCTTACTCCATCTTCAACCGACTGTCGTTTTTCGTCCGTAATTTCGGCTGGGGTTCCTGCGATTTTACGCATTGTAGATTTTATACATTCTCGGTAATTTTCCATTTCTATGCCACACCTACCGTAATCATCGTCATCGGCATTGATCTGTTAAACGAGTAAATATTGTCCATATTTCATTTTGTCCTAATTAGGCATAATGTGGGGATTTATAACCCACAAGGTAGGAAGAAAATTTCCCCAGAAAATTAGGGCAAAACTGGTGAAAATGATCATTATGAAGATTTCGAGTTAGGCTAGTTTTTACGATAATCTAGACAATTAACAGAAAATCATAGTTTAATGAAAAGAATACTAACAAGAATGCGGAATATAAGTCACTGAGATTATGTTTCAAAGTCTTCAAGTTTCAAAATTTTTGATAAAAAGTTTTTCGCTGCTTACGGCTTTTCTTCTGCTTCAATTTCCGCCTTACCACTTAATCCTAGCATAATTTTTGTCGTTTCCATTTTCTCGCTTAAGTTTTATCTATTTTTGATTATTTTTTGGGAAGAGTCGCATGTATCAACCAGGGTAAGAGAAAGTAAATTTGTCGAATTGGCTAGGCTTCAGATAATTAAGCAATCTAAACTTAAAAAATTAGCTCAGAAGTGCCTTGATTCGCAAATTAAAGATGATGCTAAATATGTAGGTAAAGAGGTAGGTACCTACTTTTGTAAAATCCGTTTTGACCTTAACTTGCTTTATATTCATTACATACAAGATTTTCACTTTTCTCCTTCTGAGGTCTGCAGCTCAAGCAATCCCTGCATATTTGTGCTGCCTTGACCAGAAGCAGATTTACGGAAGAATTGGCCACTACACATGAGTGTGGGTAGGCCTGGGGTGTATACACCCCCTCAAAAGTCGAAACCCCCCACAGATTACTGTAGACCTCAAGAATTCTGTTTTTAGTAATATTTTTGGCGATTTTTAGCAATTTTTGGTGATTTCGCCCTCCCTCCCCTGGAATTTCCTTGTTGCCCGTGTATGGTGGCCGCCCTCCCCACTGGTCCAAAATAGTTTGTTATATGAAGAGCTGATATGTACTTTGCAATGATTTTTTGCCATCGGCTATCTGTAATTTTCCAAATTTTTCCAGCGCTTTACACCGGATGCTACCTATTCATTAAATTTATTCATTTTATTGGCGACTGGTTGGAGTGGAAGCTATATTTTTTGTAATTTCCTTATATTTGTGACATAAATTCTAAAAATTTCCTGTGTTTTGCCTTGAATCATTCAATAGGCTTTGCTCCGATGCACAAGCACAGGGATTAACGAAGCAATTCGAGTATCTAAATGTCTGGTAAATTTTACCAATTTTCCGACGCTCAGCTAAAGTTAAAGAAATTTAAGCAATTTTTTGTGCAAAGTTGGTTAAAATTAAATAACGGACTTTTGGACCTATTTTCGACTGTTTTGAAAAATCTGGGGTACCGCCTTCCGCCTCCCTTACGAAAATCCTAGATCCGCCACTGGCCCTGACTGCCAAAAGTTGTGAATTCTTACCTTTTGGCGATAAGCAATGAAAGAAAATAGCATAAAATAGTAATGAAATGCACTCATGCCGCTTTGTATGTTACGCCGTGATTCAAATATATCAAGGCGGAATACGAAAGTTCGTGACAGAGCAATTTCTGATCCATTTTCCGAATCATTTTTTCTTAATATTGAACTTTTTGAAGTTGCGAAACCAATTTCGTTGTAGATTATTAAAGTAATTTTTTTAGCCTCGGCAATAAACATTGCACACTATGTCTAACAATGAATACAAGGCAGCGTCAAATATTTTCCCATCAACTATGTTCATTCATTTTCGGAAATCCGAATAACGAACGCCCCCAAAATATCGATTTTTGTCAATAGCTAGTTTTGCAAATGGACGTGCTATTTTTTGTTACTTCTAACCATTATAGGTGCCTAGTAATTATTTTAAAACACTTTAGCCTTAAGCAAAAATGCAAAAAAAATATAAGTCGCTCCTTATTTTTGCGAAAAAATCATGATTGACACTTGTAAGAACGAATTTGAGGTTTTGCACGTGTATTGAAAAAGTGCGTGGACGTACACGTGGAAAGTGAATTAAATTTTAATAGAACGCCCGTAACGGAATCAATATCATAATACGAAAGCGAGATGTTGATTGTGATTCGGATTTTTTTGCCAACATATCTTAGATGCTTACACATATGCTTAAAACAAGTTTGCGAAAAAACGCGCAAAGAATAATTTTGCAATAAATAACTTGGCCAAGTTGAGGAATCCTGGCCATAACTTTCCAAAAATAAAGGAGTATTGGGCCTGAAAGCTAAGCAGATCGAAAATCGCTGAAATTTAAGTCAAACGAAGCCTCTTTATCGAGATGATACTTGCTATTCGGAAGAAGTACGAGGATTTTGTTTTAAATCAATGATGATAAATTTAATAATGCTCTAATGCACAGATTTGTCTTGAAAACATACCAATTCTATGGATTTCTTTCAGCATATTTCTGAAATGACTTGAACTTTCCTGTGTAGTAGCGGGGTCCTGAACAGAAATTCTGTTTCCATTTTCAGCATTAAAACTACTGATTAAGATTTGTGAGTGAGTTTGCACTTTTATCAAAAACTATCGATTTATATCTAAAATATCGGTACGTATCTAATTTTGTTTATCTTCGCCGAAAAATTAAATTTTCTCTCCTTCCATTGTCTGGCTAGATTACAGACATCTATACGAATGACAATATGCATGACGACAGCGACCAAATTCTGCGGGCTCATTAGGTCGAATTGCCACGTGTACCTACTACAAAATTCAAATATGGGCCCTGCTGCATAAAATTTATAAGTCTATAAGTCTGTAAGTACTTATGAATTCATAAGTCTCTCATAAGTCCTATGAAAACCCGTCACTCAAAATACTTATGAAAGACTTATGAACTTTTATTTTGCTTGAGTATGTAATAGATGCAATTTGACATTCTAGAACCTCATCATATTTATAGCAAGTATTATTGACTAGTTCTGTTCTGTTATTCTGCATCAGTGTTGCCATATTATTAAGTTTGTCGCTAAATTTAGTAAAATTTTCTTACTCATTTAGTAACTAAAAATGTATTTAGTAACTTATAAACTTTTTCAGTAACTCTTTGGGCGTTTATTAACTTTTAGTAACTTTTTGTAATATTTAATGATTTAGAGTACTAAGTTTGAACCAAAACTATGTAAAAAGACAAAAATCGAAAAAATTTTCCAGCGCACCGCACTGGAATAAATTACTACTTTTATTTTTATCTTTTTCTTCGTAATTCACAAAAACTATTTGTTTATTGTTCAATCTGTTATGTGTTGTTATAGCGATGCCCGCTAAGAATGATTTGCTTTTTATTTTGAAAATGTGTGAAATTGTATTTCTTTTTAAAATAAATATTCTATCAGCTTGTAAAATTTTTGTTGCAGAAACACTTGAAAGTTTTCTACATTATGAGTATACGTTTAGCGTAATCACTCGATTGGCACATTTATTGATATAACATTCCACTGCCCAGGAAATTTCCCGGTCGCTGGAATGGTCATATGCGCTACTTTGAGAATACCAAAACACTGCTGCTTCCACCTGCGTCCGATTCTTGAAAATACTGATGATGCTTATCACTGTTTTTTACTAGCATAATATATGTATAACGATCCAAAAAATATCTTTGTACTTGAGAATTTTTCTTTGTAATATTTTGCAATGCGTGCAGTAGCGCGGAAAATTAGCTTTCATTTTGTTACTGCTTTTTCCACCACCGAGGCAGAGTTCAAAAAGATTTTCTCTCTCGATTTTCCATCTCCCACTAACTGAAAATTTCTATTGGAAGACAAAAACCGCAAAGACAATCGTATTTGTTGCTCCGAAGATGAAGCAAAATTACGTTTTGTAGGGTGTTCAATAAATTTTGCTAAATTATCGACCAGAAAGGCTACATGATCATCCGTCAAACAAAGTCTCGACACATTTTCACTGGGGATGCGATCAAAGTTTATTCTTGGACGAAAAATTCGTTTTTTTCGTACAAGAGGAGCACGGAAAAGTTCATCATCACTTTCACTAGAGCTACCAAACAACATCGAGAAAATTCAACATAATAGAAAGGACTTATAAAAGTTTCATAGGTCTCAAGACATTGTCGAACATTTTTGCTTTTTTCCATAAGTAAATCGCCTATAGACTTATAGACTTATAACTTTTATGCAACGGAATCGAAAAAGTCTTATGAAAATTCGCTTATGAGACACTTATGAATTAATAACTTATTACTTATTTTTTATGCAACGCAACAGGGCCCTGGAGGTCATACCGTGCGGAAGCATTTTGGATTCTAGGTGTATAAATGCCCCAACCCTGGCACACACGCCCACGCTTGGTTGTTTGTGACTTAAGATTGTGGTGAAGACCATAATATTATCAGAGAAAAAAGGATAAAATCGATAGTAAAAACATATATACGATTTCTTAAAAAACCAAAAAAATAAGAAAAATTAGCTTTATCTAAGGACGTTTTTTAATGTCTAGGGATACGAGCAGACATGCACGTCCCCAAAGGAAAATTTTCTGTGGAAAAAACAAAATTAAGGCCAAAAGTGGATCAAATCGAAAAGTTTCTTCAGAAGTGCTTTGAATCGATTAAAGTAGGTATTATGGTTTAATGCTCAGTTAGCATTTACTAGTTTTTGATCTCATTGGTCCGAAAAAGCCCAATAACCGAACCTGGAGCCCCAAATTGGCCATGCTGCGCATCTATGGATGAAAGCCCTGCGATTCTTTACTAAGCCCATTTCTAACCCAAATCCTTGCGTTTTAGCGCATTTGAAGCGAGCGATACATATGTTATAAATTTACTCGTAATAAAGCAACAAAGATTGCAATAAAAAAAAATTTTCAACGTTATGGCCCGCCAATCTTCAATTCGATATCAACAGACCTGTTAACGTTCGATCCGTCGTCATCCTTGCTATTATTTTTCCCGCCATTATCCGCATCTTTGGGCTTTTTCGAACAACCGACGAAATTGAATAAATTAGATAAATATCTAGTCGACAATTTGAACGAAAATACGCTCAAAGCCACGGGCAAAAATAGTAAAGCGTGTACCAGGCCCAGAGTAATAACTAACAAAACGGTCCTAAAAAACGCCGTACTCACGTAGGAGTCCGTACCCGACAAAACGACGACGCCCATCACGGTCGAAATGGCGCCTTGAGTTATGGGCCAAGCTAAGTTGCCCAAAGCGTTGGCCGTTTTCCGAACATTCGTCGTTACCTCACCTGATTTTGATGACGTTTTACTATTCGCCCCTAAAGCAATGTGATAAGTACACAGCACAGCCACACGTGGATATGGGGAATTGGGGATTAAACCCATCCCTCCGAGAATTCGGCAGACCCACGGAATCAAATTTTTTCGGCATGTTTTGGGATTTCTGCCAGTTGTACACCATCCAGATTCCCATCACAATTTCGCTGCTGCCAATGTATGAGCGCAGCTGATCTGAGCGAGTTAGTCCGTCATCTGTGCTCGGCAGACATGCATTTAGGGGAGGGTTTGAGCATCTGGACCCACCAGGATGAAAAAGTAAGAAATTTTCTGAGCAAAAGGAGACAAAAAGAGGGCTAAAATAAGATAGAAATGAGAAATTTTCGTCAAAATTGTTTGAAATTTATCCGAAACTGTAGATCGAAATAGTTTTAATGCTATTAATGAGAATTTATATCAGTTTTTGACGTCATTTGGCCCAATGAAGCTCAACATCGGACTTCCCCTAGACCGGCCGTGCTGCGCATCTGTGGTTTGGAACCCTCAGAAGGACAGAAGGCAAAATTTTTAGAAAAACTAGGATGAAATTTTGGCCAAAACGAACAAAAATCTGCAAAACTGTTTAAAATCGATCTGAAAAAGTCATTCAAGATAGTTTTTAAGACAATTGTAGCTCAAAAACTGTGGTTGACCTCCTAGACCGGGCTGACCGGCTACCTCCCTCAGACCGGCAAGGCTGTGCAAATAAGTAATTAGTCGAAAAGAGACTCAGAACTTCCAGGTATTAAGTTGTAACTTTTTCAACTTTCAACTTTCTCCTTTACCCTTCAACTTCTAGTTTTCAACTTTCACTTTGAACTTTCAACTTTCTTTCAACTTTCACTTTAAATTTTCAACTTTCTTTCACTTTCAACAACCTCCATGAGTAGACTATTGATGCTTGAAAGGAAAAGCTTTAGATTAGAATTTCTAACAAAAACTAGTTTGGCATTAAGAATTCTTGACTGATTCACGATTAAGATCTTGTAGCTTTGCTTACCTATTTGTATTCAGAAGCAGGAGCGGATTTATGAAGGGCGGGCGGGGGGGGGGGGGGCGGCTGCCCCCATTGGCCCAAAATAGTGCGCAAAATTAAGGATTTTTGAGCGATTTTAAGCGATTTTCGGGTCAAAATGGCTAATCTTTCCGCCCAAGTCAGGGTTCCGCCCCCCCCTTAGGGGTACCGCCCCCCCTTAGAAAAATCCTGGATCCGCCACTGTTCAGAAGAGCGCTTTTTTCGGAATGATCTTGCTCGAACCTATTAGTCATCCTCTCAATCTGCCAAACTTTCAATTTTTCCTGGGCTCGAAAACTGATTACAATATCTCCAAAAATTTAAATTTAAAAAATTAAAAACGATTGAAATTTCCAAAAAAATCTAAACATAAGTAAAAATCGAACGATTAAGTAAGTATTGAAATTTGTGCTCGTTAATCAGCAGCCCAAAGCTATGCATGAACATCATTCGTTGACTTTTATTTTATTTTTTCTTCAATATATAGATTACCAGGTTGGTGTTCATCTTCGGAAACTACATAAGCATACGCCACGTGAGCCGTAAAATCGACCGAAAAACCTATGCTCATGATAATTGTTATCATCGAGATGACGTCAAGATTGATTTCCCAAAAAGTCATTAAACCGATAACTCCGGCATCGATCGACAAAATAGCTATGGCGACCCATAAAGAACAGACGAGCGAAGGAATGAAAAATATTGCTATCAAAACCATGAAACTGACGCCGCCGTAAATTTCTTGTATGGTATTTGGAAGTACCTAAAAATTGGCACATTTTTGCATAACAAAGAGTAGAAAAAATTTTAAAACAGATAAAATTCGACAAATAAATAAATATACTATAACAGTAATGTAAAATTAATAAAATTTATGAATTAATGAATATTGCTGTCATTTGAAAAGATGGACACAACGCGTGCAATATTCCATGTAGAAAGGTAGTGATAAACAGGGAAATAATAGCTAAAATATAAAGCAAAAGTCAAGCAGAGACAGAATTGAAAAATTTTTTTCAAATACACTACTTATCAAACAAAGTGCTAAAAAGTTAATTTTCTAAAAATATGCATTACTCCAAAGCTAAGCTCTAATTAAAGTAAAAAATAAAAAAGAAAAAACAGCAATATATCGCAACACTTCGTTCAATTTTTCCTGCGATCCATTCTTAGAAGCCCATCATATTTTTTTGCTCGAATGTTTGATTAAATGCCAACAATAATGTTTTCATTTGCGATTGCTTTTGTCATTCAGCTTGCCTTAGATTCCTATTTTGCATAGATTTCACGTCAAGTATCTATTTTGATCTGAGAATTCAATCAGAAGCGATGAAAACTCATTGCGTCAAAAGAAAGTTTTGAGGTAAAAAAAATAGAAGAGTAAGGGATATCAAATATTTTTATTTATAAAAATTACAAAACATTTTAAAAAACTTGATTTTTTGGAAAAACCTTCGAAGCTTCGTTTACCTCTTCGTACTGATCGACAAACAACCACATAGGGCTGAAGGTTATGATCCCGTGAGCAGGATATCGAGCCGCCAGACTCCTGAACTCGTCAACGGTGCTCATCTGTTGCGTAGCAGTCGAAAAATCCCTCAAGCCAACCACGCCACGAAAGGCAATTACAGTTTTATTGATTCCCTCTTGATAATTCCACCGTATATCATTCCTGTCGAATGTAAAGAAACAAAATCGTCCCATCATACGTGTTCTTGAGGGGGGAGTTTGACCCCACAGAATGGCAACTTAAACCCGCAAAATGGCCGCGCCACCCAGAATTGTCGATTTTTTGTAAAAGTTGGTAAAAGTGTGTCTTTTTAGGCGTTTTTAGCTCATTTTTGGCTCAAAAATCTCAAATTTTCGGCCCATTTACACATTTTTTGGCTTTATTTTGTTAAATTTACTCAATTTTTTCAAATTTTAATTTAGATTTCTTTTACGTTTTTATGTTCTAGAGCGAGCATTGTCTGAAAGGTCAAAAAAGTGTTTTTGACGTATACCCATCGTTTTCTAACCCTAAAAAGGCACTTTTTGAAAAATTTTCGAGCCTGACCCCCCCAGAATTCCCCATGCTGTACATGAATGAATCCCACTATAAATAAAGTTCTTATTCAAAAAATATTAATGGTAGAAAAATGCTAGATTTAATTTGACTTAAAAATGCTTAGAAAATTCAGAACCTTTACTTAATTTAGAAAATATTATACAGTTTTCGCTCTATTTATTTAAGTAGGATGATGGAAACAGCCAGTTGACTGAACACCGAATCATAAAAATATTTGAGCGAATTCACGATTACGGTCTTTTGAAATAAAGCAAACATCCAATAGGAATATAGAATACATAACAATTTTAGATACTTATAATAGTTTTTACGAATGGCACCATAGATGGGCAGCAGCCAAATTATCAGGGAGGTCCGATAGTACAAAATCTTCTAAAATATCACCGAAATTTTATTCCAGGATTGTATTCATTTAGGGGATCCGCCGGATTCTCGGGGAGGATTCCATCCAGACCCGCCTAGACCTCCCCATGCCCATAAGTAAATGACAATAGGATCGTTTTAATTGCTAACCTGTACACTGAATTTTCATCCAGCGACAGGAAATAGTCTATACTGGTGAAAAATTCTTCTGAATCCATTATCGAATCGATACTTCCGCCGTTGTATTCGCGTAAGAAGTGATTGAACGACACTAGCCAAAAATCTAAGCCATCGACGCCCATTCCGTGACTAGATTCGGCGAATTGATTCATTATTTGCATAATTTCTAGTCGATAAGTGGCGTTTGATAGATCGCCAACTTCGGTGAAGACCACTTGAGCTTGTGTTCCTAAAAGTAGCGTGAAAATACTCGTGCGTAAACAGAGTTTTCGGAAAAAAGACACTTTCATTTTTTGCAATAACTCTATTAAAACTATAGCAATGCTAATGAAACTTTGTACGGTTGAGCTAGGGCATCCTGCTGATCTTGTGCTCAAACTTCCTTGTTACACTGTAAATATAACTGATGTCACAGAGTACAGTGTATGGTCAAGAGTGTCCTCAAAAATGGGCTTGCAAGTTGCAACCCTTGATTTCGTTCAAAATGAGATCATTGTCCCTACAAAACTCTATCGCAACCGCATTTGATCTTGTGGGAGGGTGGGTCGGCAGACAGACCCAGGCAAAATGACTGTGACCCCTTAATTGTCGATTTTCAGAACAAAAATCATAGAAAAAGTGATATTTTAGCCGATTTTAGCAAACTTTTGGCTCAAAAGTGTCTAATTTTTGTCTATATTTTGTTCACTTTATTCGAATTTTTCAAGAAAAATTTTCCCGAATTTTTATGCATCTATTTTCTAGAAAGGATGAATATCGTTCAAACAATTTCCATGATGTGCTTGAATATATATATATATATGTAATTACAACCGTTAAAATTTGTCTGAGCAGCTTAAAAAGGTACAATGTTGTTTTAGTCCAGCACTTGAAGAGTCGGCGCAAATCAATTTCAACCAATTCTAGTCAGATTAATACGCGCGTGCCTATTTTTTTATTGTTTTTTTCGTTTTTTATTCCGGTTTTTGTCCGTATTTCTTATATTTTTACCGAGTTTCCAAAAGTACTGCTCCAGTCTGTGATAAAATTTGATGGCGTAAGAATCGGTGACCAGCAATCGAATCGGTTCCAGACCCTGTCGTACGTTAACGCATCCGTAAACAGCTATTGCCAAGTAAATGGCGTATATAAAGAATACGGTCAAACGACACCAGGATTTCATGAGGAACGGGGCGTAATGAGTTCTTATCATTGTACTTATCCAAGTTCCCTTGTCGCTAATCACGTTGCTCGGTATAGAATCAGTGCGTTTAACGGCAAGCTTTTGGTCCGGAACAGCTTCTTTATTATTGATTCTGGTCAATGTTCCGATTAGAAATAGGCGATCGAAGAGAGTCAGATCTTCTGCAAATAAGGTTCGAATAAATTGAGCGATTGCAGCTTTTTAATGTGTAGTGAGATGATTTTTTTAGGTTGTCAAACCTATGAGTACACGTGGCGTGCTGCAGGGGATGAGAGGGGCTGCGGAGGTTGGGGCGGGAGGTTGGGCGTCCCCTGGAATTCAAAATACCTCGCAGATTACGGAAGACACCTAAAATTGAATTTGTTATACTTCTCAATATTTTTTACTATTTTTGGCCCATTATGACCCCAGAATTAGGTTGGTGCCCATTTACGACCACGAGTAGCGATAATAAGTACAGACACGGCCAGAGCTACATGATCTACAGGGTGTCCCACCTAATTCAAATATTTTTACTTGATAACTTCGATCAATTCTTATTATTTTATAATGATTTTCTGGATATATTTTGGAGATCCAATAGGAAACTTATTGACAAGGTTTGATCGCTTTTGTCAGTTCATGGTGTAAACTGCTGGATTTAGTGTAAACTAGTGATCGGCCGGGGCTCCGGCCCCGGCCCCGGCCCCAACCCCGGCAATCCCCGGCCATTTTTCGGCATCCCCGGCCGTTTTCCAAGGTCCTCAGTTGAGGGAGGGGTGGAATCCCAAATTGGGGGACCAGTGAATTAAGTGGTGTACTATTATTAGCCGACACTATTTTTTTGTTCGAGCTTCTTTGTGCTTGTACAAAGATCTCAGAAAAGGTCTTTGAATGAGCTAACAAATTTTTGTGGCTATATTATAATAAATATATTTTTAAACATACACATTTTTGCATACTACCAGTATGTACCTGAGACCGGCATGCAGTCAACAGTGTTTTTTGTACAATGTAGCTTTGTACATGAACAAAGATGGTATCCAAAAGTATTTGTACATTTTGTACATGCAAATTTTTGTGTACTATAATATAGTACAGTAGCGACTTTAGTGTGGTAAAACAGGGTTTTCGATCTTTGGTAGTGTATTTTAGCTAATTTCTGGGTTTCTGACACCAAAAATAACTAAAAATTGTCTCAGAAATTTGACATTTCACCATTCTAAATGCAAATTCTGCCATTTAAAGATATGTAGGACAAACAATTACTCATTTTGGCGCTAAGCGACGAAAATTTTTGGGAATTTTACACCTTTTTACAGTTTTTGTCTTTTCCAAAAATCTTTGTACATTTTGTACACACAAATTTTGGGTGCTATAATATGGTACAGTAGCGATTTTAGTGTGGTAAAAACAGAGTTGTTCGACTTTTGGGAGTGTCTTTCAGCTAATTTTTGGGTCTCTAAGTGCAAAAATTACTAAGAATTGTCTTAAAACGGCGCGAAGCGCCGAAAAATTTGACATTTTTCCTTTTGAAATGCGATTCCTGCCATTATAAAGAGTATATATATATATATATATATATATATATATATATATATATATATATATATATATATATATATATATATATATATATATATATATATATATATATATATATATATATATATATATATATATATGAACACACAATAACTCATTCCGGCGCTAAGCGCCGGAAATTCTTGACGTTTTGGCGTTTTCAGCTCAATTTTAGGCGCATTTCAACGTATATCTGCTGCTCAAAAAATTTTCAAAAAGGGTTTCGGGGGTGGCGCCCCCCCCCGCCCTCCCCCTGGATCCGCGCCTGAGTGGCTGAAGCCGCTTACCCCCTTCCCCTAAAGATGGCCGAGAAATATACATGTAACAGGGTTATGGGCCATCCCCCATCCACTCTTTGAAGCCCTGAAT
Source organism: Mermis nigrescens (assembly GCA_036768485.1). Lineage (NCBI taxonomy): Eukaryota > Metazoa > Nematoda > Enoplea > Mermithida > Mermithidae > Mermis > Mermis nigrescens. The sequence continues at coordinate 872,592 of JAVLUZ010000163.1, read as the reverse complement.
TTCCTTGAAAGTCAGAAAATATTTAACCACCCTCCCTCATTTTTGGCGAAAATTTGCGCTTTTTTGGCTATTTTTACGTGTTTTTACCATTTTTGATCTAAAATTGGAGTCAACTAACCTCCTCCTTCTAAAAGGGGTCATGGACCCCTACCCGAGATTTCCAGCCGTTACGTACATATATACTGAGGAACCCTCATAAAATTTTGAGCGATTAAATGCATGTTTTATAGTTATAGTTTATCTATTTACTCTTGCTCACATTCAAAAATACTGTATCACTTCGTGAAATTCTAATAGTTAGGTACACTTTTGCCATACTGAAAAATTAAGTTCAAAAAATTCAAAAGGTTTTCACTAAAAATCGTGTGACAACGATTTGTGTCTTGGACCCTGAGGGAAGTAATAATACTCCCCTCACCCCCTATGGGACTATGTGATGTCTCATTTATTGCATACAATACCTATTCTGCCCAATCGCTACAGCAGCAGTAGCAGTAGCGAAGATTCAAATGATATAGAATGTGCTCTTAGCAGCAACATAGAATTTATTGATGATTCAGGCAATGAAACACTGGACTAAATTTGTTTCTTGTGACATAAATAGTAATAAAACTTGAAATGAAAAGGCTCACCTAACTTTGCGCTTGCCATTTACTACTGAATAGAGCAGTCGCTCATTATTTCTCTTCCTATGCCTACCCCAAGTATGTGTCATGCAATAATATTTTCCTTATCTGACCCCGGCCAGCCCGGCCCCAGCCAAAAAAGTCGCCCCGGTCGATCACTAGTGTAAACCTCGGATTTTTGATAGCATTCCCTTTTAAAACGTTATACGTATTTTGCGATGCGTAGCTGATGATTCAAACCACTCAAGCAATAAAAGATTAATGAATTTTGAGTATACAAATGCTTGTGAATCAATAAAATAAATTGTTTAATCAGTTTGCACAAGTTCATGAGTTCACGAAAAACTTTTTAAACATATATCAAGAATTGAATGACCTAGCGCGAGATAATAGTTCGAATATATGGGTGGGACAGCCTGCAAAAACAAAGGTTTACACTACAGTTTTGTAGCGTGCACCAGGGAAAAGCAAACGCAATTAAATTAGGTCATCCAATTTTCTACTGGACCTCCCAACCATATCCGAAATATCATCCAAAATATTAAGAATCAGCGAAGTTATTACGAAAAAACAGTTGGGACAGTTAGGTGGGACACCAAGTACAATGTCAGCCGGAGACAAAAAATACGAAAGAATAAGCCATTGCTAACCAGGAAGTCACATAAAAGCTAAGCAGTTAGTATAAGTAGAGCAGAAACCATATTTATTTTCAGTTTCTAGATTATATCAGGCATTTTATTTTGCGAAAAATAATATTTTCATCCATTTTTGTCCCAATTTTGTTTAATCTCTACGTAAGACGTGCATTTCCTTAGAAGTAATTTAATCGAATTTAGCCCAAACACGCATTTGTCAATTATAATAATCTGCATAGTAGAATAATATAATATAATCAATTGTAATAATCAAATACGTCTTTGATAAATTTGAAAAACAAATTAAACTTTATTCATTTAATTCAATTCGATTTTTAAAAATCGAAATTTTGAAAGATCTGAATCTCCGTGTAACATTTTTTTACTTTTCAGACTCAATTTGTAAATCGTTATTATTCTACCTAGAAATAAACTAAAAATCCGAGAATCTCACCATGTTTTTCAACCGGAACTATGGGCACCAGGGGCAACAAATTGTGCTTATTTTCTTTTTCGGCCCGCAAGCTTAAGGCCAACACTCCCATCAAGAACGTTAATTGGTACACAAAGGTTATCGTAATTGCGACAACTGTGTACAAGGAAAACATCTGAACGGCCATGAAATCCGTTATGAGTCCAATAGCAAATGATCTGAAGAAGTAAGAATAGAAAAATTTTGAAGTGAAGCGATTTGGTACAAAAAACTAGTGCCGTGAAAATTCAGTATAAATAAAAAAGTTAGAATACAAGTTGCGTAAAATAATTTATACATTTGTTTTTAGCTAAACCGAACTTAAACATAAATATATAAGCAATGAAAAGCGTACAAATGACCGTATTTAACAGTTTCTGGTCAGTTTCAAGCTTTTTTAAAAAAATTTACATTTCTATCATTTTCTGGCATTATTTTTTTATTTTTAACAGAAAATTCTCCTGTTTGCCCTCAGGTCCTCAAACCGAACTTAAACATAAATATATAAGCAATAAAACAGCGTAAAAATGACCGTATTTAACATTTTCTGGTCAATTTCAAACTTTTCTCAAAAAAATTTACATTTCTATCATTTTCTGGCAATATGTTTTTATTTTTAACAGAAAATTCTCCAGTTTGCCCTCAGGTCCTCTCTACATTAAACACACTTTTCTCCTGCAAATATTATTCACAAGAGACCCCATTAATCAGGGCATTTAAGTGAGTGTTTCAGCGATTGAGGTCTCAGGAGGTAGTTTGATCGAGCCTCCAAAAAGCAAACCCTTGCAGACCCCAATATTCAATTTTTTAAAACTTTATACGTTTTTTTTAAAATTTTTAATGACAGTAAATAAATCTTGATGAGAAACGCCAAAAAATATATTTAGCCATTACCATCAATTAATGGCTTGACCTTCTGTTCAGATTTCGGACTTGTCCATGATAATAAAATGGTAAAATAATGATAAATAACAAAATAGAAAAGAAAAAATATTGATAAAATAATGATAACAAAAAAAATTTGAAAAAATGATAAAATAATGATAAAATACGGCAAATAAACTTACAGGATATCCGTAAGCACCGTTATTGTGATAGAAACGGCTGCCTCGGACATGGCTTGCGCTAATCTTTCTTGTGCGTTTAACGAGCGTTTCGTTTGATGCACCGCCGATATCATCAGAAATGTATTATCAAGTCGAACGCCTGTAAGCAAAATTTTGAGCATTGATAGACCCTCGTTTTATCATCGTAATTAAATTTTACAATAATTCTTCTAAATAAATGAAAAAATGCAAGCATTTAAGCAAAACAGGGAGAAGATGATACAAATTTAAATGTATTAGACTCTTTCAAGCACAGAGAATTCTACAAAAGGACCAATTTTCGCAAATTGTGCTTCATTGTATCTAACTTACAGACAGCCCGCTCAAAGTCTATTTTAATTTAAGGGCATGAGATTAGGCTGATTTGGAGTAGATCTCAAAATCTAAAGAATAGCAGACAATCAAACCGCCTCACGCATGCGGTTTGAGGTCATAAAAATTATTTGGGAAAGAAATTTCGATCGAAAGCGGGTGACCGCCAACCAGACCAGCTAAGTTGTGAATAATGATTAAAAGCAGATATGAGCAGGCATGTAGCTCTGGGGGAATGAAGGAGTCCGGACCCCCAAAATCCAGAAAAATCGGAAAAATAGGACTTTTTAAACGTTATTTTGTGTTATTTTTGGCCTTTTTGGGCTCAGCCCCCCAAAATCGGTGTTGGTCCCCCCAAAATAGGACGGCCAGCTACGTGCCTGGATATGAGCGTATAGCGAAAATAGAATTTTGCGAGTTGGCTCTAAAAATTTTTTAAGTGCCTTTTCAGGCTGTAATAGTCATTTGACGCATAACGCTGGAAAACTTAAAACTTTAAAGTACAGAAATCGCTAAAAACGCTTCAAACAGCAACATCAACTTTCTCTTGAAAAATAAAAAAGAATCCCAACTACTGTTATAGTGTCCTGGGATTAACAGTCGAGGGTCAAACCTATCAACAACTGCATAAGATACTCAGCGAATTATGATTTACGCGCTTAAGACACGATTCCGTATCACCAGATTTCTTGCTATACTTGATGTAAGGGAGTTTGGAGGGTTCTAACCCCCAGAGAGATTTTCACTCCCTCTCCCAGAAATTTTATAACGCCCCAGAATTGGCGATTTTGCTATAAAAAAAAATCGTAGAAAGGTGCCGCTTCAAGCGTTCTCTAACCATCCTTTGGCTTAAAAATGTCAAATTTTCTGCCATATACTCAATTTTGACTATATTTTTCGTTCAACTTACTCGATCATTTCCAAAAATTTTTAATTTTTTTTATGTTCCAAAAAGAAAAAGGATTGTCAGAAACGCCGAAAACTGACGTTTTTTGACGGATAGCCATGGTTTCTGAGCCCAAAAAAGGCAATTGAGAAAAAATTCTCTTGCGTGTATCCCCAAAAAAATTGCAATGCCGTGCGTGCCTGTTTTTTACCCAGAACAAGAAAAGGCATAGCATCGCAAACCGAATTGTACGGATAGCGACAAAAGGCTAAGAAGCCCACCGCCGATCCAACGCCCATAATGGCGCCCAGGAGGCCGCAACCGGCCACCAGAAATTTCGACCGAGTCCAGTCGACGTAAAATGCGCCATCGTGTTTTAGCGTCGTTATCGCACAAAGTTGAGAAAAAGTCCACAAAACTACCACGCAAACAGCGAACCTGTAGATGAAACGCATTAAATTGTACTGATAAGCCTCATTTCGCACTGAATCGGTGACGGTAGAATGAAATTTTGTTGTTGAAAAATTCGATAATAAAAAATTAAAAGTGATAAAAAAACCTAATGATAATCGAAAGATAAACGAATGTAGATATGCTCACCATACAAGCACGTGGGGCTAATGAGAGAAAATGGAAAAAAATTTTCAAGGTAAATGAGGCGAAATAAAGGCCGAAAAATAAATGAAAATTTAAAATTTTCTTCAAAAGTGCTTTGAATAGACCAAAAACTGTGCAGTAGTGTAATTTTAAGGCTATTTTAGCTCTTTTACCAGTTTTTGAGGTCATTCTGGCCCAAAAAAGCTCTATTTTGATCCCCTTGACACCATTGGTGGGCAACACCAAAATCTGATGGGGGGTGCAAGATTTTTAAAGGTCAATAAATGGTCTAAAAAATGGTAGTATGGCGGAAAAACGTCATTTTTCAATGTTTCTCATCGAGCACTATACATTGGCATCAAAAAATTGCGAAAAAAATCCAAAAATTGAATTCTGGGGGTATTTCGATTTCTGGGGAGAGGTTATCCGGCCTTCTGGGGGATGCATACCCCCATACCCCCACGCCCATGTGTGGCTGACACCCCTAAATGGGCCATGCTGTGCATCAACGACTTTTTAGACACACTACGCAACATTTCGCAACAAATGTCTTATCAATAAATGTTTTTAAAGAGAATATAACTTGATGATAATATGCTATTATGTTATAATTTCATACGAATAATATTTAGTGAGTTACAAGATTTACAAGATGCTTGAAGTCATATCCTACGATTGTAATACGCTTTAAATGAGAAATTTAAAAGTTTTACTCACCGAACAACCAAGTTTTCTCCGTTGCGTGGAATTTCATTATCGAGTGTTTCAGAATGATAAACGGCTACGTCCAATAGATCGTCGTCGTATTCAATTAAAACTCGTTCAATGACGTGCAGCAGTGACTTAGCGGCTACGAAGTTTCGATCTGAAAAGTCAAATTATAAAAAATTAAAATCAAAATAATGTCCAAACCCAACAAATTAAAATGTACCTTGCATGCAATGAACCCATACAAGTGAGAGAGGCGGGGGGACTGGGAGGGGAGGAACTCACCACCCAAAGTCGGCTGTCACTCTCCATCCCCCCAGAGCTAAAAAATTGTTGACCCCTCATTTTTGGAGGAAATCGAATTTGTTAACCGGTTTTAGGTGTTTTTTTTGGCCCTTTTTGGTCAAAAATTGAAGGTCATCACCCCCCCTCTCCCCCTAAAAAATGGCCGGGACACCCCCTTAAATTTTGAACCGTTACATATATGAATTAACCGACACATAATCGATAAATTTAAATATTTTTGAAAATTTTGATACCTTTCGAAACAACAAAAAGTTGCGAAATTTGATATTTCATTATTTATATAAATTTGAGACGAAGCAGCGAATTATTTTAATTATTGTTAATGGATATTTCGTTGAAAAATTAGGTAAATCATAGATAGCGCGTCAGTGCGTACCTAAAATATATTGCCTTCTTTTTCATATATGTTTATAACAGGGATGTGCAAATTTTATGTCCAACCCCCTATAGCTATAACCGGACACTTCTGTATTGTGCGGTTTTTCAAAAGATAGATAATAAAAAAATGCGCTGCCGGTGTCTTTTGTTTTTGTTTTAAATCAATACCCAATGAGTAAAAAGCGTATAAAGTTTTGCTGTAACGTTATAACATATAGTTTTTAAATTTTGGTCGGTCACACGACTTTGCCAACTCAGTTTTGCATTCTATTTACTCTGATTTTTTAAACTGTAGCCAATAAAGTACGCTCAATACAATATCTTTTATTTTTTTGAAAAATTACTCATTTTCAGAGTGGCAGTGTAAAGAGCGTAAAGAAACTGAGGTTAAAAAAACAAATTTCGGCCTGTATTTGGGCTGCCAACAACTCCGGTTATGAGTTCCAAAAAGCTTATTCCAGCAGAAGTGTACAAAGACATAAGGGCTACTTCCTGCGTGCTAGCAAACTTTTGTACACTCAATATGGAGTTAGATCTAGGGGTTTAACCTTTACACTCTAGTGGATGGTGTAAAAAACAGATTTTGTCTAAGATTTCTCTACCAACTTTTCTACTCATAAGTCGGGATAAATTAAATAAAATAGAAGTGAATTACCTCTTAAGGGCTACACGTCGCAGCAAATCGCGTTTGAAAAAACATAATATTGATTTATTTTTGAAGGCGTAAAGGTCGAAATCAGGGGTATAAAATGGGCGTAAAAAACACGTTTTTTCTCTATTTTGATTGGTAAATATCTCAAATATTTCGCAGAACAGAAGTTCAGCACATACAAACGTACTACGATTCAGAGGCTACAGACTGGTTTAAATTGAATTTCTTTACACTCAATGGGGAGTTGGGTTCAGATTTTTAGAATTTACAATGTGGTGGATGGGGGAAAATACGTTTTTGACCGTTTTTTTTGTTCGCCACTTTCTCCATTTAGAAGTTGGGATAGGTCGAATAAAATAAAAATAAAGTACTTTTTAAGGGGTACACGTTTCAGCAAATTACGTTTGTTCACATCAATATTTAGCTTTTTCCGGAGGTGTAAAGTCAAAAATTGGGTGTCAAACGTGTTTTTGTCTTGTTTTTTTCTGCCAACTTCTCCGGTTATGAGTCGGGACATGATCTCAAGTCTAAAAATGTAATTGGAATCAAACGTGATATGCCAGTTGAGCGCGCTTGTTTACATTGAACTGCGGTGTAACGTGGTTTACATCTAATATTTATTTGTCTGCAGGCCATTGTAGCCACCTAATTTTTTCAAAAATGTTGATCGTAATATCAGAGTAATATCAGAATAACAAATCCGACCAAAATCTTCTTCACACTCCGTGGTTGTGTACAGTTTACACTGCAAATCAGCTTCAGTTCTATAGCCTTACGGAAGCTTAATTCTTTTTAAAATGTTCTACATAACGTCTGAATTATGAATCTGACTGTCAGTTTTCTCTACACCCAGTAGTTATGTAAAGTTTACACTGAAAATTAAATTCAGTTTCAGAGCGTTGCAGAAGCTTTATTTTTGCAAAATTTTCCATGTAACGTCAGTATTTTGAAACTGTGTGCGTAAGATTCGTTACATTCAATATTTGTATAAAGTTTATGCTGAAAACCTTTGATCTCTTCGAATAAGATATGGTTGTCTTGTTTAAAAATGATACCGCTGATGTTCAGAACAATTTTCTTTTCCGCATTCTTGGACAGCTGACATTATTGTGGCATGTTACTGTATGTGTTTACTTCCAGATTTACTCAAATCATCCTTATTAAGAATAGGACAGTAGCAAAAAATGCTCCGATGGAACAAAAAAAACGAATATACTTGGGATTGCGGAATATTCAGGATGTAAAAGGAGGGGACTAGGAAAACGGAATCTATGTACGCACGCCTAAAGTTGCATAATGTGTCAAGAATCAGACTTCCTCTAAGCAACACAAAAAATTGAAGTATATTCTACGGCCTCTGAAGACATGTCACCTTCTTTAAATAATTTTCAATTCTCCACGTAAGAGTGTATGAATATGATCTAAAATGTATACTTTTTGTAAACTGCTCGCAAGTTGCAACGCTGACTTGCTTCATATCATGATTGATAGAAAACTAATGGCACTTGTATTTAAAGGTGTTTTATTTTATTATCATGAGCATTATAGCAAGCAAACCTGGCGTCAATTGCTGAGTGCAACAAATCGTTGCGGGCATGTAAGCGTACCTACATGTAGTCGTACCTACAAGCGTACCTATACATACCTACATATACCACACCTGGGCGTAGGGGGTTTTGGGGGGTATGCACCCCCTGAGAAACCGAAATACCCCCCCCAGAATTAAAATTTTGAAAATTTTTTTCGTTTTTTTCACAATTTTTTGATGCCAATGCATAGTGCTTGATGAAAAACGTCGAAAAATGGTGTTTTTCACGCCATACCACCATTTTAAGGCCATTTTTGACCTTTAAAAAATCTTGCACCCCCAGAATTTTCTTGCTGTCCACGTATGCATATACCTACATATCTACATGTTTCATGTAAGCTCACGCATTTCCTACTGCTTTTCGCCAACAATTTCTGTGATTGTCTTAAATGCATCAACGTTTGCTATTTCATTCAATTAGCTTACAAAGTTGCTCCTACTTTACTCCATCTACTTTTCCATAGCTCCTGCATATCCAACTTGCTGCATTTCAATCGTTGTTTGGTTTAATGATTAAATTTCAATCTGCAGACCGCAGAATATACTTCGATTTTTTGCGTTGCTTAGAGAATGTTTGATTTTTAACAGATTTTGTGACTTTAGACGTTTACATAGGTAGCTTTTTCGTAGTCCCCTCCATAGGTGGGCAGCACCAAAATTATGGGGAGGGTGCAAGATTTGTCAAAGGTCAAAAAAGGGTCTTAAAAATGGTGGTATAGCGAAAAACACCATTTTTTAACGTTTCTCCTCGAGTACTATCCATTGGCATCAAAAAATTGCGGAAAAAACGAAAAAATTCTCAAAAATTGAATTCTGGGGGGTATTTTGGTTTCTGGTCAAAATATTCGGCCTTCTGGGGGAGTGTATACCTCAAACCCACCTCCACTTCCACGTGTGGCCCCCTCCGCTTACATCCTTAATAATCCACAATCCCAGGCATATTCGTCTTTTTGTTCCATCGGAGCAATTTCCTGTTGTAAAATGGACTGAATCGATTAATTAGGTCGTTTAAGCTAACAGTCGATTGCAATCCGGTCAAAATTAGAATTGATATTTATTTTTTGTTTGATTCAAATTACCAATGTATCATTGAATTGTTTATCAAATCGACTTACTTAATTCCTCTGATTGTTCAAAAGTTCGATCAAATGAGGTTATCAAAAGCGATTAAATTAATAATCGAAACAATGTAGTCATTAATTGTCCAATGGGCAGACGACGTCATAATAATGAGTAATATTTATTTTAATAATTATAATAATTATAGTGATATTTATTTCAACAATTATAATAATTATAATTATTAATTATGATAATTTGATAACCATTAAAAACTTTTTCAATCAAATAATTATAAATAAAAATTATAATTAATATTATCGATGCTAATAATAACAATAAAAATAATAATAATAATAATAATATATAATAATAATAATAATAATAATAATAATAATAATAATAATAATAATAATAATAATAATAATAATAATAATAATAATAATAATAATAATAATAATAGTGATAATAATATTAATGATAATAATAATAATATTAATAATAATAATAATTATAATAATAATAATAATAATAATATCAATATTAATAATAATAATAATGATGATGATGATAATAATAATAATAATAAAAATAATAATAATAACCATAATAATAATAATGATAATAATAATGATATTGATGATAATAATGACGATGATGATGATAATAAAAATAATAATAATAATAATAATAATGATAATAATAATAATAATAATAATAATAATAATAATCAATAATGATAATAATAATAATAATAATAATAATAATAATAATAATAATAATAATAATAATAATAATAATAATAATAATAATGATAATCATAATAACAATGATAATAATCATAAAAATAATAATAATAATACCAATAATAATAATATAAATATAAAATATTAATAATAATAATAATAATAATAAAAAATAATAATGATAATCATAATAACAATTATAATAATCATAAAAATAATAATAATAAAACCAATAATAATAATATTAAAAATAAAATATTAATAATAATAATAATAATAATAATAATAATAATAATAATAAAAATAATAATAATAATAATAATAATAATAATAATAAATAATAATAATAAGAGTAATAATAATAATAATAATAACAATAATAATAAATACAAAATTATAATAATAATGAGAATAACAACAGTAATAATAATAAAAATTTAAACAATAATAAAATAATTATTAATAGTATTTGCTACCTACCTAATCGAATCGCAATATTTCAAAAATGTAGAGATGCCAGGCTGCACATAAAAAAACTTTAAAAAATAGTAGAAGAATTAAATTACCTCCCGTTGAGGATTTGTTGAAATTTAGGCGGTATATTAATTGCCATGCTTTAGCATCCACTATCTGACTGGTCAGCGGGTCCAATTCGACCCCACCCAAGGTGGCTCCCACGTAAAATCGCCTCGAACCGTGGCGTACTGTTGGAAAAGAGGTTTGATCATAAGGCCCCGGATTAGACAAGAGGGCATCGAGGGCATAAAGCTGTGGATTAGTGTGACAAAACTGGTTGTATCTGAGACATACGTTCCTATACGTATATTCAACGCCAGCTTCGTTGACCTTGACATCATTGGAAATGCGCTCGTTTAATTTTATAACGGCCTTTCTTTGGGCGGGCCTGCATGGTGTCAAAAATAAATGGTCCTTGTTAATTGTACATATTACTCGTATATTCAATGACTTAATTACGCGAAGCGCAAAGAGCAATATAATCTATGTCGGTAGATTAACGTACAGAATTTATTGCTAAAGCGTTAGAAAAAAGTAGGTTTAATTGAAAAGTTACATTTGTGAACTGGAATTATAATAAATCGAATCATAAATTAAATTAGATGAACTATAAAAACCCTTTTAATTTTTAAATTCTCTCAAATGAAGCATTAAATCATCATTATCTACTCGTATTTTAATGTGAAGATTGAGAAATTGGCTAAATACACGGAATTAATTAAATATACGAGTACCTTAGATTCTATGTATGCTTATTTCAAACGGGAAGAAATAGCTGACAATATGAGATGCTTTTACTGTCTCTTTAAGCCGCAATAGTATTTTTGGGAGCCCTGTAGCAGTTTAACTCACATTTAATTGACACTTCCTAAATTTTTCATAACCAGCTGGCTTTTTAAAAAAATTGAAACAAAAATCAAAGCCTTTCAAAAAAAACTTATCCAGTATTGATTTTAAGCAAAGGCAGATAATGCGAAGCGGAAATAAGGTCATTTTAAATGTATCTGTTGTTATTCGAGATTGTTTGTTAAGTCGTACTCGATATTTCCTTTCTCTCGTGTGATATTCGATCGAAATAATTCGAAAACATTTGCTACAAAATCATTAGAAGTTTTTCAATGTATTTGTGATAAATAGTTGTGGCGGAATGTAAGTGCCGTTATGCTGCAGTAAAACCGTATATGAGTTTTGCAAAAAATAAATATAAATTAACCTTTTTGTTTTATTTGAATCGGTCTTATCGAAATGCCTAAAACTTGCGTTTTTCCAAAAGAAGACATGAGCCAATTAAAAAAATTTGTATTTGCTAATATCTTAAGAGGCCGTTTTATTCCAATTCAATGACTGCGACTGAACAAGATAAATCCATTGCCTAAATTTAATTTATATGTGCTTTTAAATGAAACTCAGGCAAGATTCTATGTTGTTTAAGACACTTCAATGAGAAAAGAAAAGTTGGTTATTGACGTTCAGAACTTCATATTTTAATTTTTTCATTATTTTTTAAATCAACTGTTCTTTTCTTAATTTAACGAATTATAATGAAATAATTTTTTAAACAGACTTATTGGTATTTTTGGAACAATTCCTTACATGAAAATATTTAAAAGAACATTACACACCTCAAAACACTGCCACCATCTTGCGCTACAATAAGCACCGAAACGAGGCCTTCTTCGTCAATGGCTCTGGAAGGCGTGAAAGAGCCATCCAGTTGTGGGAAATTTTCCAATATGGCCGCTCTCTCGCTTAAACTTAGTCCGTCCTGTGGTATGTATAGTCTGTTGACGTTGTTGAGGTTAATTTTGAAGAAATAACCCGAACTTAGCGTTAGTGTGATTAGGATAGGCACTAAGATGAAAATCCAGGGATGGGCGCCGACGAACCATGCGTACTTGTAGCAAATAGTACTAAGGGGTTTTTCTAAGCAGCCAAATCGAATTTTGCGCCAGAAAATAAAATTCCATATAAAATATAAATAATAAAAATATAATGACTATAGAAACCATACTACTAATAATAATAATAAAAAATAATAATAATAATAATAATTATAATTATAATTATAATAATGAATATTATAATAATAATAATAATAATAATAATAATAATAATAATAATAATAATAATAATAATTATTATTATTATTATTATTATTATTATCATTATTATAATAATTATTGTCATATCTTTAATAATAATAGTAAAAATAATAATAATAATAATAATAATAAAATTAATAATATTAATAATAATAATAATAATAATAATAATTATTATTATTATTATTATTAATATTAATAATTACCAATAATAATGAATAATAATAATAATAATAATAATAATAATAATAATAACAATAATAGATAATAATGATGGCAAAACTATCAAGGAATCACAATTATTGTTATAATTGCGCGAAATATATTATTTATTATGTTTTTAAATAGATTTAAAGAATCATGCTTTATTAAGTTAAAATAGTAAGCACAATTTTTTAAAATAAATGAGATAAGTGACTCGAATTGGCATTAATTTACGACTGTAGTTTAAATACTGATACACATAATTTCGGGTACAAGTAAGATAAAAAGATTGAATCTTATGCTTACTTCGTGCAAACCATGTCTGATAGTCGCAATCTCGGACACAATCAATTGATTAAATTATTCATTGAAAAACGACGGCGTATCGCCAAACGTCCATGAAAAATCGCCATCTAGTATTATACAGAATTTTTTTACTCCTCTTATGACGTCTGTATTATCACAAGAAACGAATTATGTATCAAGAACCGTATCAACGCGATCGGATGCGTATGTAAATGAATAAAGCCCGGGGCTAATATTCGCCTTGAAACGCAAATTTCGCGTATTTGCGTTGGTTCCATTGTAGAAATTCAGACCGTGGCGCATTCATTATTTTGCAGTTTTTGACCCCATTTTGGGACATTCCGGTTTCGACGAATAGACGTCGAACTAATTCGCAGTATTCAGTACCGATTTTGGACAGTGTCGAAATGGAGAAAAATATATAGAGAAAAATTCGGCGTCCTTCTGTTCCAAAATAAAGCGTCGCATTGAATTGGTGATGGATTAATAAATATTGCAGAGCTAACAATGCCAAATTTTCTACGAAACGAGGAAGAAATGCGAGTCGATAGTTCGTGAGAATTAAATAAACGACATAAGTGCGTTGCACAATGAGTAAATTTTTGGTTATCCAATTGAGTGAATTATTCAACTGGTCCTTACTCTCCCTTTCGATATTTTTTTGATGCACCACAGTACTTATAACACTAAATAGCGGTCGAATTAAAAAAAATCGTTGAAAAATAAGGTCGCCCTAAAATATTGTCAATTTTCGCGTGAGTTCGGAATAACACTAATAAACCAAGGTCGTGTTGCGTAAAGAACGTAAATGATTAACCACGATTTTTCCGAATTAAGAATCGCGGGAAGGCTGGGACTTTATTGAATTCCAGGACTGCATTCATTTCAATAATTACGAGAATTAAAGGAATCAACAATCTACAAGGATTAAATTCAGATCGTTCGAGCCCACGGGTTATTTAATCCCGAGTCTAAAAAGTTATAAATCATACGATATTTCTAAACACTACACTTAACCTCTAATTATCACAAAAATAATTTCTGGAGTATTGAAATAGCTATTTAAACATAGTTGCACTTAACTTTTAGGCCCCTATTTCTATTTTTGACATATCGCCATAAGTTTGTAGATTGCTCCAAGCGCAAAAATGCAGGAAATCGAGAGTAATGCAAGCCTTCGATTATCTTTCTGCCTAAACTTCACGAATTTTCGATTTTTGTCAAAGTGAAAAAATTCAATATTTTTTCGCACATAATTGTCAGAAATTATAATTTTTTTTGGAAAATGTTACTAAAATTGTGGGAAAAGGTAACAACGTTAAACAGCGAAAAAGCGCTATTTCGCACTTAAGACGCGAATTTTCGGACTTATTTTCGATGGTTTTAGGAAAAGTTTGGGTACCGCCTTATGATAAAAAATATAATTATAATAATAGGAACTTGTCTATACGAGGAAAATAACACAAAAATGAAACGGCCGGAAGCGAAAAACAATACAAAACAATACGACGCGCTAAGATAAACCAAGGAGAAATGATTGTGAATGAGTAATGCTCCCTTTTGTAAGCGCCACAAATTTCTTTGAAGGTAAAAATAAAATATCGAATTCCATATTTTCATTTAATGAGAATTTTTATCAACTTTTCCTGCTGCTGGCCACCGATCAGTGTATGAAATTTGATAGACATCTGATCATAAGACAACATAGGGTTGTTTGCATAAATAAGTATAATGAATTAGGGTATTTCAAAACCCTCAATCCCGCCCCCTCATCCCAAAAAAATTAAGTAAATCTGAAACGCCCCGTTTCTATGATTTATTCGTTTTTTGAATTGTATCATGTCTGCTAATAAATCTTAATAAACATCAAAGAAAACGTTTTCGCCCATGCCTACCATAGTTTTAGACCATTCCGATCTTTCGAAAATTTTCGTCACTTTGAATTTCAGACCTGCTCAACGTGCTTGCACGCATGTCTAACTGATTGAACTCGAGCTGTTACAAGTGGCGCGCTATCAGCAGATATGATCATCATCAAAACTCTGAGGGGTCTGAGTAGTGTAAAAGTGGCAAAACTCCCAGAACAAACGCGCAAACAATTTGATTCTAGTCTTGGGAGTCTACCGGATTCACAGGGTCTAAACTACCAAGGGCGTGAGGATTTGGAGGTAGTACAACCCAAAAATCTGAAAAACTTCCCACAAATATCGATAAAACCCAGAATTGAATTATTGGCATTTTTTTAATGGAATTTTAGCTGTTTTTGACCCCTAGGATTTAGCTGCTGCTCGTGTATAGTCTAAACCGCAACCCCTACACTCATTTATTGGTCCGGTGCCCCTTTGTGAATGACTTTGAAGTTCATAAAAGCAAGTGATTCATAGCTTACACTATCATGCCGTAAAAAAATATAATTTTCCTAAAGTGATGAATTAAAATTTTATTTCATTTTATTTTGTATCCTATGATAAATTCTTAGAGAACGAAAAAATTATGTACATACGTGCACCTACTAAAAGCAACAAATTATGCCAAACAAACTGTATGCCTCAAGGACACATTTTATCAGTTTATTTTTAGCAATCTGCAGAAAATATTTTCCTATTTTTGCTTATATGCTAACTAAGCCCTTCTTTTAGCTTCCTTAAAAATAGTGCATTTTTTATCGGACACTGCCTTAATTGAACTCACAGCAATGACTTATGAATGCATGTAAAAATCAAACCTAAAAATTGTGAGCTTTATCTAAAATTGGTGGTCTCTAATGTCAATAAACAGCCACTTTGAAATCAAGGCCTTCAAGCACAACAGGCTAGCACAATTAGAAATTCATCGATGATTGCTATAAAAGTAGGAGGTACTTTTAGTTTTAATGCCTCGGCTTTCAATTTTCTATCATAAAAAAGAAACGGTTTTTCTATTATGTATCAACGGGTCAAGGAAAAGCATGCATTTAGGGTCCAATTTTAAGGTCGTGATCATAAATGCACGTTAAGTGTGGTGGGGTATAGACCCGTGAGGAGGAAAAAAAGGAAAAATTTCTAGGGGAACTAAGCAAAATTGAAGATTAAACGGAAGGAAATCTACATTTCTTGCAAAAGTACATAAAATTGCTTAGAAACGGCGAATCAAGATAGTATTCGCCATAAATGGGCGTAACTAAATTCAGGAGGTCTTATCTGATAGGGCAAAATCTTGAAAAACGCTTGAGTTAAATTTAAAAATTTTGTATACGTGGTTATCTCACTAGTTTACGCCAATTTTTTACTCTATTTAGTTCAATAGACCTTAGGACGACGATGCTGTGCACTAACGGTCTGGACCATAACAAAAATAAAACAAAACATTTGTGATGGAAATGAGCCGCAAGCCAGACCAAAAACGAATTATGTTCAAAGCTGTTATGTAAAACTATTTGAAATGGGTCATAAGCTACGAATGCATATGCTCTTTTGACGTTGAAGCCAAATTCAGAGCAGATACAGCTGAAGTAAGCTCTTCGGTTGCTCTCCAGATTGGACTGACGACCAAACGTGGGCTTGGGGTGGATTTCAGAGACCCCCGCAGAATCCAAGAGCCCCAAAAAATCGATAGATCCCTAGAATTGGATGTTTGGGATATTTTTCGGGATTTTGACCAGTTTCACACCAACCAGACCCCCAGAACTCGGCTGCTGCTCAGGTATGCCGACGATCCCAACAACCATGCTGTGGCCAATATGCATCTCGAATTTAGCGCACATTCTTAAATTCTAGAAATCAAGCTACGAACGAGTATAGTCTGTTTCATTTGTTCGAGAGCTTTTAAAAAAAGTTTAAAGTGGCTACAAAAGTATTTTATTTTAAATTAATGCGACGTGAACGACATTCTACGGTATGTCAAGTTACGAAGATCTTCGACCTTATTCAGCCGCAAAACTGTATCAGATTCATTAACCCCCTTTGTACCCTAATTCGTAAGGATGAAATTCGGTAAAAAAGCTCTCAAATAAATGAAAAAGACTGTAGCGTATTTGCGAAACTGAATCACTAAAAGTATGTTTATATATACATTTATGTATATACCTAAACCAAATATAAAAAATTATCACAAGACGGTCGATTGCACTTCCGGTTTCGCGCCCAATCGCGCGCTCAGAATCGTAACGTCCGATAGCGCGAATGCGTCGTTTTTCGGCGCTTCGATCGCTTTTCCCCCAATTTTGATGAAAATTAGTCTAAAACGCTTCAGACTGTCCCCAAAACGCCGCCAATCGTCGCAAAAAACGCTCAGCACGACGGGCAAAAAGATTAAAGCGTGCGCCAAACCGATAGCGATCACCAAAAAAACGGTACGAAAAAAGGCCGTCATGACGTAGGATCTAGTGCCGCTCAGCACCAAAATTCCCATCAGGGTGCAAATCGCGCCCTCCAAAATGGGCCAGGCTAAGGCCCTTAGGGCGTGGGCCGTTTTTTCGACCGGGCCATTTTCGGGCGAAATTACGAAAGCGTGGGCTATGTGGGCGGTAAAATCGACCGAAAATCCGATACTCATCACGATCGTTATCATCGATACGACGTCGAGGTTGATGGACCAGAACGCCATGAAACCGCAGACGCCGACGTCGATCGACAATATGGCCAGGGCGACGATAACGGAGCAGGTCAGGGAGGGTATGAAAAATAGGGCTATCAGGATCATGAACCCTACGCCGCTGTAAATTTCTTGCAAAGTGTTGGGTAGGACGGTTTGGAATTGATCGACGTAGGGCCAAAACGGATGAAACGTGCTAATTTCGAATTCGGCGTATTTGTCGGCTATCGATCTAAATTGATTTAAGCACGTAGCTGTCATTAGTGTTGTAAAAGATAAGGATTTTTTGCAAGATAAAAGATAAAGATAAAGTTGAAATTTTAAAATCTAGAACATAAAGATAAAGATGAAGATAAAGATAAAAAATTAAGAAAGATAAAGATAAAGATAATTTGTAAGATAAAGGAACCAAAACGATAAAGGTAAAGATAAAGATAAAGATAAAGTGTACATATGTAAATATGGTCGCCTGGACCCAGGTGAATGATGTTTGTGAAGTGCAATAAACGAGAGTGGGTGATGTAAAGCAGCCAACTGAATGCCCTAATTTTTGCACCTGAAATCAAAGAGGTGATAGGCGTTAAGCACACATAAATGTAGGTTAGGGGGTTTACCCGCGGTATCTGACTGACCCACAAACTACTACTGCTACTGGCAGACAGCAAGTCACTTCTTTCTTTTCACAAACATCAAAACCCTGCTTTGTGCGCCTGCACAAAGTATAGTCGCAACAGTTATTGATTTTTTTCAAATTTCTCTCCTAGGCTTGGACTTAGATTAACGTGGGCGCTAGTAGTAGTACTCCCGCTTAGTTCGGTAACACTCCCGCTTACTTAGGTTGATATACGGGCATTAGTTTGGGCCGCACGCCATAGGGTTTAAACAATCGTTTTTCTTTTCTTTTCTTGTCTTTTCTTATATTACAATGAAACTTGAATGCGTCTAAATGCATTTCACGTCAAGCCTGCATTTTGGATTACATGCTAACTTATGTACATACTTTATCTTTTTTGTAAGATAAATTCCTATCAAAAAGATAAAGATAAAGATAAAGATAGACTGTGATTTTTCCGAAAGATGAGAAGATAAAGATAAAGATAAAAAATCGTCAAGATAAAGATAAAGATATCTTTATCTATATCTTCATCTTGCTGAAAAGATAAAGATAAAGATATCTTTTACAACACTAGCTGTCATACATGTTCTTAGGAGGGTTGGGGGTTTAGGCTATAGGTGCGCAAGGCCGAACTTTCAGGTGGGGCGTGAAAACTAAAATTTGGTAGATGGCTAAGTATTTCGTAAAACCGGTTCCATAGCGAAAAAGCGATGATATCGCTTCAAAACAATCGTTTTTGAGCATTTCCGGCAAATAAATAGCCTTTTTGAACTTACAATCATAGCTTCGTAGTCTTTTTAGATTCACAAACATAGCTTTATAGCCTTTTTGAACTAAAAGAGCTATTTAGCCCTTTTTGGAGTCGAGCAAAAAGCTAAATATCCTTTTAAAACTCAGAATGGACAACTGCATAGCATTTCTGAGCGCAAACGGTATGTTTCTGAGTCCAAAAAAGCTATATAGTTAGTTTTCTCTGCCCAAAAAGGCTATATAGCTCATTTTCTGAGCACAAGAAAAGGCTGCTCTTGTATGGTTTGGGGGTTCGCCCCTACATAATAGCTACTGACCCCTGCGAAATGGCTGCGACTCCCCGTCGTTTTTAGCCTAAAACGGCACTTTTTGAAAATTTTTAAGCCTGATCCCCAGAATTCCCGTGCTGTACATGTATAGTAGCTGGCCTTCCGAATCTAGGGGACTAAAATTTTGAAGTCAGATATCTCAATAACTGCTTGTTGATAGAAAAAAATAATGGTCTTTTTGAGCATTTCTTAGCGAGCTCTACGTATTCGTATTGGAGAAGAAGAGCATTTAAGATATTCAGATTGATTTCATTGTCTCCAATAAGGAACTCGTATAAAATGGCCACACAAATGATTTCTCAACATTATATCCAAGCTCGACCGCGCTGAAATATTGTTCAACTTGCTTTATACTCAATTCTAGTAGATGGCAAAGAAAAGTAATATAAAAAATAAATAATTCCACGTGAAGCGTCAGAAAATTTTGACATATCCTACATTTTTACACAAATTTGGGCTGTTTGGAGGACAAAAGTCATACAAGAATAATAAATTGGGTACGAGGGGCTTAAAAATTTTGAACCTATCAGCTCGGAAGTATGCGGAATAAAATCATTCTGGCGGTCTTTCAAATACGCTTATGAAATTTTCAATTTTTTACCCCGGCAGACCCTTGTAAAAAATACTCGCACTTTTAAAATTTAAGGGACCATAGGTGGGCAGCGACCAAATACTGGGGGTCCGACGGGGAAAAAATGTCAAAAATTGCAACAAAAATTCAATCTAGGGTCTATCGATTTTTGGAGGGGGCTTCCAGACCCCCACGTCCACGCGGGGAGATTAATCCCCCTATCTCCCACAGCTACGTGCCTGAATTGATCGACCGTATCGATTTGGTCGGAAGCCGACGAAAAATTTTTAAGGCCCACCAATCCGCGACACGCGTCGATTCGGTCGCGGGACGACGCGTTGTTCCAAATGACGTCGGAACGAAATATCGAATTTTCGTCGAACGACAAGAAAAAATCGACGTTTCGCGCGAAATCCGCACGCGACGCGAATTGATCGAGCGACGCGACGCCTTGATCCGACGCGAATCGCTCGAACGACAACAGCCAAAAATCCAAACTATTCGCGCCCATGCCGTGCGGGCTGTCGGCGAATTCGCGTAAAATTCGCAAAATTTGGCGCCTGTTGGTTGCGTTGGCGAGATCGCCGGCTCGAGCGAAAACGATTTGAGCCTGAGTACCTATATTTGATTGAATCGAGCTTAATCAAATGACATGATCATACATGTAATAGGAGGATGAGGAGATTCTCCTCCCAAAGTCGGACGTCCCACCCAGCTCTCCCGTCAAAGCCAGAAATTTTCGACCCCCCCCCCCGATTTTGGGAAAAAATTGAATTTTTTGGCCGTTTTTAGGAGTTTTTTGGCCGTTTGGCCAAAAATTGGAGGTAATTTAACCCCCCCCTAAGAATGGCCGAGACCCCCAAATTTCGAGCTGTTACATGCATAAATATGATTATAAATAGGCCTCAAAATTGTGGGGTCTGGTTTTGCGTCTAAAAGACCGAAAGATCTTCTAAAAAAGGGGCAAAATAAATCAATTTTCGACGTTTCTCGTCAATAACTCGAAACTTTACTGATATTTTTCTGCTTTATATTTATTTAATCGAACCTTCTATTCCAATATTGTATTTGTTAGTTTTTCACCAATAAATTATTTGATATTGACCTTGAAATTAATTAACATATTAAACTAAAGTTTTTCGATAAGACGGGATAGAGATTTCCGCAAAATTAGAAAAGAAAATAGAACAAGTAGAAGGGAAGGATAATGCATGTAAAATGATATTTGATGTATAAAATACGATGCATCCTTTAAACTCAGATTCTTATCGTACTATGAATAATAATATGCTTGAAATAAAATTACTTAAAAACTGATGAAAAACGCAGTTAAAAACTCAGTGAAACTACATCGTTAAGATAGAATGCTTAAAAATTAAAACTGCGCGTTTCAAGAGATCAACAAATTTTAAAACAAGCGCAATCTGTTCTCTCTTCAATCTTGATTTGCAATTTATACCGCTTCTATAACTTCATTCTAAAAAATTTAAATTAAATTTTCTGAATTGAATTTTCTTCTTAATCTTCCTAAAACTTCTATTTTCATTCCTTTCGTCCATTCTTTATAAGCTGTCCTTTTCTTAATTAAGATGCAAGCTTCCATTAGAAACTCATTGCAGCTAATCGAATTATTTCAGATATTTTCAAGCATCGTTTAGTCCAAACCGTCAAAATTTAAACTAGGTTGGAGGTCACTGATGGTTATACATAATGTATAAATGAGAAAATAAATTAAAAAATAGATATAATAAAAAATTATTTAAATATAAATACAATACAATATAAATACTAAATTTAATAATTATCGTATAATATTTAGTTATATTTTATATGAATATAATAATAAAAAACGAGCAAAATATTACGCAAAAATGATTTTTGTATAATGCTCATTTATTACTGTTTATTCGAATTTAATAAATGAAAAACGTCTGACCCATTTTCCAAAAATATTCGTCCATTCTTTTGTAATATTTAATGGCATAAGAATCTGGCAAGAGGAGCTTGATCGGTTCTAGGCCTTGCTCCAGGCTCAAACAACCGTAAATAGCCGTCATTAGATACAAAACGTAGACGAGTGATATGCTGATTCTCATCGTCGAATGCATAATAAAAGGCGCGTAATAAGCTTCGATAATATTGGAGATCCAAGACCCTTCGTGGGAGGCACACGCAGCTTCCTTTTCGCGTAGCTGATAATTAGAGCCATTTTTTGCATATCCGTTTTCGAGCTTCTGGTTCGCATTGATAGATTGTTCGGGTGATCGACTACCAAGCATGAAAAGCCTCGTCCAAATTTTTTGGCGCTCTTAATTTTAGGGACAAAATTTAAACGCAACTTGTCTAGAAAAATTTGTAGTATTTTTTCTTTGCATTTTTTAATCAAAAAGCTCGAACCAGAGCTTAAATCTAAGCTTTCTGGAGAAATACTCAGCTTAAAGCTCGCATTTTTCTAAAATTACGCAGAAATTATAAAAGTTGGAATAAAGAATGAAAAATATAATAATCGCATGGGTAACATTTGTGCAGTTAAAATCTCGGCGAGGACGGCTTTAGGACACATATGGGCGTGCGTAGGGGGAGGTAGGGGAAGGGTTTACATTTTAGAATCTGAAACCCCCTAATCGATTAAGCCCTCTCATAATTGAATTTTTAATGCTATTTTTTGGCAATTTCGCCCCGTCTGACCCGCAGAATTTGGTTAGTGCCCATTAAAAATTCTTCTAATAACTAACGGAAGAAAAAGTAGTCTTTAGAATTGTGTTTAAAGTTCTTATTTACAGACAGCACTTAAATGTCTTCCTGGCTGCGTTTTCAATTGAAGCAGAAAAAGTTTATTCGATAGATAATTATCGAATTCAACTTTCGATTTTTTTCTCAATTTTTTAACAGTTTTCATTTCTTTAATCTTTTTATAACTATTTTTTAATCATTGTTTTAATCATTTTTTCATTTACAAAATTTTTCATTCAATAATTTTTTCCAAAATTTTTCGATTAAATTATTTCAATTTCTTTACATCTTTTCATTTGTTTACAAAAAAGGTTGCTTTACATTCCACAATTTTTTCACAAAAAAAAACTTCACGCATGTTCAGGATATTCCCTTTTCCATACCTATTATTATGCTAATTGATATATGTATAATTGCGAATAGCTTTAAACAATGCGATAAATTTATTTTGTCGTATACGAGTAAATGTGCAATAATAAAGCTTGTAAATCTCAATCAATGTTTGTTTTCTTCGCATCGATTTGATTGTTCCACGAATAAATTAAACATAAGACATAATCAACCATTATTTCCAATCAATGTTGCTAATCTATGAAATTAACACCGAGGTAAAATGCGCAATCAACGAACATTTTTCGTTCATCTAAAGAATGTATGGCAGGGTGCTTAGCGCTGAATACAGGGTTCTTGTAAATTATATTCAACCAAATTTTGACAGCATATAAACGTAATTTGCAAAAATTATAAAAAATTTTTTTGAAATAAATTCGACGTTAAAAATAATTTTATTAGTCAGGCATAAAAAACAGCGAAAAAACGTTATTTTGTGTATCACAAGTAATGCATATCTGGGACTACAGAAAGATATGATAAAACACTGCAGTTAAATTTATATACCTACTCAATCTGTCCGGTGGCGATGTATCGTACGAGATCAGCAAGCAGTGCTTATTAGCTTCTTCGAGTTTCAATGTTAAAAATAAGACGGACATGACGAGCGTGAGTTGATAAGCAAAAGTCGTAGCCATGGCCACCACGGCGTACAAGGAAAACATTTGAACTGCCAAAAAGTCAGTAGCCAGGCCAACGGCGAAGGATAGTATGTCGGTCAAGACGGTCACAGTGATGGACACTGCGGCTTCGGACATGGCACAGGCCAGTCTTTTACGTGCTCCCAACCGCCCATCCGTTCGTGCTACGGCTGATATCATTAAAAATGTGTTGTCTAGACGGACGCCTGAATTACAGTCGCACGTGTAAAAATGGGAGGGGACACATACCCCAACCCAAACTTGGTAGTCCCCCATCCCTTAAGCCAGAAAATTCTTGAACCCCTCCCCATGATTTTAGGCAAAATGTTTTTGGCCATACCCCTACCCAGAATTTAGAGCCGTTACATGTATGGTTAAGTATTAAGGGTCAAAGGTCAATCAGCTTTTTATCCAAATATGAGATATAATTTTTGACAAATTATTCGCAAACTAAGAATCTTTTTCACAGGCGACAATCTTCTTCACAATCTTTTTCACAAACGCTAGAAAATACAATTTCAAGCAATCCCTTTTTGGGCTAGCGCTTCTGAAATCAAACTTGCTTTCCTCCAGTGATTCTGAGATAGTGAACACATTGAAAAATACATTGAGATGGAGAAAAATGTTTTTGAAGGAAAAAAGGAATTATTCCAAACGACAACTTATACAGTAACTTCTTTCGCATTTTCTCATGAAGCTCTGTTTGATATCGTCAACGATGATAGCAATTAGGCACGTCTTTGTAGCCAATGTGGACTAGAGTAGGGAAATAGACATCCCCCACGAGAGTCCAGCAGACCTCCAAAAAATTGATAAATCCCAAAATTAAATTATTGGCATGTTTTTTGCAATTCTTTGAACCAGACCACTAGAATTTCAGTTGCTGCCTATCTACGTTTGTAGCATGTTTGGCCGGCAATTGGTAAGTCAGAATTTATGACCCGGATAGGCATACGTTTCGTATAACATGAGAAATGTGAGAGTCGGTATCAAAAGATTTTCTAAGATGATTTTGTTCCTAAACTGATTAGTATTTACGCGTCAAAAACACAATTTTTCGAAGTTTCTGACGATGCCTTCTTTTCAGAACACAAAATACAAAAAAACCTGGAAAATGTTGACAAAAATTAATGCAAATGTGGTCAAAAATAGCTATTCGACAAAATAGCTACTTCGAGCCATAAAGTCGCTAAAAACATTTAAAATTGCATATTTACCGAGGTATTCTTATTCTAAAAAACCGAAAATTCTGCGCGAATAAGCTGAATTTTGCGGGGTATGAAGATGCCAGCCACCATCTTGTGAGTCAAACTCCTCTAATATTACGTATCATAACCAGACACACGCAGCATTGGAATTCTGGGGAGAATAAAACCATAATTATTTCTAAAGCGCCTTTTCGGGCTCAAAACCGACGGTTATTCGTCAAAACCTCATTTTTAGCCATTAGAACATAAAAGCAATAAAAAAATTTCAAAAAGAGTTCATTGAACAGAATATAGTAGTCAAAAAATGGGAAAATGGCGCGAAACCCGACGATTTGACGCTGTTGAGCCAAAGGGCCGCTAACAATGCTTAAAACAGCCCCTTTTCCGAGAATTTATTCGAAAATCGCGAATTCTAGCGGGATGGGTGTGCAAAAATTTCACTGAGGGACAAGGAGAAAACCAGGCACGTAGCTGGCCGTCCTATTTTGGGGTGGACAAACAACAATTTCTGGGAGGGACTAAGCCAAAAAAGCCAAAAATAGCACAAAATAACGTTTAAAAAGTCCTCATTTTTCCGATTTTTCTGAATTTAGGGGGTCCGAACCCCCGATTTCCCCAGAGATACGTGCCTGGAGAAAACGCCTTCCCGAGGAGAAATCTCAAACCCCCAAAATCATGCATGATGATAACACCCTCTCTCACTATGACGTCTATACAAAGAATTATACTAATAACAAGAAAGGGCATCGCGTCACAGAGGCCGCTGTACGGGTAGCCGCAGTAGAATAAAAGCCCCATCGCCGACAAAACGCCCATTGCGGCGCTCAAAAGACCGGCCGACGCGACGTAAAATTTCGATTTCGTCCAATCGACGTAAAACGCCCCGTCGAAATTGATGGTCGTGGCGGCGCCCAATTGCGAGAAGGCGAATAAAATTAGGCAACAAGCCAAAAATCTCAGGGACAGGTCCTCGCTGTTCCTCAAAATTTCGTCGGACAACGTCGTCGAGTGGTAAACGGCGACGTCCAACAAATCGTCGTCGTAGTCCAACGCGATCGCTTGCATTCGATGGGCCAACGAATCGGCGGCCCGTTTTGATTGGTCGTCCGGTCGCATTTGATAGACCAATCGGAACGCGAGGGCTTCTACGATTTGTCCGCTGTCGGCGTCCAACGTCACGCCGCCGACCGCTTCGCCGACGTAAAATCGCCGGACGCCGCGGCTCATAATCGGATAAGAGTTGTCGTCGTAGGGGCTCGGATCCGAATACATTATATCCAACGCGTACAAGTATCCGTTGGTGAAACACATGCCGTTGTGTCTCTGGCAAACGTCTTCGTATCTGTAATTCACATGCAAATAGGAGGGTCGAGTGCAGACGTGTTCTTGGGAGGAGAGTTTGGGGGTTTCGACCCCCAGAATAGCAACTCACTCTTCGCTAAATGGCTGCGACCCCCTTCCCAGACTTGCCAATTTTTTGTAAAAGTTAGTAAAAGTTGTAAAAAGTGTGTGCCTTTTAGGCGTTTTCAGCTCATTTTTGGCTCAAAAAATCACAAATTTTCGGCGCCTCGTGCCATATGCACATTTTCTGACTATATTTTGTTCAATTTATTCATGTTTTTTCAAAGTTTTTTGAGATTTATTTTACGCTTTTATGTTCTGGGAAGAGTGAGCAATGTCTGAAACGTCAAAAAAAATTTTTTGACGTGTACCCATCGTTTTTTAGACCAAAAAAGGCACTATTAGAAAAATTTTTGAGCCTGATTCTACCTCCCCCACGATTCCCATGCTGTACATGTAGGGTCGAGTGCAGACATGCTCGTGGAGGTCGCTAGAGCATAGACGCACAGCATGGCCGATCTGGGAAGGGGTCAGCCGGTCTGAGGAGGGGTAAAAACAAATGAGATTTTCGGGTCAAAATGACATGAAAAACTGGTATAAGCGCTCAAATAGCGTTAAAACTATGTTATTAAACAGTTTCTCGTCAATTTAAGACACTTTTAAAATTTTTTTTCACTTTTTATCAATTTTTGGCCTTCATTTGCCACATTTGCCCCAGAAAATTTCCCAATTATTAAATTCTGGGGGTCTAGACCGGACATACACATGGGGGGTTTGGGGTCTAGACCCCCTAAATAGTAAAAATGTGATTTTTTCTGGGGAAAGTAAGGCAAAATAGAGGTCGAAAACAGACGAAAATTGGAAATTTTCATTTAAAGTTCTTGAAATTGACCAGAAACCGTGGAATAACGTATTTTAAAGCTATTTTAGCCTTTAATCCCGTTTTGTGATCATTTTGGGCCAAAAGTAACCACTTATTGGCCAAAGATCGGCCATGCTGTGCATCTGTAGTCTGAATCGATAACCCATCCCCCAAATTTAATTCAAAAAAATAATTTTTTAGTGCTATGTTAAACGACTTTGCCCCAGCGGACCCCCAAAATTTTGTTGCGACTCATGTATGGTATAAGTCCTTTCATGGGTCCTAAAGTCAGGTTCTGCGTCGGACGATTTCATTCTAGGCCAAGTTAACTTGACGTATAAGTACCTTTTTACTATTAATTTGATATACATAGTCGCCTAGTTTTACGTTTTCTGGTCAATCTGATCTAGTAGCAATGGCGCAATTTTACTCAAAATGTGATTGGAATGCTCTGGTAGCACAAACTAGGTACCCACGGGAAATTCCAAATTTCCCTTTCTAACCAATAATTCTGGATTTAACCTATACATGCACAGCATATGAATCGGGGGATGTCAAACCAATTTTTCCTAAAATGCATTTTGAGCTTAAAACGACGGACCGCGTGGAAACACATAATTTTTGAGCTTTCTGACTACTCTCCATCTTCCTAAACAAAATATTAAAAATTTTGTCAGAAAATTCCAATAAAATTCAACATAATGTAGTTAAAAATTACTGTTCGGCACGTAGCGCAGAAACAAATGGAATTTTTTTGTTGATAAAAGCTCGCTAAAAAACTAGGGACTTTTCTTTGATTCTTGGAAAAATCGCCAATGCTGGGGAGTGAAAGTATTTTTACGGGGGGGGGCGAGCTTTTTACCTGGGGTGTGAACCTCCAAAATCATGTACGATCTAACCCTCCCCCGGCCGGCCGTTCCGATCATACGTGGGCAGCACCAAAATTCTGGGTGGGGGTGCAAGAGTTTTCAAAGGAGGTCAAAAAATGGTCTTAAAAATGGTAGTATGGCTAAAAAACACCATTTTTCAACGTTTCTCATCGAGAATTATCCATTGGCATCAAAAAATTGCGAAAAAAAAACAATTTCAAAAATTGAAAGCTGTGGGGGTATTTTGGTTTTCGGGGGGGGGTATTCGGCCTTCTGGGAATGCATACCCCTACCCCCCCTTTACGCCCAGGTGTGATTCCGACCCCCTGCGCGTTTATGACCTGTATTCCCGACGATCTACGTCGACCCGGGCATTTCTAAGCATAAATTCGTTCAAATTCAACGTCGCTTCGCGGTACTGGGGTCTGAGCACGTTACCGCCGTCTTGGGCGACGACAACCAATATCACAAGACCGTCCTCGCTGAGCGACCGCGACGGAGCCGACGGCCCATTTTCTCGGACGAATGTCATCGCGACTTCCTTCTCCGACAAACTTCGTCCGTTCAATGGGGTCACTAGCTGATCAATGTTTAATATATCCGTGCGGTATAAATAACCGATGCCCAAAATCAGCGTGCTTAGTAAAGGGGAGATAACGAAATACCAGGGGTGGGCGCCGACGAAAAGGGCGTATTTGTAACAAACGACGCTCAAAGGTCGCTCCAAGCAGCCAAACTGCAACCTTACCCTTGAAAACGTACAAATAGAAACGACGAAAATTTAAGTCAGCGGGTCTATACCAGACATGCAAGGGGGTTGGGGGTCTAGAGTCTAAACCCCCACATCATCCCTCGGTTGGAAAGATGGGAAATGTTTTGGCGAAAATGAGGCAACGTGAAGGCCAAAAATGGACGACAAATGAAAATTTTCTACATAAGTGCATTAAATTGACCAGGAACTGTGGAATAACGTAGTTTTAACGCAATTTTAGCATTTACACCAGTTTTTGAGATAATTTCGGTCCAAGAAGGCTCAATTTTTGACTCTCCTAGACCGTCTGACCCCCTGCCTAGATCGGTCAAGCTGTGCATCTATTATCTAGACTCTCCCAGAATAGAAAAATGTAATATTTAAAAAAAGATCAGACGAAGGCCATACCTTGACGAAAATCACAAATTTTCTGCAAAAGTGGTTACAAATGAAAAGGAAATGCGTTTTAGCATGCTTTTTACGAAATTTCAGCATTTATACCAATTTTTGAGATTATTTTGATTCCAAAATTTCTGTGACTGACTCCCCAGACCAGGCATGCTGCGCGTCTACGCTAAGAAATATCAAGTTTATGAACGAGTTTTAAGCCTGATTCAGAGAATTCACTCCGATATCAAACATTAACGAGACTAGCAAAGAAAAATGCTCCGATGGAACAAAAAAGGGGAATATACTTGGGATTGTGAATTATCGAGGATGTAAAAGGAGGGGACTAGGAAAAATCTCCCTATGTTATATGCCAAGAATCGCAAAATATGTAAAAAATCAGACTTTCTCTGAACAATGCAAAAATCGAAGTATATTCTGCGGTCTCTGAAAAAACGTATTATTTTAAAATAATTTTTTCTGATTGACATAATATCTTAAAAGCATATTACGTAATGCAACTTTTTGCAGACTTCATTCAACTTTGAGTTGCTTAATAATGTGACTGAAAGTGAAATGCTGTTAACAAATCATAATTAAGTTGTTCGTATTTCATTATTACTGAGCATGTCACTTAGCAGATACAGCCATTCTAAGTGTCAAAGTGCAAGCAATATTCAAATTACCAAAAAATTGATTGAAAAAAGCAGCGAATTAGCAATGCAGTAGCTAAGCGAATTGAATGAAATAGTACATATCGATGCATTCAAGACAATCGATGATATTGTTGGTTCAAAGCAGTAGGAAACACGGAAGCTGACGTGCAACAGACCTTATGTAGATACTCTTTTACACATGTCTACAGCAATTGTTTACTAAACTTTTACATTTTTCAAAGGCCGCAGAATATACTTCGATTTTTTTGCATTGTTTAGAGAAAGTCTGATTTTTTACATATTTTGCGATTCTTGGCATATAACATAGGGAGATTTTTCCTAGTCCCCTCCTTTTACATCCTCGATAATTCACAATCCCAAGTATATTCCCCTTTTTTGTTCCATCGGAGCATTTTTCTTTGCTAGTACCCCACTTTTAATTAGCAAGATTTGGAAATACAATACTAGATTTCATTTACTGTGCGGTTCTTCTAATAATTGAATAGTTTAAACTTTACAAAGCTACTAGTTGTAGAAGAAACAAACATTCTGATTAGTAATTCTTATGTTACGTAGAACATCCTGTAAAGAAATATGCTTCCAAAACTTTCTAGAGCTCAACTTAATTTACATATTAAACTTTACACAAGAGTGTAAAGAATTTTAGTGGGATTAATAATTTCGATATTGCTCTGATATAACGATCAGCATTTATTAAGAGATGAAACCTCTATGATGTTCTAAGAACAAATTAACATTAGGTGTAAATCACTTTACACTACTCTTCATGCGCCCCTAGCAGACGTATCACATCTGTTTCCATATATATTTTACGACTTTAGAGAAAAAATAAGTTACCGTGAGGCTCTAGAATGAAGCTTATTATATAGTGTAAACTTTACACTAGCAACGAGTGTAAAGAAGATTTTAGTCGGATTTGTAAATTCGATATTACTCGGATATTACGATCAACATTCATGAAAAAATTACGTCCCCATAACGGTTTAATGACAAATAGACACAGATGTAAACCACTTTACATCACTTTTGAGTGTAAACAAACGCGCTCAGCTGACGTCCCTTATTTGATTCCATGTAAATTTTCAGATTTCGGCAAAAAATTAGGTTTTTGCAAAGCTCTAGAACGAAGATAAACCACTTTACATCACTTTTGAGTGTAAACAAACGCGCCCAGCTGACGTCCCTTATTTGATTCCATGTAAATTTTCAGATTTCGGCAAAAAATTCAGGTTTTCGCAAAGCTCTAGAACAAAGATTAATTAGCAGTGTAAACTTTACACAACCGCCTAGTGTAAAGAGGATTTTATTTCGATTTGTAAATCTGATATTACTCGGATATTATTATCAACATTTATGAAAAAATTGCATGTCTACAATGGTCTGAGGACAAATAAACAATGAGTGTAAACTACTTTACATCACTGTTGGATGTAAACAAACGCACCTACGTGACGTCTCACATTTGATTCTTTGGAAATTTCTAGACTCCAGGAAAAAATTAGGTTTCTGGAATGCTCAAAAACGAAGATAAATACATATGTAGTGTAAACTTCACCTAAACACCTAGTGTAAAGAAGATTTCGGTCAGATTCGTAATTTTGATATTGTTCCGATATTACGATTAATATTTATAAAAAAATTAAGTCTCCATAATGTTCTATGGGCAAACTAACAATAGGTGTAAACCACTTTACAACACTGTAGAGTGTAAACATATGCGCCAGACTGGCATATCAAATTTGGTTCCTGGTCCATTTCTAAACTTGATAATCGTGTCCCTGACTCATAACCGGAGAAGCAGGCAGAAAAAACAAGACAGAAACGCATTTTAAACACCAAATTTTTGACTTTACACTCGCTAAATATTAATGTATAGACAATTTGCTTTGACATGCACCCGATATAAAGCACTTTATTTTTATTCTATTGGACTTATCCCGACTTCTGGACGGAGAAAGTGGCGAACAAAAAACGCAACAAAAACGCATTTTCCATCATTTAGAACACTGTAAACTTTAAAATTCCGTACCGAACTCCCCATTGAGTTTAAAGAAATTCGGTTTGGTACAATTTGTAGCTTTTAAATCGTAGTACATTCCTGTGTGCCAAAATTCTCTTGCAAAAATTATTTGGTATGATTT
Source organism: Mermis nigrescens (assembly GCA_036768485.1). Taxonomy (NCBI): domain Eukaryota; kingdom Metazoa; phylum Nematoda; class Enoplea; order Mermithida; family Mermithidae; genus Mermis; species Mermis nigrescens. Next base: position 840,555 of record JAVLUZ010000163.1, on the reverse strand, counting down.
ATTAATCAAAATTCGGAAAAAACGTGTTTTTTCGCCCATTTTTTACCTCTGATTTCGAACTTTACACCCCCATAAATAACTCAATATTGCGTTTTTTAAATGCACTTTGCTGCAATGTGTAGCCCCTGAGAGGCACTTTATTACTGCTGTATTCAATTTACCCTGACTCATGAGCGGAAAAATTTGGCAGAGAAATCTTACTTAAAATCCGTTTTTTTACACCATCCACTAGAGTGTAAACTTTAAACCCCAGGATCTAACTCATCATAGAGCGTAGAAGACTTTGCTTATATGCAGAATGTAGCCCTTAACCCGCTCTACATATCTGTCAGAAAACATTTAAAAAAACTCATAACCGGAGTTAGTATCGGACATAAGCAGGTTGAAAACTCGACCAAAAAGTGCTTTTTCACCCCCAGATTTTCGCACTCTTTACACTGCCATTCGATAATTAATGCGAATTTCGAAAAACAAAAAAGTGCCATCTGTTGAATTCATCCCTCTATTATCCTATGCTGTTCAATTCTTAGAGTCATCAATACTCAGTTGTCCACATGCCGCATTATAAATGTCCCAAAATTTGCCCTATGTTATAACGTTACACAAAAACTTTACACCTTCTTTACACAGTCAGTTTTGAGTTTCAAGAAAAACAAAAAAAACACGGGCAGCAAATTTTTTTATTATCTTTCTTTAAAAAAAAACTGCACCTTCCAGAAGTGTCCCGTTATAGCTGTAGGGGGTGCACAGGTGTTAGGGGTACCCAAGTATATTATAGGTACGCGCTAACGCGCTACCTATGATAGTTCGACTTCATCTAAATTCTCCCACAAGTTTATATCTTATACAATTGTCAGTAAAAAGCAAATTTTCCTTTTAAGCGGCATTTCGATTGCCAATCGGAATCGTATAAATTTAGCCACGTTAGACGACTCCTTAGCCTGAATTTTTCGGACGTTGCACGCAAAACACTTTCCATCGTTTTTCAAATCTAAAACTGTACCTAAGGAAAAAGTTTTTAACGTAAATACTGCGCAGCATTTGTCAGAAAAGTCACATAAGTTTCATAAAAAACGTTGTGACGTCATAAGATTTTACGTTGACGAAAACAATCCAATTTTGTGCAGATAAATCCGATGATTTGCTTGTTTTAAAACGGCGTGAAACAAATCTAATGGACAGGTGTTAGGGACAACAATGACTAGTTTCAAATGTTTTTCAATACGGCCGTAGGTAAGAAAAAGACTGTGACGCACGTAGATATTTAGGTACATCAAATGTTGGTTATTATACCGTAAATTTCCTACAATAAAAAATAACGACTTATTTATAAAACTGCGCAAAAGGCATGAAACATTTGATACGATTGAATTTTTAAATGAAATGAAAGAGATTTTATCTAAATTTTTACATTTTATGTAAATAATTTAAATTAAATGCAATGAAAAAAGTTTAAATGCAATATAAATAAAATAAATCAGGTCGGCGCATAATTTCAGTTTTTCCTCCTTAGCTTTTTTTCTGTATTTTTATTAGTATCTATGCAGACTCATGATATGATTTTAAATTTTAAGATTATGTTAACGAAATCGTGTATCCATCTTTCTTTTGGAATTCTTATTCTTACATTTTAATACGTGCTTTATATTATTAAGATCATTCATGTACATAACATGCATGTCATTAAATATTAAAGTTACCACTTCTTTTCGATATTACAACGCCTAGATCAATTTATATTCTGAAACTTCAAGAAATTCAAATGAACTCTCTGTTGAATATTGTACCGAAAAAGAGATACATAATTTGTCTTATTATTATGGAAAAAAACATTAGCATTAAGGATAAAAGATAAATCGAATAAAAAGAGGAAATGAAATTTTATTTACTCACCCGATTTTTGAGATCATCACGTAGGTGCCTGCTAAATCGCAGATAAATTAGGCAAAAAAATACGTGCTCAGCGGAAAAACTCATTCTTCTCTTTGGTCCTACGCATAATTATTTAATTTCCATGCCCCATTTATTTTCCAATTTTTTTGTACGCTTTCGCAGAATGTTAGAAGGTGTAGACATGTTTCTCGATCGTCTTGTTGCATTTTCCGGAGACAGTAAATTTTTCAGCATAATTAAGTTAAGAAACTAAAATGCGTGCCAGTAACAACGCAGAAGTAAACCACAGTTTTGTCCTGGCGGAACGGCGAACATAAAAACGACAGGTTTTTGAATTTATACGACAACATGCATATGACTGAGCATATGACCGGATTTTTCTCCAGACAATTCATTCACTATTCAGTCAACAATCGTATACAGAAGTAAGAGAAAAGTCAGGGAATGACTTTGTAATCTTTTATTTTGTTGCCGTTCATCAGCTCATAAGCATAGATGCACAGCATCGCTTATCTGAGGGGGGGTCAGGCAGTCTATGGAGGGTCAAGAATAAAGCTTTTTTTGGGCGAAAATGACCTCGAAAGCTGGTACAAGCGTCAAAATCGTTTTAAAACTACGTTATTAAACAGTTTCTGGTTCATTTTAGGCACTTTTCAAGAAAATTTTGATATTCATCCATTTTTAGCCATCACTTTGCCTCATTTTCCCAAAACGTTTTCCATTTCTCCACTCTGGGTGGGCTAGACCCTCAACCCCCTTTCACATTCTTGTCGGCTCATAAGCAGACATGCAAGTAAGAGGGAGTGAAGCGCATACACGGGCAGCAACCAAATTCTGGCGGGATCCCCTGGGGCAAAATTGCCAAAAACAGCACCGGAAATTTAATTCCGGGTTCAATCGGTTTGGCGGGGGAGGGGGTTTGCCGGATTTTGGAGGGTCCAGACCATAGGTGGGCAGCACCAACATTCTGGGAATGAAAAAATTTCTGGAGGGGGGTGAACAAATTTTTAAAGGTCAAAAATGGTCTTAAAAGTGGTCGTATGGCGAAAAAAACACCATTTTTCGGCGTTTCTCATCGAGCACTATCCAATGGCATCAAAAATTGCTAAAAAGCAAAAAAAAATTTTTCTGGGGGGTATTTTGATTTCTGGGGGGGGTATTTCAACTTCTGGGGGTTGCATACCCCCCAAACCCCCACGCCCATGTGTGGTCCAGACCATAGATACACAGGATTGCCGATCTGGGGGGAGTCAGTCGGTCTGGGGGCGGAGTTGAAAAATTCAGCTTCTTTGGGCCAAAATGACCTCAAAAGCTGGTATAAGCGCTAAAATAGCATTACGTTATTACACGAGTTTCTGGTCAATTTGAAGCACTTCTGAGAAAAATTTTTAATTTTCATTCATTTCTGGCCTTAATTTTGCCGTATTTTCCCTCACAAATTTTTCCATTTTTCGTTTTTGGGGTCTAGACTTCCGAACCCCTCCCCACGTGCATGTTTGGTTCAGACTCCACTCCATCCATGTGTGGTGATGAGCGACTTTCAGAATGAAAAAGTAAGGATTTTCGAGGAAAACACGGCAAAGAGGAACAATTTACCCAAGTTTAAATATCTTAGCATTTATATCCGTTTTTTAGGCCATTTCGGCCACCCCCACAGACCCGCCATACCTTGCATATAGTCATAAATACTATAACTTTTCAGTGAATGGCATCGTCAAACTGGCATTTATAAAAATATGAGCGAAACTTGCAATTTAAAACAAGAGATAGCAGGAAATTAGTTGCAGGAGAATGATTAAATTAAAAAAAGAACAAAGTAAAGGAGTAGCGTTGGTCTATCAATGTCAGAAAGGAGCAGAATACTAAAATTGCTTATTAATCGAATTCTATAGGACTGTTAGTGAAAAAAATTTTGCTACGCATTATCTATTCTTGTCCTGCCACATTTTTTGTCGCACAAGTTTCACGCCTCTTCTTCCTAAAAAAATCATAAATGTATGTGCATGATGCCTCCATAGTTGCCTATCATAGACTCGAGGACCGGCATACATGGACAAAAACAAATCTTCTAAAAGATGCCAGCTGCCCAATTTTCTGGCTGGTTGTCCTTTTACAAAGTGGTTGTCTGGTTGGTTGGTTGATTGGTTGCTTGGCAGTTGATTGGTCAATTATTGGTTGTTTGACTGGACTGCTTACTGATCAATAGTTTGTTAGTTGTTGGTTGATTGGTCAGCTGATTAAATTATTTTCAAGTAATTCCGCATGTATTTTCCTTGATTCATCTTTTCATAGTTGGCTGGCTAATTAGTCGGTTTTAGAGTCATTTTTGTGTATTTGCATATTTTACTTTGATTTGCATGACTTTTTGCAAAATATTTGTTGAAACTGGCTGACAGGTCTTCCTAGTGACACTGACCCGGCCCCTATTGATACCGGGTTGAATGAAGCTGTCTGGTTTGTCCATGTGTGATGGCCGATCGGAGGTCAGCCGGAGTCTTATTGAGCTATTACATATTTTATAATCAGCAGAATAAATGACTTTGAGAAGTCGCGTAAATACTGAAACAGTTCCAAAACTACCTTAATTAATGCTGTGTACATAAATTCATGCAGTTCTGTGAACAACTGCTGATCTTCGTCCACTTTGTTATTATTTCGGAGAAAACTTTTCTTTTCTTTTTTTCCTTCGAGTTCTGAGCAGAATTTCTTACGCTTCACGCACAATCCTGTTCGTCGTTCGCTTACATTTAGAAAGCCAAAATCTGCATGAAGCCAGCTGAGATGATTCATTTTGCAAGAAAAGCAATTTTAAATAATTTTTTTCTCTTGAATTGAACAAGAACGTCTACTTAAGAGTATCATAGCATGCATAAGAATTTGAAGAAAGGTGCCAATTCAATAAATGACTACTAAAGGTGAAATGTGTGAATTACCCCAAAATAGAATTCCCGGGTTTTTTCCGGGTTTCCCGGGTGATTTATGGACAATTTCCCGGTTTTAAATCATGCTTTAAACGCACACTATATACGAAGAAGTGTCATGATAAGAACATGAAAAAGGATAAGGCACAAGCAACTTTTAATCAAACAAATGCAAATACTACACGAAACGTTTTGGAACAATCATAATTTCTTTTTCAATGATGCTAACGAGTTGTCGATAGCAGTTCTCACAGCCTATAATATAGTACAGTAGCGATTTTAGTGTGGCAAAACAGGGTTTTCGATCTTTGGTAGTGTATTTCAGCTAATTTCTGGGTTTCTCACGCCAAAAATTACTAAAAATTGACTCAAAACGGCGCGAAGCGCCGAAAAATTTGGCATTTTTCCATTCTAAATGCAAATTCTGCCATTTTAAAGATATATAGGATCAGTGGCGGATCTAGAATTTTCTTAAGGGGGGCGGTATCCCAACTTTTCCAGAAAAAGTCAAAAATAGGTCCAAAAATTTGCTCTTAATGCGCAAAATGGCGTTTTTTTCGGTGTTTTACATTGTATACTTTTACATAAAATCACCTGACGCAATATTTTTTCTAAAAATTTTAAAATGTTAGACAATTTTGTGCGAAAAAATCATTAAATTTCTTTGACTTTAACAAAAATCTGGCGCGAAGCGCCGAAAAATTTGTGAAATCAAGGCGGATAGACGTCTAGAAGCATGATTTACTGCTTGATTTCCTGTATTTATAGCATTTGATGCGAAACATCGAAATTTTTAATTGAAAATAGAAGAAAACTATGCAAAAATAGATGTTAAAATTGTTTTGAAACCTACATGAACAGAAAATGGCTTCCAGGCAGTGTTTTTTTGTACAAGGTCCGTTTGTACATATACAAAGATGGTCCCTAAAAGTCTTTGTACATTTTGTACACACAAATTTTTGGATACTATGATATAGTACGGTAGCGACTTTAGTGTGGTAAAAACAGAGTTGTTCGACCTTTGGTAGTGTATTTTGGCTAATTCCTGGTTTTATGAGGGCAAAAATCATTAAGAATCGTCTTAAAACGGCGCGAAGCGCCGAAAAATTCGACATTTTTCCTTTCGAAATGCGATTTCTGCTATTATAAAGATATATAGGACACACAATTCCTCATTACGGCGCGAAGCGCCGAAAATTTTTGCGAATTTCAGACCTTTTTTGCGGTTTTTGTCTTCCCGAAAATCTTTGTACATCTACAAAGACGGTCCCGAAAAGTCTTTGTACATCGGGAAAAATCTTTGCCGAATACAAAAAAACGTGCTTCCATGTCGCCAAGAAAGTAAATAAATGTCATTAATAGGTATCATCCGGCGCGTAGCGCCGGAAAAATTTGAGAAGTTATGGTCACTGACGGCCAAAAATCATTGCAAATTGCTTATCCATTCTTTATCTCGCCAAATATTTTTGGCCAATGGGAGGGGAGGCGGCCGCACCCCCACCGCCCCCACTTAAATCCGCCCCTGCATAGGACAAACAATTACTCATATCGGCGCAAAGCGCCGAAAATTTTTGGGAATTTTACATCTTTTTACAGTTTTTGTCTTCCCGAAAATCTTCCCAAAAACAGAGTTGTTCGACTTTTGATAGGGTATTTTAGCTAATTTCTGAGTCTCTAAGGGCAAAAATCACTAAGAATCGTCTTAAAACGGCGCGAAGCGCCGAAAAATTTGACATTTTTCCCTTTGAAATGCAATCTCTGCCATTATAAAGATATATAGAACACACAATTATTCATTTCGGCGCTAAGCGCCGAAAATTTTTGCGAATTTCAGACCTTTTTTGCAATTTTAGTCTTCCCAAAAATCTTTGTACATGTACAAAGACGGTCCCGAAAAGTCTTTGTACATCGGGAAAAATCTTTGCCGAGTACAAAAAACACTGTTGCAAAAACGTCTTAGCGAACAATAGTACAAATAGCTACTAGCTATATCAAACAAAGAGAATACACAAATAGCAATCAACGATGTGACAATGGGCGAGAAGAAAAACGGAAATAAATGCTACATGATAAAATATAAAAACACGTAAACTAGTATGATACTAAAAGCGATAAAAAATGTAACATTGTACTATTAATTCAATATTTTTGGCCTCCAAAAACTGAGTTCAAACTAAATTTCTTGACGAAAATCCCGGGTTTTTCCGGGTTTCCCGGGTGCCAAAAAAATTCCCGGGCTTTTCCCGGGTTTCCCGGATTCCCGGGTGAGTGGCCACCCTGATAGAGTAGGCGCGCGCAAGCGAATATATGTTCAAATATAAAATTGTGCGCGTAGGAAGGTCGATTCAGATTGAGTACAATTTATTTTTGAATGTTTTTTAATCAATACCCGTCGTTTCGAAAAGGAAGTATGTTAACCATTCATGGGCAGCGGAAATGCCTGGGGGTCCGGTTGGGTAAAATCGCCAAAAATTTTACTGAAAATAAACTTCTGGGGTCTACAGTAATCTGCAAGGGGCTCTTCAACTTCTGCAAGTGGGTAACCCCCAAGCTTCCCCCACACCCGTTAACGTGTGATGTTAACTCGCTCATTAAAGATCTCTGATTTAGGTACGTATGTTGAAAATGCTAAACGGACAGTTAATGCTTTGTAAAGCGGAAACGAATTAATAGAAGACAAACCCATTGTCAAGCAATGGTATAAAAAAATCAGAATCTTTTTACTATGCCAAATTTTGCAAAGATATTAAATTTGTAAGGGCTATACTTGTGTTATGTCCGAGCATCCAAGGAGTATTATACTCATATCAAGAAAAATAGTATATCTAAGACGCTTTATCCGTCACCAACATAATAATTGTTTTATCACCGTTGACGCTAATTTTGCTAATTTCTCTATTCGTTCTTAGCTCGATATCGTCGATAGAATCCGTAATCGTTTCATCGTCGCCGGTTTTGTTCGAATTTGCGCTTTCGCCCTTTCGACGACCAATCGCCGTCCGATCATTTTTGGCGCCAGAAAATTCCCGACGAATCGTCGCCGTCCGACCGCTTTTGGCGCCAAAAATTTTTTCGAAATAGCCAATCGACAATTTGCGCGAAAAGGCGCTCAAAACGACGGGCAAAAACAGCAAGCCGTGCACGACGCCGATAACGACGACCAATAAGACGGTTCGGAGGAAGGCGGTCGTGATGTAAGATTCGGTGCCTGACAAAACGACGACCCCCAGCGCGGTCGAAATGGCGCCCTGGGCGATAGGCCACGTCAAAGACGCCAACGCCGAAACGGCGCGCGCGACGTTGTCCGATTCGTCGGCGACGACGAAAGCGTGCGCGATGTGGGCCGTGAAATCGACGGCGAATCCGATGCTCATTATCAGCGTTATCATCGAAATCGTGTCGACGTTTATTTGGCAGAACGCCATGAAGCCGACGACGCCGACGTCGATGGACACAATGGCCAACGCGACCCAAAGCGTGCATATCATGGACGGGATGAAGAAGACGGCGATTAGTATCATGAAACCGGTGGCGCTGTAAATCTCTTGAATGATATTGGGCAGCACGGTTTCGTACTGATCGACGAACAGCCACATTATCTAGACGAATCGGCGGTGAAAAAATATTTCGAAAAATAGAAAAAAACTGAAAAATTACGTTTCTTACGGCCCTGCCGGATCAAGGGGCACACTGTGTACGATATTGAGGATTAGCCAGCGTGGGAGCTAGCTAGACGGGTTTTATTTAGCTAGAATAGCTTATAAAATCGATATAAGTGCTAAATTAAAGTATCTACTTCGATCCATAGTTTTAATTAGTTTCGACTATTCTCGCGGAAAGGTTTTGATATTTCTCTTAACCGTAATTTTGACTTATGTTCACCGGAAAAATCTTCCTTCCCCTTTTGGGGTCAATAACACACCCAGTATGGGCAACAATCAATTTCTGGGGGATCTGGGCAGTGTGAAACTGGAAAAATCCAGAAACGTGCCAAAAATTCAAGTCTGGGACTTTATCGACTTTTCGGGAGGTCTGCCGCAGTCTCGGGAGAGGTCTATATAAACCCCAACCCCCTCCAAGCCTACGAGTGCACTATTCCCTTTTTGACGCCCACAATGACCATTATCTTAAACAATCCCAATAAAGCCGATCTGGGATAGGATTAGTTTAGCCTGGGGGAGGTCAGCCAGAGAGCCTTTTCGAGCTTAAATGGCTTTAAAAATCAGTCTACACGTTTAAACAGAGTCAGAAAATTCCTTAATTGAGTTTTTGCTCGATTTTAAGCCCTTTTCAAAGAACGCGATCATTTCTGTCAATTTTCGGCCGTATTTTTGCCTCATTTTGCAGGGGAAATTTGTTTTGTCCTTCCGTAGATGTCTAACAAGACCCCTGAAATGCATGTCTATTCATTATTCGACATGTAAGTGAGAAGGGAGATGGTTTGAAGGTCTAATCCTAGAATGAAAAAAATGAGAAATTTTCTATAAAAAATGAGTCAAAGTGAAAATCAAAAATTATTATTAAACAAAAATTTCCTTCAAGATTGATCAAATTTGACCAAAACCTGTACTTTGACGTAATTTTAACGCTATTTTAGCATTTATACGAGCTTTTGAGGTCATTTTGACCCAAAAATAACTTAGTAACTGACCTCAGACCGATCGACCCCTCACTTACTGTGCATCTAGAGTCATAACCAAAAATGCAAAGGGGGCCCCAGAATGGAAAAATGGAAAATTTTCTGGGGAAAATAAGGAAAATAAAGGACAAGAAAGAATAAAAATTAAAAATAGTGCTTGAAATTGATCAAAAACCACGTAATAACGTAGTTTTAACGCTATTTTAGCGCTTATACCACTTTTCGAGGTCATTTTGGTCCAAAAGCTAAAATTTTGGCACTTCAGACCAGCTGGAGGGGGCAGACCCAACATAAATTGGTCTATATTTCGGGGAATTCGTTGGGATAGCTCGCAAAAACCGCATTTTTCTACGTTTTCCGACATGCTCTATCCATTCAGATCATAAAATTCAAACTTTCCGGAAAAATGTTTTGCTCACTTAAAATGAAATAAAAAGTGTCGTTTTTTTGGTCGCGTTTGAGTCAAAATTATGGAAAATACTTCATATTTGGCGCGAAGACAGGCAATTTTTCTATCTTTCCGTGCATTATCTTGCCATTCACAATTTTTTTCCGGCCAAGGGGGCAAATCAGATAGGTCTAGGCGCTTTGAACTTTTCAAATGAATGCTCTTCTCTAGATATGTACTAATTATCACCTATATTCCCTATGCCAATTTTTAGCTAGTTTAGCACAAAACAAAATCAGTTGAAAAACAGACACTATATGATCGAATAAATGAAACATACACATAAGTTTCCTAACTTAAAAAGAGCAATTTAAAAACAATAATTACTATAATAACCGAATGAATCGATAAAAATCGCACAACGCTTAATAAAGGAAATATAAAATCATAAGCATCGAAGACAACTTTGGATTTGCTTTTATTTATTTTAAATAATAAACTTTTTTAAGGCATTTTTCCTTCTTACTTCATGAATTGCCTGCCTTCGACTCACATAGTTTGCATGCGAATAAACCAAGTTAATTGTTTTACGGAAACACGACAGTGGGCCGCACTTTTTCTAGACGTCGCCCAGAAATATAGTCCTTTATTTTGTGATTTCTTACTTGAAATGTCGATATATTGAAGTCGGGATATTCTGATGCTATTTCTCTGAATTGATCGACGGTCTCCATCTGGCTCAGTGCCGTGGAGAAATCTTTCATCCCCACTAAAGCCCTGAAGGCGGTTATGTTTTTGTGAATAGCAGAAAAGTTGTCCCAATGCAAATCATTTCGATATTGAGCATTTTCTTCGAAGGATATAAAATAATCTAGGTTGTTCAAAAAATCGTCCCCGTTTAGCATGTCAATCGACCGGCCGTTCATATCGACGTAAAAGCGACCAAACGCGGTTAACCAGAAATCAACGCCACTCGATCCCATACCATGCTTAGAATTCGCAAATCTTTGAATAAAAAGTAAAAAAGGATAATATGAAATAAAAAATAAAAACTGTATAATATGAAACGCAGGTAAGGAATTATGAAACGAGTCTCTGCCTTGTGATCGGTGAAAACTTGCAGATCACAAAATTGATATGCCTCGAAACGTCCACTTAACTACATGCAAAAGTCTTTTGAATAACTTGAATTTTTGATATAAAAAATGTAGGTATTGAAGTTAAATGCTTCGAAATTTTCGGTACTTTGTAAGTACCTACAGAATTGAATTTTCGATTCTTCTGTAGAATTGACGTGTGTTGCCATCTATTTTCTATGCTAATTTATTCGAGAAGCATTTTTATCTTGCACTAGAGTTATACATGAGAATCGTAAAATAAAAATGGAACTCGTGCATTGTAATAAAAAAACAATTCGTTTCACAGTCTAAAATAACACTGCCCTCAAAACATCGAGTGAACGAGCATATTCCCCAGAGCATTGATTCGCGAAGAGAAAAATTATTAGATTATGCGAACTGACTCAATTCTTTCAGCATTTGGACATGATCAAAATAATGAAGCTAGCAATGTGAATAAAAAGAAGCATGTCCATGTACGATTACGTAATTCAACACTGATCAAATACAGGATGCTACGCAATACTCAGCGACAGTATAGCATGGAAAATTAAGCGATTCAAAAATTTCATAGATGTTGAAAATAATTACGAGATAATTCTACAAAAGAACAGCATTTCGCTCGTCAAATCTCCAAATCTGAACTTTATCGTCAGATAGGATTGACAGGAAAATGATTGTCTGAGCATCAACTTCTTTCTTGCCATTTTATTGGCTCGATGTTGAAACATGCTCTGGTAATATATCTGAACTGCGTGAATAAGAATCCCCATTGCCCGCAGTAGAATGCTTATTGCTACAGAAATGACATTCCTAGACAAATAATCGAACAATGCTTACACATAAGTATCTGATCAGAAACTCATAAATCACAAAATTTTTAAATATATTAATTAAATGTTCAATTAATACGCATTCTAGAAAATTTTGCTTTTATTATACAAAGCCGCAATCATTTGTAGGTTAATCGAAATACGCTATTGAAAAAGTATCTTGCAACACATGATAATTATTTATTGCTGAAAGAGACTTAAAGTGCCTATAGCAATTCTAAGTTAAGCAAAATCGAAAAGACATCAAAACAGAAATTATAAGAAATAGGCAGGTCAAAGGTCAGAGCGCCCTACCCACACATATAATGGCTAAAAATTTTGGGTGGGAATATTTTTAGGAAAATGACCTCTATTTTTTACCAAAAAATGGCAAAAACACCTAAAAATGGCAAAAAACAAGTTCTTGTCAATAATCGGGAGAGGGGGTCAAAAATTTTCTGACTTAATTCGGGTATGTGGAGACGACCGATTTTGGACGGGGGTCCCCCATCTCCCTCCTGTTACTTATATGACTTTACCTATTCACAATATCCTTGATTTTGACCCTGTTAGTCGCATTGGACACGTCGCCAGGATTATTGAAAACGATTTGTGCCTGGGTACCAATATTCCAGAAATACTCTTCCAAACGATTGTAAAATTTGACAGCATATGAGTCAGTCAGTAAGAGCTTCGTTGGTTCTAAACCCTGCTGGGTTTGAGTGCAACCGTAAATAGAAGCGGCTAGATATGCCAAATAGATTAATCCTATTGCTATTTTCACCGAAGTCCGCATCAAAAACGGAGCGTAATAAAATCGGATCATGCGGCTGATCCAAGTTCCTTCTTGGCAAACGTCTTTACTCGCTTCTTTCGTATTTTGCTCAGTCTTTGTGTGCAAAATCATCGATTTATTTTGTCCGACATTAGTTTGCGTGCCAAGGCAGAAAAACCGCTGATAAGAGGCTATTTTCTCTGAAAAATCATTCACGATATGAACGTCGCGTTCTTGGGGGTTCGGGGTTGACCCCAGGATGGTTGCTGACTTCTCGGAAAATATTGCCGACCTCAAAATTTTCAATTTTTTTAAACAAATCCTCGAAAGTATGCTTTTTAAAACGTTTTGTATTATTTTTGGCTCAAATGTGTCAAAATTTCACATACTCATTTTTCGACTATATTTTGTTCAATTGACCAGAATTTTTAAGACGTTTTTCAAACTTTATTATATTTTTGCCTTTTACAAAGAAAAACATCTTCGAAAACGTTCAAACATAACACTTTTGACGCAAATCCGAAAAATTTTGAATTCCGAAATATTATTTAGTAATTTGTTATTGTTTATCGTTGTTGTCATTATTGGGCTGACCCACTCCCCAGAATTGTCATATTGTAAGTGGATGGATATGACTGAAAACTTTCCGCTGAAGAGACTGCTCTTTGGCAACAAAATCGCTCAAGTCACTTAACTTCTTACAATTTTTTAATTTACAGTGCATGAATCATACTTGAGATTGAATAGCACATCTTATTGAGGATCTCTTGCCATGAAGAAAGGTGGCCAACTTTAAAAAAGCACCACGAGAGTTCGAGAGTTAACCTCTCTATCATGTTTTGGAGCAAAGTAAATCAATTTTTCTGTGAAAAACGCAAATGTATAAACCTCGAAAATGGAACTCCCTCAATTTTCGGCGAAATTACGCATATTAGCCGAATCGGTGGTCCACTTTAGCAGTGAATATCTTGTGCGAGGACTTTGGTTTCAGCTATTGCATCGATGAAGTATCCGGCTCCAGGCATGTAGCTGGCCGTTCTATTTGGGGGACCAACACTAATTTTTGGGGACTAAGGCCAAAAAAGCCAAAAATAGCACAAAATAACGTTTAAAAAGTCTTATTTTTCCGATTTTTCTGAATTTTTGGGGTTCGAATCCCCCATTCCCCCCAGAGATACGTGCCTGTGCTCTATGCAATCTGATATAAACCTTTATATACTGGATAAATCAACGAATTTAGGAATCTTACCACTTTTTGGATCTATAGTTTCAAGGCATGGAAGTAGACAATGCCGATTGCCTTGTTCGCTTCGCAGATTTATTGCCAATATTCCCAATAGGAAAGTAAGCTGATATATGAACGTTATCGTCATCGCAACGAGAGTTTGCAGAGAAAACAGTTGAACCGCCATAAAGCTAGTAATCATTCCAATTGCGAATGATAAAATGTCCGTTAATACTAAAATAAAGAAATTGATTAAATAATACAAAAAATACTGAAAGCTATTAATATGCCTAATTAATTGAATATGGAGGTCCAGTTGCAGTAAACGTGCTTATATCCCAAATGCTGCTCAAACAGCAGCTCAGGCAATAATCTGGTGCTCATACAGAATTGTAGTAACGGGTGTCCACTAGAAATCTGCACTGAGTTCACAATGATCCTACTAAGTAAGTATACACTTTTGGGCGAAAAGCTTTACAGCCTTTGAAAGCTCATTCATTTTTGCGCCGAGTAGTTGTGTCTTTTTCTGTTTCACGTTAGGGCTCTACATTCTGCATGGCCTCCAAACAAGATACTCTTCGGAACCGCTTGTACAAAATCAGTGCAAAAGATATTAATCGTGAGAATTTATTCACTGTTAGTCATTCTGTCGCCAAAGGCATTAGCAAACGGACATTGTACAGTATTTTATATTGTTTTGACAATGGTCTTCCATCATTATGTAAGGCTGGCTCTGGTCATAAAGCCACAATTTTGACACAGGGTTGCCTGAACTCGCTTGAGAATTTGTTACACAATACAGGAACCATGTCCGTTCGTATGGCTGCTTGTAAATTCTATTGCAGCAAATCGTACATTCATACCTTATATTCGTAGGAATTATGCGCAAGGTAAATACGTCTTTTGGCTGGATCGGGCGAGCTCACATTATGCAAAAATAGTTTTGGAACCTTTGCAGCAAAAAACATTGATTTTGTCGAAAAATTTTATAACCCTGCGAATGTTCCCGAAATCCAAGTTGTTGAAGACTTTTGGGCATATCTTAAATCACTGGTGTAAGCACGAGGCTGGCAAGCCAAAAACTTGGATCAATCAATGACACGTATCAAATATTAATTAGAAGAGTTGATAAAAATTTTGTACAGAAGCTATGTGTGAGTACTCTTAAACGTATTGATGAATTGGAGCCCCTGTTTATCTTTAGCTCATGCTTATAGGTATGTACTTATGCTCATATGGTTTGCGGAAAATTCGCCCCGACTATTCGCCCCCTCCAACATTTTGCCCCCGGCATTTAGTCCCCAGGTACTTTTCGCCCCCGGAACTCTCGTCCCATAAATGTAATAGGAGCTATGAAGGGGATCCCTCCAAACAAAATCGTACGTCACCCCATCAGTCGGACGTTCCCCACATCCCTCCCAAAAGCAGAAAATTTATGACCCCCCTCCCCCATTTTTGGGAAAAAACGAATTTTTGGCCGTTTTCAGGCGTTTTTTGGCCGTTTTTGGCTGAAAATTGGAGGTCATTTACCCCCCCCCCCACCCATCCTAAAAATGGCCGGGGACCCCCAAATTTCTAGCCGTTACATTATGTTTCGCCCCAAACATTTCGCCCCTAGGACGTTTCACCCCAGCATTTATTGCCATGCAATAAGCAGGAGTTTGCATAAGCATGAAAAGTACCGAAATTCGGGAGGGACAAAGGCCGGTTTTCATTTTCTCCTTTTTTCTCTTTTGCATTATTTTAATGTGTGTGTTTTCTTTTTCATTTTTTATTGCTCCACAAAAGCCGGACTATCAAATGAATTAGAACGTCAAACAATACTGTCAAATAATGGACAAAATCAAAATGAAAAGATAAAGCAAGGCTGTCAAGTAAATAAATCAAGCATAAATTAAAATTCAAAATTCTACGCTATGCCTCTCAGATGGTCGATCAATTTTCTATTGTCAACGTCTTCCGTAAATGCACTTAGAGGGTGAAAGGGGTATCACAACCCGCTGAAGGGTCAGCCAGACAGGTACTGTCCGGCGATTAAAGCCGACGGAACGTTTTCTCCATCATTTTTGAGGACAAAAGCAGTGATAATGTAAAAATGTATTCGGTGCTTCGCCCTGGATTAATGCTTTCATGTGCTTTTTATTCCAAAAAGTGCCCAAACTCGATCAATTTCTGTAATTTTTAGCGTCAAAAGCGGTTTCAGTCAAAATGGACTAAAAATGTTTAAAAGTGGAGGAATTACAACAAAAAAGCGTTTATATGCTATTTTGATCATTTTCGTCGTTTGAATAGCAAAAAAATCGTGAATACTGAAGCTGCTGGTATGGATTTCTGGGATTTACCTCCCCTGCCGACCCTGACGTTTTGCATCAATATATTGTCTTTGATGTATTATTTTACTTGACAGTACATTATTTTACAGTATATTATTTTTATATTATTTTTAAATTATTATAATATCATTTTGCGGCTTCGTTCTGCGCAATAGAAAATGAAAAAGAAATATAAACATAGGGAAGATGCAAAAAAAGGAAAAAACGGAAAGAAAAAGACCATTTGCCTCCCTTGCCTCCCCCGAAGTTCGGCATTGTCCATGCCTGATGCAAGCTCCCGTTTATTGCTCAGCAGTAAATGCTGGAGCGAAACATCCGAGGGGTGAAATGTTTGGGGACGAAACATCCTAAGGGCGAAATGTGTGGGGGCAAAAGTTCCGGGGCGAATGTCGGGAACGAAATATGGGGACGAAAAGTTGCATGCGAAATGTCGGAGGCGAAATTTCCGGATGCCGCTCGTATATAATTTCAGACAATTGACAATTGTAATAAAACAAGCGCACACAAAAATCAGATTTAACCGAGCTAACTGCTACTTTCAGTGGCGTTGCAGACAGTCACATCTGTAAGATTTTGCGCAAAAATCATTAAGTTGTAAAAATGACCATCTGTGGTTAGGAGGAAGCGGCTTTCATTTACAATGTTGATTAACGATACAAATAATATAACTATTTTTGAACAATTTTTGACACATATTTTCCTTTGCCATTGCTTTACGGGAGCTTTCTGCTTACCTATATAATTTACTAATTCCTTCATAACCCGGAACTGTAGGCTTGATTTAGAAGGAATGAATTATATAACTGTAAAATTTTTTCTACAAGTTTTATTGTTTGAAATTAGTCATAGATTGAAAAGGGAAGACACGATTTGAGTATCATAGGTAGCGCGTTAGCGCGTACCTATAATATACTTGGGTACCCCCAACATATGTCCCCCTCACAGCTATAACGGCACACATCTGAGAGGTGCGATTTTTTAAAAGGTAGACCCCCATTTTTTGTTGTTTACACTCAATGCCGAGCTAGTCATGAGTGTGTAAAGTTTACACCAAAAGTTCAAATGATCGGCGGGGGCCAATTTAAAAAAATGTTTTCCCTGATTAGTAGGTTACGAATCTGGTCTTAAAATTACTTTGCACTCATTAGTTGTTGCACAGGAGTGTAAATTAGACGGTTTTTTACTGTTTTCATGTGCAAAAGCATATCTAACTCAGTTTAACATTCTATGCAGTCTGATTGGTTTCAAAAGGTAGACGATTATAAAATCAAGGGTAGACTTTTTTTAATTTTTTTAAAAGTAATATTTTCGAATTTAGAGGCGGTTTATTGTAAAGAGTCTGAGACAAAAAATATTTTTTCCCTGCCATATTCTCCACTCAGTAGACAGAACGTGGTAACTACCTTTAAAATGTGCCTCGTCTTAAGCGCTACACGTCAAAATTTATTTTGTTTCTTTACAATCAATATTGCGTTATTAGTGCAGGTGTAAACTTTACACTGAAAAAAATTTTTCTGCCCAGAGCGTCGTGGATAATGAATTTTTTAAAAAATGTTCTACGTAAGGTCAGAATAACGAATCTGACCTTTAAACTTTTCTACAATCAATACACAGTACCAGGGGTTTAAATTTTACACTCTAGTGGATGAGTAAAAAACAGATTTTGTCTAAGATTTCTCTGCCAACTTTTTCGGTTAAGAGTTAAAATAAATTAAATAAATAGAAATTAGGTAAATTTTAAGGGCTACACGTCGAAGCAAACCGCGTTCAAAAAAACGTAATATTGAGTTGTTTATGGGGCTGTAAAGTTCGAAATCTGAGGTATAAAATGGGCGAAAAAACAGGTTTTTTTCGTATTTAATTGGTAAATCATATCAAATATTTTGCAGAACATAAGTTTGGCACATACAAATGTACTACAATCAAGGGCTACAAACTGGCTCGAACCGAATTTATTTACACTCAATGGGGCGTTAGGTTTAGATTTTTAAAGTTTACAATGTGGTGGACAGTGAAAAATACGTGTTTGTCCATATTTTTGTTCGCCACTTTCTCTGTTCAGAAGTCGGGAGAGGTCGAATAGGATAAAAATAAAGTACTTTCTAAGGGGTACGCGTCACAGAGAATTGCGTTTGTTTACATCAATATTTAGCTTTTTTTGGGAGATGTAAAGTCAAAAAATGGGGGAGTTAAACGTGTTTCTGTCTTGTTTTTTCTGCCAAGTTCTGAGTTATGAGTCTGGACATGATATCAAGCCTAAAATGAACCAGAAACCAAATGTGATACGCCAGTTTGTTGGCACTCAACAGTGGTTTAAAGTGGTTTACATCTGATATTTATTAGTCCTTGAGCCATTGTGGAGACTAAATGTTTTCATAAATGTTGATCGTAATATCAGATTAATATCAGAATTACGAATCCGACTGAAATTTTCTTTAAACTGTGTGGTTGTGTAAAGTTTACACTGCATCTCTTGTTCTAGGGCCTTGCGGAAGCTTAATTTTTTTCAAAATGTTCTACGTAAAATCAGAATTGGGAATCTGACTGTCAGTTTTCTCTACACCTAGTAGTTGTGTAAAGTTTGCACTAATCATTTGTTGTTAAAATGTAGTTTATACTACAAATTTATTTTACTTCCAAATCTGAGCCTTACTGTTCCTTACACTCGATATTTGCGTAAAGTTAATGCTGAAAAA
This sequence comes from Mermis nigrescens, assembly GCA_036768485.1. NCBI lineage: Eukaryota > Metazoa > Nematoda > Enoplea > Mermithida > Mermithidae > Mermis > Mermis nigrescens. The sequence continues at coordinate 821,755 of JAVLUZ010000163.1, read as the reverse complement.
CTTTGATCTGTTAAAATAATGTAAGGTTGTCTTGTTTGAAAAGGATAATGCTGATGTTAAGAACAATATTGTTTTCCGTGTTCTTGGACTGCTGTCATTATTGTGGCATGTTACTGTATGTCTTTACTGACTGATGTACTCAAATCATGCTAATTAAAAGTAGGGTACTAGCAGAGAAAAATGCTCCGATGGAACAAAAAAGATGAATGTACTTGGAATTGTGGATTATTAAGGATGTAAAAGGAGGGGACTAGGAAAAATCTACCTAAAGTCGCAAAATCTGCTAAAAATCAGACTTTGTCTAAGCAACGCAAAAAATCGAATTATATTCTGCAGCCAACAGATTAAAATAAATATTTAACCATAAAAATGATTGAAAAAGCAGTACGTTAGCTATGCAGTAGCTATGGGAAATGATATTGAGTAAACTAACAGTCTTTCCAAGCCAATTGAATGAAATAGCAAACATCGAAGACAATTGGAGACATGGTTGGTTTAAAACAGTAGGAAACGCGTAAGTTGACTTGAAACAGACTAAATGTAGATACACTAGCATGCCCATAACGATTGTGTGCACTAATCAATCGGCCCCTGCTTTGCTTGATATAATGCTCATAACAAAATAGAACAACTTTAAATACAACACCACTTAGTTCTCTATCAATCAGGTGCCAACAATTTTAAAAAGTAACTTTGATAGATTTCGTTTATACACTCTGATCTGAAACTTTGAACATTATTTAAAAAGACACTGTTTTAGAGGCCGCAGAATATACTTCGATTTTTGCGTTGCTTAGAGAAAGTCTGATTTTTAGCAGATTTTGCGACTTTAGGTAGATTTTCCTAGTCCCCTCCTTTTACATCCTTCATAATCCACAATTCCAAGTATATTCATCTTTTTTGTTCCATCGGAGCATTTTAATTTGCTAGTAATTGTTTAATTGGGTCTATTTTCGACTTTAATGTAAAGCTAGCAAAAAATCATTTTTGCTACGTATTAAAAATTGTTGAATAGCTGACAGAAACTTACGATATCACTATGAGCGGGACCGTAAAGAAATAAAGAGCGTGGTCAAGCTGGGCGTTCAGTCCAATCAAGCTGGAGTCAGCTGGGGTTGAAATATCAAAGATACATAGCTCTATGAGCTTCAATGATAACCTTTGTCCAATGTACAAAGAGACTCGCACAAAAAACAATGCCCATAGGTAGGTACCTAAAGTGTATTTAGCGATAACTGCAAGGAGCAGCAACCAAATTTTAGGGGTCTTATGGGGCTAAATCGCTGAAACGTAGTACTAAAAATTTAATTCTGGGGGTTTATCGATTTTGGGGGTTATTCAGATTTTCAAGGGGTCCAGATCACCCAGAATTCCAACGCCCATGTCTGGCAATGACACTTCCAATATCAGATTATAGTCCCAAAATTATCATAAGATACAATCGGTACCAGTTATTGTAATAGAAACGGCAGCTTCACTCATAGCCACAGCTAAGCGTTCTCGAGCGTTTAAACTTCTATCCGCGTGATGCACTGCCGAAATCATCAAAAAAGTATTGTCCATTCGTACACCTAAAAACATTGATTTGGCCCGTTTCATGCTTGAACCAAAATTTTGTACAGCCTGTTCAACAATCTTGGTGTTAATTCTCCACATTAATCTTTTATTGTTGAATTATTATTTTATTTGTTTATTTTTAATTTTTGTAATCTTTTAGTTGCAATCCTTTAGTTACGAGTACGTAAAGTCTTTTGCGGCTCGCTAATGATATAATGTCGCATTTTCCCTATGGTATGCGCGTTATTTCTCGCGTCGTTCGCAGTATTATCACCAAAAATAGTGTTTAATTATTTTTAATTTTTTTCTGATTTCTTTCCTTTTTTCTCGGTTTTTACTTTTCACTTTTTATCATAATTATAACTTCTCATCATGATTCTGCCTATAATTATGTCATCGTGCAATCAGTCGAGTTTATAATATCGAATATATAATGAATAATAATTTATGACGAAATTCGATATTTTTTCTAAAATAATACTTCTGATTCACGATATTGACAAATTTATTTACCGAGTACAAGAAATGGGAATGCATCGCATGCTACGCTGTAAGGGTAATTGCAGTAAGCTAGAAAACCAGTCGCCGATACTATTCCCATCAAGGCGCCAATCAAACCGCAAGTAGCAGTGTAAAATTTGGATCGACTCCAATCGATATAGAAAACTTCGTTCCATTGAAAAGTTGTAATTGAACAAATATTCGCGAAAATCCATAGCAGAAAAGCGCATAGCATAAATCTTGAGATACATTTTTTTAAATAATTAAGTCATGGAAGATAAAAGTCTAGCTTGGATTTTCGGCTCATTATATTTTATTCTATTTATTTTAATTTTTTCTATATTTATTATTTTATTTTATTCAGCCCTCGCTCAAAACGCGTAAAACAGCACATTCTTAAAAAGTTTAAAAATTCTACACATTCGATTAAGACCTCGACTGCTAAGTTTGATTACTGCAACCTGTTTATAAACTGGATGAAGACTCCTAAGAGCGAAAACAGACGTAACATGGACTAAAGATGCGCTGATGAATGGGTAAGCGCATAAAACAAAGTTTGTGTAAGTTTTAATTAGGAAGTGTTCAAAAAATGTATAAAGATCATAGATGCAAAGCATGGTCAGTCAGGGAGGTCAAATATTGAAAGATTTTAGACTAAAATGATGTCGAAAACTGGAAAAACTGGCATAATGCTAAAAAATTAAGTTAATCTACAAATTAAGATCAATTTCAAGCACTTTCATAGAAAAATGTTCATTTTCATAATTTTTGTCCTCTAGTTCGCCTCATTTCGCGCAGAGAATTTTCTATTTTTCATTCTAAAGAATCTAGACCTCTTAAACCCCACATGTATGTCTGATGAAGACTACATGTTGTTAAAACATTCAATTTAGACGAGATATGGTGGTTGCATAATAAATTCCCAATCGAATGCAGGTTTTAGCAATCGAACACTCGTTTTAGCCTAAAGTATAAATGGGACAAAACGTACGAGTTATACCTTGCTTGATGTTTCTACAAGTAAATGAGGCACGGAAGTGCAGTAGCTTCTGGGATTAATCTCGAAGAAGTAGACAAATTCTTCGCTAAATATGATTGACTGAGTACTTTTTTAGTTTTCCCCTTCTTCAAATTTTACTTCAATTTTTCGATTTTATTCGAAATTATATTTACGATAAATCCATTCCTTTTCCTAAGATTTTTTCACACCAGATACGTTTAATGAGAAACTTCGTAGTGCAGTTATTTGCTCATACCATCGGACTTTTGACCCATCCTTAAATTTAACGGATCCTGTAATTTCGGCCACTTGATAAGGTACTTTTTTGGATCAATTTTGACATCAAACAAATGAAAGAGGATAGAGTGACGTGTGCTTAAATCAAACTACTCATATATGAAGGATATGGGCTTAATAATGCAAAACGAGTAAAAAAACAAGCAGGCGATGGTGGGTTTGGAGGACTAGACCATAGATGCATAGCATGGCCGATCTGGTATGGGCAAAAATTGAGCTTTTCAGGCTTAAAATGATCTCGAAAACTGCTATAATCGCTTTAGAACTACGTTATTACACAGTTTCTGGTCAATTTAAAGCATTTTTAAGGGAATTTTCATATTTCATCCACTTTTGACCTTTATTTGGCCTCAATTTCCCCGGAAAATTTTCCATTTTCCCAATCTGGGGGTCTAGACCCTAAACCCCTTTTTAAGTGCATGCATGGTCTGGGCACCCGGAATGGAAACATGGATAATTTTCTGAGAACAATTATCCAAAATGGAGGCAAAAACCGATGAAAATGAAAATTTCCTCTTCCAAAGTGCTTGAAATTTACCAGAAACTTCACCTTAACATATTTATAACACCATTTCAGCATTTATACCAGTTTTCGACGTCATTTTGGACCAAAAAGTGTAATGTCTGACTCTCGAGACAGTCCATGCAGTGCATCTATGGTAACGAATCTTTCATCAATGTCGACAATTACAGAAAGTAGGCAAATGAATAGCGAAAAAAATGGCTAGCTCGGACTCGAATCCGGGTTTTATGTCGAACTTTTTTTGGAAAATTTTTTAAATTTTCTTATTTTTAAAAAGGCCTCGTCGTTTACCTCAATATAATGTGATTAGAAGTGCCATTTCGAACAAGTTCGCGTTCCAGTGTGTTCGAATGAAACAAAGCAATATCCAACAAATCGTCGTCAAAATTTAACATTTCGTGTTCAATTTTATCCATGAGAGCATAGCTGAACGGCTTCTTTGCTGGATTTTCAACGTTCAATTGGTAAATAAGTTGCCAAGCTTTCGCCTCAATTATCTGTTGACTCAATGGATCAATAGTCACGCCTCCCAAAGTACTTCCGATATACCTTAAAAAATAGCTTTCTAAACTTAGACTGAGTTTTCTGAGCGGCAATAAAAAATTACCTTAATTACTAAATTTTGAATAAATCAAATAAAATATTTTTAATCAAATCAATTTATTCATAAATATTTGATGCATTTTATATAAATGTGGGATATTTAGAAGACAAGTGAAACATCACATGATTCTCCAGAATATACGAGCTAATGCAGGCAGTTGGACATTAAGTTCCGATTTAAAATTGTACCAAGGCTATACTAGGCTTAAACCAGACTTTAATGTCTCACGTGGGTCATAACCATAGATACATAGCATGGCCGAACTGGGGGTAAAAATTTGAGCTTTTCAGGTCAGAATGATCCCATAAACTGGTACAAGCGCTAAGACATCAATAAAACTACATTATTACGCAGTTTCTGGTCGATTTAGAGCACTTTTGAAGATAATTTTTAAATTTGCATCCATTTTCGGCCTTCCTTTTGCCCTTCCCAAAGAATTTTCCATTCTTGATTTCTAAGGGTCCAGACGCCCTAACTTCTCCTCACGTAAATGTCGCATGTCAGGTCATGACCTAACCTAACGAAAAATGGTAAAATATACGGAGCAAAGTGCAAAGTTGAATGTTACATGTAATAATTTCATTTAATTTCAAGAATTGGAGCCGATCTCTAAACGGTACAACAACTCGACGGGATGATCGTTAGGACGCACCTTTATTCTACCTCGTTTACAATCTACTTAATTATGGGGCAATAAGTAAATGTAAAATAAAGATAAAAGCAAAATTAAATATCTTATTTATAAAAATATATAATTTAAAAAATTATAAAAAATATTACTAAAAGATCAATTACTATTATTAAAGATAACATTTTTACGTGATATTAATTAATTGAGAGAAAATTAATCTGATTTAAACTATGTTAATGTAGGATTGCATGTTATTTATATTTTTTTACCAGCGGCGATTTCCTCGTTGTGCTGTTGGATAAGTGTTATTATCGTATGGTCCTGGATTTGAATACATAGTGTTCAAAGCATAAATTTGTGGATTCGTGTGACATGCGTGCAAGAATTTCAAGCAAAGACTGCGATAACTGAATACAGATTCGTTTGAATTTATGGTAATCTTATCGATGATGTATTCATTCAAATTGATCACAGCGGATAAATATTGGGATCTTAGTAAATCGCCCTCGTCCTGAGCTGTTACAATGATCGTGATCTGAACCAAGGATACAATAACCTTCATAAAACACGCTATCATTTGGAAGAATTTTTAGCTACCTTCATCTCCTAAGTGGAAGAATATCGACTGTTTACAAAAAACTATTTTAATCACATGAGGAAACTGGCGAAAAAATATTGATTGATTAAGAAATGTACACGGGTACAATTGCAAATTTTCTTCGTCTTTCCGGGAATATCTTATAAAAATACGGCTTGATAGAATTAAATAGTGAATTTCCAATTTTTAGGTAAATTAGTGACCATACGAGTATAGTATAGAAATTTAAGGGTGGCGGGGTCGTCCGGAAAAAATATCTTAAAGAATGCCTCTCTTCTGGGTTTAAAACCATGGGTGCGTCAAAACAACTGTTTTTCGACGTTCCAGACTGTACCCATTCTTTATGGACATAAAAACATAAAATTTTGAGCAAATTAAACAAAATATAATAAAAAAATGGGCATATGGCACGAAGCGCCAAAAATCTAACACTTTTAGATCAAAATATAGCTAAAACGCTTAAAGCAGCGCATTTTCTGCGATTTTTCTTCGGAAAATCGATAATTCTAAGGCGTCGTCGCAGCCATTTTGCGTAGGTCAGCAGCCATTCTCGGTGGTTAAACCCCCATTCCCAAACTCTGTTAGTCGTTTTGAAAGAGGGCTTATTTATTAAGTTCAATTCTTAATTAGTGTAGTGACGACGACTCAAATTTCGATGAAAGGGCGAAAGGAGGAAAATCTTACTGATGGAGCAAAGAAATACAAAAATTTAAGTTAATCTAGCTTGCTTCAATAATCACTTTAGCTAACCTGGCCCTCTTCGTTAATAGATCGAGACGGCACATAATTTCCATCTTTAGGTGGGAAAAGCTGAGCAATATTGTCCCGTTCGGATAGAGCCTGACAACCGATCGGCACGAATAGAGTATAGACGTCGTTAATTTGAGATTTATTTAAATATCCATAAACGCAAGCTGCCGTTACTGCCATCGGAACCAAAATAAATGGCATTGGATGATCGGCTACGAAGCACGAATATGCGTAGCATAGGCGGCTGAGTGGATGTTCCAAAAAACCGAAGCGAATTTTTTTGCTGAGAACTTATAAAATTATTTAAGTTTTTGCATGTGTTTTATTTGTTTTATTTGTTTTATTTTGAATTTTCTTCATTCAATAGTTATTATTTTATTTCTTTATTAGTTTTGCCGAGTATTCTATTTTATTGAATTTCAAAGTGTTTTAATAAGTTATTTTATTTTTATTTTCATTATTTTATTTTTAATTTTCTAAGTTTATTTTTATCAAGTTTTATTTTACTTTTACTTTATCGTTTTATTAAGTACGAGTATATCAATTCATAGCAGCATGTTTTAAACGTTTTCTTATTGTCAAATCGATTATGAATGTACCGTTTATTGATAATTATTTTACATTTTTTGAATATAAGCATACCTTATCGACTTATCTTTCCCAGTCCCAAAAATTTTTACACCCCCAGAATTCGCGATTTTTCAAAAGTTCTCTGAAAATCCGCAGAAAAGATGCTTTGGTAAACCTGTTTAGCTATCTATTTACGCAAAAGTGTCAAATTTTCAGCGCTTCGCGCCATATACACATGTTTTGACTAAATGTTGTTCAATTTATTCGACTTTTTTGATTTTTAATGAATTTTTTGTGTTTATGCACTAGAAAGATAGAGCATCGTCAGACACTTCGAAAACGACGTTTTTGACAAGTATCCACTATTTCTAGGCCCACACAAGGCACTTTAAAATCCCCCCTTACCCCCAGGATTCTCATGCTGTGCATGCCTGATACGCACTTATAAAAAAGTGAAGCGATAGATATTGAAAAATTCAAGTTAAATGCGCTAAAATTAAGTAAATCGATATTTTCTTAATGTTTCCGATGTTTCAATATTAACTTGCTCTTTCCGACTCAGAATCGGGTTGAAAATCAAAGAAGCTTCGGTAAAGTGCTTTAATAAATTAGGATTCAGATAATTTTATCCGACTTGATACATTACAATTTGGAAAATTTAAACTAGCTTGCTATTAGGCAGATAAAGTGTCATAGACAAACTTTCTGAAAAGCTCTCGAAGTTATCCATACATAGAATTCCGTGATTTTTCACTCACAAACGACAAGATACTATAGCCTCATTTGTAAGTTGCTGTTCTTCCTAATTTTCCGTGGTTTTTTATTTTAAAAACCAACGCTGGGGTTTTTCTTTTTATTTCGAATTAAAACATTTTTGCTGTTCATCTGTAATGATATATTATAAAAATTTTACAACAAATGATATATAGCTTTTTTGATAATCACTAAGCTTAGGATTAGCCGCCCTGCTGGATTTCACGAATTTAAATTTTGCAGTCATATAAAAATCCGTAAATTTTGAATCTTAATCGAATTTCGTATTGTCTTCAATAATTAAGAATAAAATTTCAATTGGCTTGTGTAGAGCTTGCTAATTTTAATCAAAGATAAATTTTAAAAAAATTAGTTGAGCTTTTTTAACCGTTTATCTGAGCAAAAAGTACACATAAATGGACAATTACAACATTTTTTAGCTGGTACTAAAGTTTGTTTAAAATACTCACACGCATGAAAGTAGCCTCATGTTAGCAGCAAGACAATAAGCTAAAATAACTAACTAGTAGAAAATTATGATTCAACAAGAAACAGAGTAGTGGCTGATTGTTTACGAAATCGAATACCACAACAATGCCCAACGGTCAATGCTTTACCATGATCGAGAACTGACAAATAATGAAAGACTGGTTTTTCACGGGATATACAAAAATAATTAAGATCATTAGGTTTTTATCATTATCGTGTGCAGTTAATTGACAACTTTTTACAAACGTGTCGTTAAACGAAACGTCTAATCTATCATACTGCGGGGATTGTCATTTTTTAAGCGTTTAAACGGAAACAATCGGAATTAAAGATGCTACTGTTGACTAATCAGCGTAATTCATTTATTAAAATAATATTTAACAGAACATACGAATAGTTTCCTCCAATTCAAACGATCCATTCGCTATACGTGCACAGAATTTCTGACCAGCTATAAACAAGGATTAAAAAGCAAAATATTAAGGAACGATTTAAATAGAAAATTTACAATACAACACATTGTAAAACCAAAATAACAAAAAGAAACCAAAATCTGTTTAATTCAATGGACGGGCCTGCCCAACAATGTGAATACAGTCAAGGAAGCTATACCAAGGTATTAAGTGGCCCTCAAAATAGGGCGATCGTTAGAAGATAGCGCACGAACTAGCTTAAGTCACAGTTTGTAGAGATTATTTAAACCATATTCGCAAAAAAGTTTTTATTTTTGTTAGCTTGCCGACCCAAATTTTGCCTTATTTTCCGCAGAAATTCTTTTTCTTGCTTTCGGGGATGTGTAGAACCGTTTAAATAGACTTAGAAACTTCAAACCCTCTGCGCGCATATCACGACCCGTCCGACTACACATGAGTGTATCACTGATTTAAAGAAGAAGCTAAAACTCCTAAAAGGCAGATTTCAGGATGGTGTGTACCATGAAAACATTTTCTGTGATTTCTCATGCCGTGAACATAAAAAAGTTTACGCATATCGGTTTAGTAATAAATTACGAAAATTGATAAAGCAGACCCGGCCAGTCTAGGGTTTATACATGTAATGGCTCGAAATTTTGGAAGAGGGTTCCCGGCCATTTTTAGGGGGGGTTGAACCCCTCGAATTTTTTGCCAAAAAGGCCAAAAAGCAGCTAAAAACGGCAAAAAATCGCAAGTTTTTCCAAAAATCGGGGGAGGGGATAAGGTCAAAAAATATTCTAACTCTAGGGGGGATGGGGGTTGACCAACTTTGGGTGGGGGATCCCCATCCCCTGTTACATGTCTGCTAGGGATCCTAATCGCTGGACCCTTTCAAATTCTGTCAACTAACAATGATCAGCGAAAATGTCGTTCTGAACAATCCAACGAACAATACTTTGACGAAGTATTGCAACCGCGAAAAATATTCGTCAGAAACAGTAAAAATGGACGCCAAAGTAATGCAATGAAATCAAGCGACTCAAAAATTCGGGAAAATGTGCCCGTCAATCAAGTAAGCTAGAGCGCTGGCGAACATATTTGAATTATGTTGCTGTCATTTCGCAGGGTTGAGAATGCTGATAGCAGTAATACAATGGTAAAGATTCATATCGACGCAGGTACTCAGAATGAATATTATCCGCGAAAAGCTAAACTATATTTAATTTTGATAGCTCTCCACGTATCATCCGAATTTTTTAACAAAATAGTCAATAAAAGAATGCGGTCGAACTGAAGTGGCAGAATTCTTGGCCGGAAGAAAAATGTAGATGAGCCAGGCGGAAAAAAGCGGATTTTTTCAATAGAAAAATTTTGAAATTTGCAACAAGTCGCTACGGCATTTAAATCGTGTACGTGTAAGTTAAAATAGACGTACTCGTACATACGTACGCTAATATAATGCCTGACTTGAGCCGCCCTGTATAAAGCATGATACAAGCCCGTCTCAATTTTTGAATAAAGTATGATTTTTGCCATTACCGATAGTTCAGTTACACCAAAAATGCATAGCATGGCCGATCTGGGGAAGGGATCAGCCGACCTGGGAATCAGCTATAGAGCTTTTTTGAGCCTAAATTGTCTCAAGTACTAATGAAAAAGGTTAAATTAGTATAAAAATTATGTTAATAAACTAGATATCACCTTAAACCCCCACTCGCACGTCTGGTTACCGACAAATGGCGATCCTTGACGATAAATCTTTGTACATACGTCACAAAAACAAATTGGTAGCGGAGAATAAAACGACGCGAATGAACTAACAGCCACCTAAAATGCGACGCCTCATCCCCGTAGGCCCATTTCATTGGCGTCTTTTTCGCCCGGTCGCTTTTCGCAGGGCAACTTAAACGGAAACAGGCTCAATGCTACGGGCAAGAAAATCAACGCGTGCATGACTCCAATCACGATGACCAATAGAACGGTCCGAAAAAAGGCCGTAATTATATAAGATTGAGTGTTCGATAGGACCAAAACGCCCATGATGGTCGAAATTCCGCCTTGCATAATGGGCCAGGCCAGAGAACCCAGGGCCGAAACGGTGCGGTCCGCTTTGTTTGGCCCTCCCGTTGCTACGACGAACGCGTAAGCTATGTGGGCCCTAAAATCGACTGAAAATCCGATGCTCATTATTATGGTGATCATAGCGATGACGTCGAGGTTGATGTTCCAGTAGGCCATAAAGCCTACGGTGCCGGCGTTTATGGATATGATGGACAAGACGACCCCAGAGAACTTATCATGGACGGGATGAAAAAAATCGAGATCAGGATCATGAACGCGGTGCCCCCGCAGACCTCTTGCAAGATATTACTCAATATTCTTTCGTATTGGTCGACGAACAGCCACATTATCTGTATCGAAGGCGTACATGTAACGGCTTGATATTTGCGCGTGGGGTCCCCAGCCATTTGGGGGGGGGTAAGTTGCCTCCTATTTTTGGCCAAAAACGGCAAAAAAACACCTAAAAACGGCCAAAAAATTATTTTTTCCCGAAATGAGAGGGTCAAAAATTTTATAGTTTTGGGGATGGTGTACGACCAACCTTTGGCGGGGATCTCCCATACCCCCTGTTACATGTACGAATAACGGTCATGCACTCCAGCGTCCTCACTTGTAAAAAGAGACAATGGTAACCCCTTATATGTAAAAGGGGATGGGATCTCTTACTAATATCGGCGGCCCTTTCCATCCCCCCAAACTTCAAAAAATTTTTGACCTGCTCCTCCAATTTTTGGCGGAAACTTGCTTATTCCGATTTTTCTGGCCATTTTAGGTTTTTTGTCAAAATCGAAGATGGGAATCACATTAAAAGGTCGAATAAAGTGAACAAGTTAAGGCGTAATAAACATTTTTGTAAGAATGATCCAATCCTCGGAATTATACAAAATTCGAGATATTTTTTGAGGTAATTTTTATTTTAGCTTTATTCGCAGCCTCTATTTTGGAGCATAAATTTTCGATTTTGAAGCCGCAGAAAACGCACAGTATGCATGCATCATTCTTCTCGCTTCAAAATGTCAAGTTTTTTCCAGAATGTCGAAAATTGTTTTAAGATCATAGTTACGTTGATCGCTGACATTTAATATTATGAAACACCTATTCTTTTCAACTTTGTTTCCGCTTAAACTCAAGAAAAGCAAGGCTTCATTATCCATCCTGCTATTCCATATTATCAAAAGTACGTAACAAGACCTAATAGTGTCGGTTTGAGGCAGAGAGGCGAAATCTTAGTTTCTAATAAAATAAGCTATTACTGAGAATTTACGTAATTACGCTGGATATGCTTTAAGGTACTTAGATCATTAAAAGCTTGCTTTAGTTTCCAACGCTAATGGAACTGGTAGGCGGGGATCGCACATAAAAATAGAGTTTAGAATTTTGTAAAATTAATCAGAATTTAGAATTTTAGAACAAAATTTAAAATTTATTAATTTACTTTTAGAATTAAGATTAAAATCGAATTTCTAAAGATAGTGTCGTTTTTATGCGTTTTGAATTGATATCGAAGGAATGGATAGCGCTCGATGCGGAACGTCGAAAAATTGGTAATTTTAGCCCTAGCACAACTTTTGACCTTTTTGACCCACGAAAAATTTTTGACCCCTAGGCGCCTCCCAAAATTCAGTTCCAGTCCACACACGAAGGGGATGGGCTGACCTGAAATGTTGTTATATCATACGATTGATAATCAGACGCGATCTCTTTCTGAACAAATTCACAGTATCCATCTGATCGAGTGCAGTGGCGAAATTTTTCACTCCAACGAGAAGGCGAAATGCCACGATGTTGCTGCGAGTCGTCTCGTTAGCCCAGCGAATGTCGAATCTGAATCGTGTGTTTTCTTTCCCTGACAAAAAATTTTGAACGGTCGCAAAGAATTCTTCGCCTTGCATGGAATCAATTGATTTACCCAATGACCGTTGTCCGTAGAGGGCGAGAGCATTGAGCCAAAATTCCATCCCATCAGGGCCCATGCCATGAGTAGAATTAGCAAACCTGAAAATTAATAACTTAAATTTATTATTTATTATTATTTATCTTTGGTGACAGAGCTACTAAATTTTTGTTGTTTTCTACCGTTTCTATAATAGAAACTCATAAATTTGGATATGAATTTTCATCGCCTTTCCATCTCAATCGAAATGAAGCGACCTTATCTGCGAAACGACCTACGAAAATCTGAATTTGCACCCCTTTTTGAATTCCATTATGCATGAGCTTGGGAATTTGTACTAAGCATCCAAATTATGCGGTCAGAAAATTTTCAATGTCAAAGAAAGTGCCAAAAATTGGTGATAGGATAAACACACTATTTTTTGACCACTCCTTAGAATTCTAGGGTGTATAGTAATCTGCGGGGGATTTTTCAACTTCTGATTGAGTGCAAACCCCTTCCCCCAACCACCCACACACACCCATGCGTGCTTGTTGCCCGTTCCTTATGCAAAGTGTTTTCCATAATTTTACCTCAAGCACGACCAAAAAAACAAAAAAGACAGCATTCACAACCTATTGAGAAAAGAATAAAAAATACAAATCGATTAATAAAAAAGTCCACTTGTATGCTTTTAGCCTTCTATGTGTCGGTAAAAACGTTTTCTGAAAAAAACGAGTGATTACCGCCGATTTTATGTGCTCTGAATTGCTTACCAATTAGCCCACCAAGTGTTTCCCGAAATTTCCGACTGTCTTTTCACAAAATTTGCTACTTGCAATGTTAACGAGTTTATCTCTGACTGTGCATATGACTTATTCTTAAGCTAACTTAAATGAAGATGTAGAAATGAAGAAACGTGTACATGTTTGCTTTGTATTAGACAGCTGTTTTTGCTTTCAATAAAGCTTAACCATTCGAGGGAAACAAGTCGGATTTCTCACTTAGATTTTTTTGCACTTCAGCACGATTAGTTGCTGCTTCAAAATTTTATATGCATCATCGGCATCAACAGGCAAAATTGTGGAAAATTAGAATAAAAGGTTAAAGATGTTAATACAAATGACCTGTAAAGCGCAGTTAAATAAAAAGCCTATTCTTACGCTAAACTGCTACAGGATTTACTCACGCATTCATGATACTGATTATTCGTATCTCGATCTATTTTTTTCCGAATATTTATCACGATGCAGGCTGCAATAAGTCATTTTTATAATTCGGAAATATATCTTAAACGCCACGATGTTTTGTTTAGCCTTCTACCCCGGTATGCTTAATTATAGGTGTAATAGCATAAAAGAGGCATGTAATTGATTCTTCTTAACTTAATTATATGTTTTCAAAACAAATTAATTTTGAGACCGTTTCCTTCATAGTAAAACAGTCTTGCCTCACTATGCTCGCAGTTTATAGTTTGATGTTTTGGTACACGGTACAAGTTTTTGTACTTAAAAATCCAGTCAAGCTACAAAAATGCGTTTAATCGTTGTTTTATCTTTGATCTTGGGATTAATGTTGGACCTCACAATCATTGTACACTTTGCGCATCTAAACGCCTTTTCATCACACGTGAGCTTGGGAGGATGAGGGTATGCACCCCCTCAGAAGTCCGAGTACCCTTAGAAACCAAAATTATCCCCCCAGAATTCAATTTTTGAATTTTTTTCCGCAATTTTTTGATGCCAATGGATAGTGATCGATGAGAAACATTGAAAAAATTTTCGCCATACCACCACCATTTTTAAGACCTTTTTTTGACCTTTAAAAAATCTTGCACCCTTAATAGAAATTTGGTGCTGCCCACCTATGCTTTTCTCCGTACAAAGATGATATGATGCTTAACATATCTTATTGACGATAAGGACGAAGCGTTAAGCAGAGATAGTCAGCAGCAGACATGCATGTAGGGGATTTGGGGTCTAGAACTCCGGAATGGAAAAATGGTAAATTTCCGTGAGAAATGAGGTAAAATGAGGGCAAGAATGAAAATCTTCAGAAGTGCTCGAAATAGCCATAAAGAAACTGCGGAATAGCGTCGATTCAATGCTATTTTAGCATTCAAATCACTATTTAATGTCATTTTGACACAAAAACTCATTAATTGACTCCCAGACCAGCTGAACCCCACAGAGCGCTCATAATATGCATCTATGGTTCCGAGAAATGTAGATGAAAAGCATGGCCCATCTAGAGAAAGAGCAGTCAGCCGGTCTAGGGGGTAAAGCGGAAAAATTTATTCGAATTAAAATGGATTTAAAAACGAGTACAAATGCTAAAATCGCATTTAAACAATGTTAATTCACAGTTTGAGATCAATTTCAAGCACTTTTGCAAAAAATTTACATTTTTATCCATTTTGGCCTTCATTTACCCCAATTTCCATAACAGAATTCTGGGGTCTATATACCTAAAGCTTCCCCATATGTACCTGTGTCTAGTCACGAGAGCGGAACCAATGGCTATATGAGTGTATACAAGGTTATCGACACGAAAGGCTAAAAAATTGAATATGCAAATATACCTCAAAACGAGAATAGGTATGCGATTGCTTTTCAAACTGTAAATGACTTTATGACCTGACCACACAAGTAACAGTGGAATTGGGGATCTCTGATCCAAAGTTGGTCGTCTCCCATCCCCAAGGCCAGAAAATTTTAGACCCTCGTTTAAGGAAAAAATGCGTTTTTTTGGCCGTTTTTAGCGGTCTTTTTGGCCGTTTTTTGCCAGAAATGGGAAGCATCAACTCCTCCCCCAAAATGGCCAGGAACAATACATTCCCATCGGAGTGAGGAACCATAGGAGGTGAAATAGTTTTTTACCCCTACCTCAGAGATTTAGACTCGATTCACTGTCAGACATTTTGAACTATCAAACATCTGCATGATTTTTGAAAGCGAAAGTAGTAAAGATGTTAAAAATATTTCGACGCTTCGCGTCGACAAATAAATATCTGTTATATTTACCCATAAAATGCCTAAAATGAAGTTACAATGATCTGAAAAGTCAAAATTTCCGATGAATTCCTATATTTTTACTGATAAAAGTGACGAAGCGAGTCAGGATTGGATAAAAACTACTAAAAAATGCAGTTTTTCATATTAAAACATGTCATACAGGATGTTTTTAATCATTTTTCATATTTTACCTGTAAAAAAGGCTAAAACTCTGAATTTACTGGTCCAAAATTTCGGGATTTACCCCTCCTTTGATTTTTGGACCTTGGGAAACTATGCCAGGAACCCCTTCCCCAAAATAGTCAGGAACCCCACCCGATTTCGAGCCGTACGAGTATGTATATTATGTATATTTCAGAAAGGGGGAAGGTCCGATAATATTTTTCGATATTCAATGTGAAATATTTTTACAGTGTTTTGGGCATTGAATCCGAATTATAAAATGTGACTGTATATAAATCCCAGATTGGATGGCCATCTACACTTATAGTTTCTCTCAGCCAATCAATCGCGACTGACCATTCGCTCGAAAGTCACGCGAAGTCGATAAAATATGCCTATTCTTCGCCCAAAAATTTCATTAATTTCGGACTACATTTCGTTTTTTTCGAGAAATTTGGCCAATAAACGATTTTCACCTATTCACTATGTCCAAAATCTGTTTTCTATTCGTCGGGTCGGACATATCGCCGGGATTGCCGAATACGATTAAAGCATGCATGCCTTCCTTCCAAAAAAATCGCTCCAAGAGTTTAAAATAATTTATGGCGTACGAATCGGTCAATAGGAGCCTTACCGGCTCCAAACCTTGTTTTATAATAAAGCATCCGTAGATCGAAGTAGTCAAGTAAATAACGTAAATGAGAATCACAGCGATACGGACCGGAATCCGCATCAGAAAGGGGGCGTAATAGAGGCCAATTAAGCGGCTAATGCATGTTCCCTGTTCAAGGGCGATTTGGCTCCCTTTTTTCTCCCTCTTGGTGTCACGGGCTTTGGAGCCGGACGATTCGGACGAATCGGCTGGTCGTGAAGGAACATGGCTGCCCATACATAGCAGCTTATTTGTTAGGCTGATTTGAGCTAAAAGCAGGGGTCAATAATTTAGTGGCAAAAAATTTCTAAACGAATAATTCGATACTGCGGCCGCATTGCGTATGCGCATAGCCAAGGGGTGGGGTTTTTATGGAAGATTTGGACCGTAGGTATATTGCATGATCAATCTTAAAGGTCATCGGTCTGGGAGGTCAGTAAGGGAGTTTTTGGATCAAAATGATCTCGGAAATTGGTATAAATGTTAAAATAGCGTTAAAATTGTGTTAAGCCCGAGTTTCTGGTCAATTTCAAGCACTTCTGTGGCTCGATTTTCATCCATTTTTATCCGTCATTTCACCTAATCTTCCCAGGATCAGACATGCATGTGGGGGCGGATTTGGGAATAGATCTTCAAAATAGAAAAACTGGAAATTTTCTCGGGAAAATGAGGCAAAATAAAGACAAAAAAGATGAAAATTTTCTTCAAAAGTGCTCTAAATTGACCAGAAGCTGTGTAATAATGTAGCTTTGACGCTATTTTAGCGCTTATACCAGTTTTTGGGGTCATTTTGGCCCAAAAAACCCAATCCTTGACCCCCAGATCGGTCATACAGTACAACTATGGTTTGGGCCATAAATCATATTAGGCGGGATATGGAAAATTTCGCAGCCCGCAAAGTCTCTCCCAGCAAAGATATTTTCACTTCCCATAATTCACGATTTAAAAAAAATCGTAGAAACTGTCCTGGTTTAAGCATTGCCGGTTTAAATTATTCATTTAAATAATTTATTATTCGTAGGAACTTCAAGGTTAGAATCAGCGGCTCTGAATGTCAGTTTATTTTGCGGAAATAAACTCGTTATCTTTGTTGTTATCGCCATGTCCTTGCCCGGGAATTTGAAGGTCTGGATTCCAGAAAGGAATAGTAGGAAATTTTCTGGGAAAAATAAGGCAAAATGAAGTCTAAAAACAAATGAAAATTAAAATTTTCGTCCAAAATACTCGAAATTGACCAGAAAGTGTGAACTAACATACTTTTTACGCTATTTTAGCAGTTATATCAGTTCTTGAAGCCAATTTGACTAAAAAAGTTCAATGTCTAAACCCCAGATCACTAACCCCTAGAATAAGAAGATGGCCATAAATTATGGTTGAAAATGTAATAAAACCGAAATAGTTTTATTACGAAATTGTTGCAATCACCTAAAAATTATATTATCAGTAGCGACATAAGTTTTTGTGCCACTGATTGGCGTCGATTTAAAAGATCATTTAATCCCGAAGGCCGAAAAAACATTGTTACGAGTATATAGCCTTTTTTGGACTCAGAAACATACCGTGCGAATATAGAATGCTATGTACGTAGTTGTTTTTTTCTGAATTTCAAAAGAATTTAAAGCAATTTTCCCGACATCGAAAAGGGCTAGGTGACTATTTTTAGTTCAAAAATGCTATGTAGTACGAGTATATTTGTGAGTTCAAAAGGGCTATGTCTGCCGCAGACGCTCAAATAGCGATGCCATCATTTTTCAGTTGTAGAATCAATTTTTAAAAAGCACTTAGCCATCCAAATTTTTGATTTTCACCTTTCCTGAAAGTTTGACCTTGCGCATCTATGGACCATGCTAAACACTTATATACTGAAACGTTGCGCCGATATTTTATTAACTTTAATTGTAAGTAAATTATGCATTTTTGTACTTGTTTTTGTCGGGTCTAACGCTTCGCAGCATAATATCACACAATGTCGGTTGTTGCTTTCGCCTCTTAGGCTCAAAGCCAATATTCCCATCAAGAAAGCAAGTTGATATGCAAATGTGATGGATAGTGCTATCAATGTGTAGAGCGAGAAAAGCTGTACCGCTTCAAACTCGGTGAATAAGCCGATGCCGAATGACAAGATGACCGTTAGGACTAGAATAAATCAGAATAAGAAAGAAATTGAGTGAAAATAAGTAGCTAAAAGAGACACCTAACTACAAAAACCATAATACCTTGATTCTTTTAAAGCACATTTACGAGTGATAGCAAACTAAGAAAGAAGGAAATTCTCTTAAAAATCTGTAATTAAAATTTTTAAAATTAAAAATAAATACAAAATGAATAAATAAAATAGAATAAACTTTAAAAACTTCAACTAGCCTAATCTAAACAACCACTTTCATTTTATTTCGTAATAATGTGAAAGCAGTACTTATACAATGACTTAAATTAGGTCGTCGTCCGTTCCCTAAGCGTAAGATTTATTTATATCCCTTTCCGATTTTTAGGAAAAAAATTGTGTTTAAGGCTATTCTTAGGTGCTTTTCGCCATTTTTGGCCGAAAAATAGGTCATTTATCCCCTCCTTAATCGCCGACTGAAGTGACTATAACCCATAATTTTGAGCCGTTACATTTTTGACAGTACCTGTGATTGTTATAGAAACAGCTGCCTCTCTCATAGCCTCAGCCATTCGTTCTCGTGGATCTAAAGCCCTGCTGACGTGATGTACCGCCGATATCATCAAAAACGTATTATCGAGACGAACGTCTATTCAAAATTTCAAAAAACTCAGAAATCATCTCGATGAAAATAGCTTACGAACAAATCCCTGGCGACATTAGAAAAGTTTCCGTCCTTGACCGATACAATCTTATAATGACATTTTAGTCAATTTTAATCAATATTTTTCTATAATTTTAAATTCGTTGAAAATAAAAGTTTTTAATAATCGAAACAAAATTATTTTATAAAAATCTTGTCCGTCATTCGAATGAGAAATTTTTGTTTTCTGAGCTAACAGCTTTTGAAGCACATAGCTATTTATGAGGCAGTAAAGACGTTCTGAATTTAAAATGAATCGTCGGAAATCTCAAGAGAATCAAAGAACTCAAAACTATGTATAAATAGGGCCTTACTTTAAAGGTCTAATGGGTCAAAAAACTAATATTAGGGGCTAAAAAACTTTTTTAAACGATTTTTTTAGTGAAAAATCGCGAGGAAAAATTGAAGAATTTCAAAGTAGCATCCTGGGACCTGCGGCGGGGTGCTACCTGGCAGGTTCCAACCATTCATCAGCAATAATCCAATTCTGGAGAGTCCTCTAGGAACAGTCATAAAAAAACCAAAAATTCAATTCTGCTTATCTACCGAGTTCTGTGAGGTTTTGGATTTTGGAGAAATTTTCATGGGAAATTTTCTGAGGAAAGTGAAACAAAAACAAAGTCAAAAATAAATTAAACTCGAAAATTTTCTTTAAAAGTGCTTGAAATTGACCATAAAATGTTGAAAAACGTAGTTTTAGCGCTATTTCAGCTTTCATATCAATTTTGAGGTCATTTTGGCCCAAAAAGCTCACTAACTGACATCTCAGATCGGCCATGCTGGGCATATACCCCCTCCCAGGTTCATGTGTAGTATCTCAGATCGGCCTTGCTGAGCACATACCCCCTCCCAGGTTCATGTGTAGTATGAAGCTTACCATGCCCAAGTAGTAGGGTCAACATGGTAAAGATAAAATGAGACAAAATAATGTAGATGGCGAGGGCCGGAAATAGTCACGATGAATATTATTCGAAATTACCTAAGACTAAGAAAGGAAAGGCATCACACACAGAGTTATAGGGGAAAGAACAGAAGGCTAATAAACCAATCGTGGAAACGATGCCCATCAGAGCGCCGAAAATTCCGCCAGAAGCGATCAGGAATTTCGATCTTATCCAATCGATGTAGCACATCCGTTGCCAACGCATCGTTATTATGGAACATGCGGTCGCGAATAGCCATAGCATAAGCACGCAAAGCAGGAATCTGTGAAATGTTTGTGCCAAGTTAATTAAGCAAAACTTTCGCGATTGCTAATCAATCGCACTATTTTTGAAGCATCAATAAAATTGAGGTTTTAGTAGCCTATTATGTCATTATCCTTCACTTCTAGCATGATCTAAATTTCTAGTTAGATTTGAATTTCAGAAGTTCGCTAACTCTTCTTTAGCGCGCGTGCAAATAGAATATTGACTCGGATTTTAATTATTAGTGCGAAAAATTTATAAATTTAGATAAATTCTGGGATAAAATATAATTGAAACGCAGATTGAAAGTGCGCTCTTTTCCATAGACAGTATGTTTCAACAAAGACTGGTCTTTCCATTGGCGCAGCAACCCAATTATTTGGTTGGTTGTCTTTTTACAAGTTGGTTGATTGATTGGTTGCTTCGTTGATAGGCTAGTTATTAGTTGATTGGTCTGGTAATAGACTGATAGGTTAATTGAGTAGGTAGTTAATTTAAGAATCATTTCCATGTACAAATTTAATTTTCTTTTTGAATTAAGAGGTAACGAAGAAGCCGTAGATCCTGGCTGTTCAAAATAGATGGTAATTTTTTTCAAGATTGAGGAATCAACTTTTTAAACTTTAACCTAGAATGAGGCTTTTTTACTCTTAAATTTCAGGTACATTATACATTTTACAAATAATTAGAAAAAGCGTAATCTTAAAAAGATCTACCTCAGCTAAACATGCAATATGTAACAAATCTTGACTTCTGCAAAAGAAATAAGCAATTTTTCTCGGAACTCTTTCCCTCATTATTGAACAGATTTTATCCTTTATTATGAGTGATTCACAACGCATAGCATATAATGCGGAACCATCCGACTTCGCTTTTGTACCTTTTAACAGCAAGAATTCAAACGATAAGAATTTCTGAGATTTATGGTTAAGAACAACTTTTTCTTTCAGGGATACATATAACCTTAAAAAAGTCCAGATGCAAGCTTAGATGCACAGCGTCGTCAGTATGATGTTCAATCAGCCTAGGGGTCACAGCTTTTTAAGCTAAAATAGCCGTCAAATTGATACAAGTTCAAAATAGAGTAAAAACCGTTAAAATGGACAATTATAGTCAATTCTAGGCACTTTTGCAAAAAAGTTTTAACTTTCATCAATTTTGACCTTAATTTCGAATTAATTTCCTATCAGAAAATCCGGCGTTTTGCCCTTCTAAGAGTCTGTAAATTCCTCAAATCACATTCCAAGTGCATGTCTGGAGGTCGTGTCACTTACCGTGATGCTAAATGACTGCCTGTACTGTTCCGTTTGACTTCGTCGTTCAAAGTTTCAGAATGGAATAAAGCTATTTTTAATAGCTCGCTTTCGATATTGAGAACGCTATATTCTATTGCGCGCAGCAGAGCTAAACTCGCAGACTTTTTAGGGTGGACCGCATTGAGCACATAGACCAGATTCAATACTTTTGCTTCAATTATTCGAGGACTCAACTGATTCAAAATTACACTCCCCAATATATTACCAATGTACCTTAAAAAATAAATAACGCGTGATTTAATATGTGCATAAGCAAGCAATATGCGAATCACTCAAAATTCAGTAGACTAAAGAATTAAAAACCTGAAATATTTGATTTACGGACATTTCGCCCCCCCCCCCTCACGTCGCCCCCCACAATGTGCCCCCCCCACATTTTGCCCCCGAACTATTCGCCCCCGCACATTTCGCCCCCGGACATTTCGCCCTACAATTTGCCCCCAGACATTTTGCCCCCCACCTTTTGCCCCGCGGACATTTCACTCCCCCTACTTATTTTTCCCTCCCCCGGATTAACTGTATAGGGGGTTCAAACTTTAAAATAAAGTAGATTTGGTCCATGAGCAGACAAGTATACGTCATGAAAGCCCTGGGCCCAGTTGCACCAAACGCATGTAGCCCGTTTACAGGTAACAAGCGTCACTTGTAACAGGGAACGGATTGCATCAAAATTTGTTACAGGGAAGTTGTTTACAAGTTAACAGGTAACAAGTTTGTAAAACACGCGTTGCACCAAAAACTTTTACAGGTACTTTTCTACAGGTTACAAACGCCTGTTCAACAGGTAATTTTTTACCTGTAGACACATTCCAGTTGCCCCAAATTGTTCTACATGCATAAAAAGTTTTGCCTGCAATTCAGTTTAACTAGAGTTTGATGACAGATCGATTTGAACTTGTAATTGCAGTCCTGAGTGCGTATTTTCGATCAGCAAACTTATTTTTATAGAAAGTCTGATTCAGATGAATGTAAGTTCGGACTGTATATGCTTGTGCATTCGGGCTCTTACCGTTTAACATAATATAAGGTGCGAAACTTATTAATCGGACAGGTTCTAAGGTTCTACAAACCGACCACAGGGGCCAAACTCAAGAACAACACTAAATTTTACGTATAAAACCCACTGTGTAAAATGAACATTGTAAATCAACTTATCACTTTTGTTATACTTAGCTTGCTTCATAAACGCTATCCGCTTTACAATGTCTCTGAAAATGTTTTAGCAAATGTTTTATTAATTTTGTTGCGCATCGCTACAGTTTGCACAATTTCAGTTACAGTAGTTTTGTTCCAATGGCTTTCCGCTGAAAGGCATGTATTTGGAGTAGGAACAATTTTTTTGAGTAGCAGAAGTGTAGCGATCAGAAATACGAGTTATATTTTCGGACTCATCTTGTACGCTTGAATGCTTCCACTCTTACGTGCATTTTACGCTGCCCAGCACAATTTTTGGACTTATAACAGGTCTTTGGTGCAACCGAAAAATCTCTTCCTGTTACAATTCGTCAGAACCCTGTAACAAGTGATTGAATCTCTTGTAAAATTTTGGTGCAACTAAATTTTTATTTGCCTGATACATTTTCCTGGTAACAGGGACTTGCGGCCTGCAACATGACAAGTATTTGGTGCAACTGGGTCCTTTGTTTGGGTTTTTGTGTATTCTTCAATAAATAACTTGACATTTTCCTTTTTTGACATCATATTACTTCAGTTTGCTGTTGCCTACCTATTTACTATTTCATTATTGTTACTGTAATTCAATGGCTGAAGTACTGTATCAACGCGAGAAACACACAAGCTCATGCATGGAAATCATGTTTATGTATTTTCGAAACGTACAAAATATGATGACAGCGCCATTTGGGTCAGTGAGAAAAGGTCATCGTGCAACGTTCCAGGGGGCAAAATGTGGAGGGGGCGAAATGTCCGGGAGCGAAATGTGAGGGAGCGGGCTAATAGTGGGATGCGAAACGTGAGGGGCGAAATGTCCGGGGGCGAAATGGGGGACGTCCGCATCCCGAAATATTTATCACAGCAACGAAAAGTACATTTACAATCTTATGCATGTACGAATAATGAATAATAAACATTGGTTAATCTTTTTTCTGAAGGCAGTAATAAAAAATATAATTCTAACAATCATAATAATATTAATAATAGCAAAAATATAATAATAATTATACGAACAATTTAATAATGACAAACAAGAGTAATAATGTAAGTGGTAGTAATATTAATACTATTAATATTGAGTGAATATCAAGAGTATTACAACTTTTAATGATGAACTCTTATTTACCCTTGAAATTGGTCGATTTGTGTAGTCGGATAATACTTCTGGAAATATTCAGGGAAAGTGAGCATATTGTCAATTAGGCCAATATGACTATTTGTATCACAACTCTGCAACAATTTGAAACATAGATTAAGACATCCAAAGGTGTTGCCATCGTGTTGTGCCGTCACGTTGTTGATAATAAATTCATTAAAAGCTTTGATAGCACGCATATGATCGTATCTAAGAATGTTTCCTTCGTCTTTTGGCCGTTATAATCATATGAATCTTAATAGAAAATTAGAAACCTTATTTAAATATTCGCTCATACCGAAAATCAAGTGCTCACTTAGCGAACCTAGATTTGCTGACCAGCACTAAATCCTAAAAATTAGGCTTCTTGTTTCAATTATTCAATTAAAAATCGTATGCGAATCAGAATTTATCACGAATTTCAGCTGTGTCGTAAAGATTCAGTATGATATCAATCAGTGGCGCTTCCAGCATTTCTGACAGGGGTGCGAGATTCCGAATTTTCCTAATAGCGTCGAAAATTGTCACAAAGATCTGTCCATTATCAGGCAGTAGCTGGCCGTCCTATTTTGGGGAGGACCAACACAAATTTGGGGGTCCGGGGTCTAAAAAGGCTAAAAATAGCACAAAATAGCGTTTAAAAAGTCCTATTTTTCCGGTTTTTTCTGAATTTGGGGGCTCCGGTCCGACCCCCTACATTCCCCAGAGCTATGTGCCTGTCCATTATGCTTGAAGCATCAGTTTGCCGTCATTTTGATAAGCAGAATCGTTTGTGATATAAAAAAGGTTAAGAATTTTTGAAAGTTTTCTGTGAAAACGTGCAAAACTAGTGCAGAAATAGGCGCAAAGCACCGAAAAATATTCGATAAATCATTGTAAGGACTAAAAATCCTTGTCCTGCTCATATGCTACTCTTCTGACGTAGAACAGGTTTTTAGGAGCGCCAAGAAAGTCAATAAATGCCATTAATGAGTACTCCCGGCGCCCCAGCGCGGAAGCGCCAGAAAATTTAAAAAAACCGTGTTCAAAAATGGCCAAAATCATCAAAACAAAACATTATTCTCTATTTCGCCTCAATTATTTCTCAACAACATGGAGCGGCCGTCCCCCGCTGTCTCTAAATCCGCGCTTGATACAATGTTGCATTGTTCTACATGTGCAAACATGGAAAAACCGAGTAAGGTCATTATATGCACAGCATGGCAGATTTCGCGGAACGCCAATCGTAATGAGCCAGAGAGCTTTTTTGAGCCAGAAAGCCTCAAAAACATGTAAATATGCTAAAATAGCGTGAAAATTATACTACTTTACATGTTTCTAATCCATTCGTGGCATTTTTTAGAAAATTTTCGAATTTCGTCCACTTTTTACCTTCATTTTGCCTTATTTTTTCAGAAAATTTAATATTTTTCCATTCTCGGGTTGGACCTTAAACTCCCTGATAATGTCTGGAAACGTCATATACACGCATAGAAATCGGAATGAAAGGAGCATTAATCGATGTTTACAGTGAAAGTACTCAAGAATTGTCGAATTATTATGCACACTACCCTGTACAATGAAAATTGAATGAAGATTAAAATTAAAAGAAGAAAATATAAAAAATACTAAAAAAATAAATATAATAAATATAAAAGTACTTTTGAGGCTGAGCTGATTTCGTCATTTGGCGTTTTTTACGAATGAAAATCTAATTTTGCAACTTATTGATAACCCTCAACAAATTTTGCTTTGCATTATTCTTGAGATTTTTTTCAAATAAGCCCATCGTGATAAAATTACAAGATTAATTACCAGTCCGTCCTGAGTTATGGATCGAGTTGATACAAATCTGCCGTCGGCAGCGGGAAATAGTTTATCAATGGTGGCCCTCTCCTGTATACTTGGGCCATCATATGGAACATAAAATCGAAATACATCGGCCACATTTGGCTTAATTTGATAGCCGTAGGCTAAAGCACCCGTTATCAGAGTAGGCATTATAATAAACGGAATTGGGTGCGAGGCCAGAAACCCAGAGTATAAGTAGCATAGGCGGCCCAACGGGCGTTCCAAATAGCCGAATCGAATTATTTTCCTACAAAATATCCGAGAAAAAAGTCTAGTGAGAGCATATGAAAATAAAAATAAATCGTTTAATCCATACATGCACAGCAAGGGAATTCTGGGGGGGGGGGTAAAATTATAAAGTGCCTTTTTGGGTCCAAAAATGGTAGGTACGCGTCAAAAACATCGTTTTTAAGCGTTTCTGACGATGCTCTATCTTTCTAGAGTATAAAAACAAGGAAACATTTCGAAAAAATAAAAAAAGTCGGAACAAATTGAACAAAATATAGTCAAAACATGAGTATAATGACGCGAAGCACCAAAACTTTGGCACTTTTGGGCAAATATATAGCTAAAAACGCCTGAAATAAGTATCTATTCTACAAATTTTCAGAAAATTTTTGGGAACTTCCAAAAATCGCCAATTTTGGGGGAGGGATGAATGTATCGTTAAATCTGAAAAATAGTCTGATTCATAAATCACGTTGCTGTACTCCCGTGATGACAGATCTAAAGAGAACATTAAAGACTTTCCATCGTTAAATTCAAATTAATCTCATTAAATTGAAGTAAATGGATTAAAGACATCAATTCACTAAAGTACCTGAGTAAAACAAGACCAAATCGATATTAGAAAAGATAATGCATAAATTTGATTGAATAGTGTGTTAGTCATATGTAAGTTCAGCTTGCGCTGGCTTCATTCCAGGAACATGACATAGAAACCTTTGATTATAATATATTCGAATGATTGATTAAAAAATTTAAAAAAATCAAATAACAATAGCGAAACATTTTGCTAATTTTTTTTGCTTCTGAATTTTACCTTACAATTCCAAAAAATAAACAAAAATGTCAGGTAAGTGAGGCATACGTATTTGAACTATATATTTCTTTTGCAAAAGGCTTGCTTGCTTATCAGCATATATTTTTGTAATATCTTAGACGTCATTTGATTGTTGGGAATACTTTGAAAATTAATGTAGTATCCATCGAAAAAATGTTATCGCTTTTTATTGACTGAATTCTGATGAGTTTACGCATGAGTGATAATAATTCGACAATTCAACCCTTTTTTGTTTGGTCACTCCTAAGATGTGACTTGCTTCTAGCGTTGGCAAACGTCTGCAAAAAAAGGACTTTCTGGACTGTAGTCCAGGTTTCAGTCCGAACTGCTTCGGATCAGGACTATTGTCCGGACCATAGTTCTTTGAAGAAAAGACTTAGTCTCGGACTAAGTCCTTGATAAAAAACAGTATCATTTATGCAGGGAAAACATACCCAGACAGGCTTTTCTTTAAAAAAATCAGAGAACAATGCTGGTACCTACTACATAGTGGTATTCACTTTCTAGTGCTTTTCTGTTCAGATCTGATTCAATAGTCAATAAAAAGAACTTTACAATCAATGAAGAAAGGAGATGGGATAGAATGGGATGGGTATGGGACCCCACATGAGCGTGGGGGTTCGGGGATATGCAGCCCCTCCCTAGAATTCAGTTTTTGAAATTTTTGTTTTGTTTTTTTCGCAATTTTTCGATGCCAATGGATAATGCTCGGAGAAACGTTGAAAATGGTGTTTTATTTCACCATACTATCACTTTAAGGCCATTTTTTGACCTTTGAAAACTATTGTACCCCCATCCACAGAACTGCGCTCTGAATGCTTCGTATGAATCCATTAAGATTGAGTCTTGAACCCAAAATATGAAATTTTTTTGAATTCAACAAAATTTAGTCTTAAAACTAAAATAAGAAACTGTTTATGTTTATACAGCCAATTATGTTCTGAGGTTCTCACAAAAAAATGACAGTGGACATTGGGGAAAATATTGAAAACATTGATAATGTAAACTTAACTATAGCTGTTGTTGAGTTGACAACTAATTAGCTCTTGTATGGTTGACAACCTCACCTGTTTTTTTCCACCTCCACTAAATAAATCAAACATCTCTTTGAGCAAAGGTAGAAAATCAGACAATAAAAGTAAAACTAACGTGAAAATAGGCGTTAAACGCAAACACTCCGCAACGAGATGGGGAGACTTGCAAAACGCACGGCGAATGTCCGGCGCGACATACAATTCAGTACCTACAGTAAATGAATAAATGATAGCACAACGTGCAAGAAGTTAGAACTTTTGTCCGGTAGGTCGGACTAAGTGGACTTAGTCCGCCAAAAAAGGACTAGTCCTTTTCCGGACTAACGGGCCAAAAAAGCCGACTATAGTCCTTGTTAGTTCTTAGTCGGACTTTTGTCAACGCTACTTGCTTCTTCAGCCAAAATTTATAATAAAGCCGCGCAGCTTTTAACGGCTTTCTTGTACCTATCGACTAAACAGATACATATGAAATTTTTGCTGCACGAAAACTTTTACGAAGATTTTTGTACAGTGTTCAAAAACTCCAGATTTTAATTTGAAATAAAGAACGTTAGATAATCTCTCAGAGCCGATATTATTTCAGCTGTGCATCTTATCTTATATCCTACGCACAATTTTAAAAATTGATGGCTAATCTAATTGCTTAGAAAGTCGACAAATGAAAGTGAAATAAACTACTCCATTTTGTAATTTATGCACATAAAAAGGAAAGATCTCAAATGTTGAATGATAGAGTATGGTTTACGATGAAAAAATGTAGTAATAAACAAGCACCTACGTGTAAAAATGCTTTACTTTATACAAATCGAACTTTCGAGGCTGCTAAAAGCAGCTTCACCCAGGGCCGCTAGAAACCTAAGCACGGCCCTGATCAGTTAAATTGGACACAATTGCGGTGTTTCAAGTCATCATGAAAACGCTGTGCGCACCTTTAGCACCTTAGTAACAAAATTTTTTTGAGGTTCTTGAGAATAATAAAAAGTCATCATAATGATAAAAATAAAATAAAACAGGTTGAAAAATAAACGCGGAAAGCCCATTTCGAATCCTTCCTAAAACGCTTGAGCTGCGCTAAAATCCAACCAGGGCCAAGCCATTCCTTAATGCATGCCCCTGGTTTGACGCCCGCGGCCACATGTATACATACCAGTGTTTTTCGTACAAGGTCCGTTTGTGCATGTACAAAGATGGTTACTAAATGTCTTTGTACATTTCGTACACACAAATTTTAGGGTTAGCGACTTTAGTGGGGTAAAAACGGAGTTGTTCGACCTTTAGTGGTGTATTTTAGCTAATTTCTGGATTTCTGAGGGCGTCTTAAAAAGGTGCGTGCGAAGCGCCAAAAAATTTGACATTTTTCATTCAAAATGCAATTTCTGCTATAATAAATATATATAGGACACACAATTACTCATTTCGGCGCGAAGCGCCGAAAATTTTTGCGAAATCTAGACCTTTTTTGCAGTTTTTGTGTTCCCAAAAATCTTTGTACAAGTACAAAGACGGTCTCGAAAAGTCTTTGTACATCGTGAAAAATCTTTGCCGAATACAAAAAACCGAGTACGTCATAAATACGTTATCGTCCATGAAAACAAACAAACGAACTGCAAACAAAAAATTTTTCACAAATTTATCAGTATCGAAACGACCTTTTTTTCGTTATTAAGCGGCGTTGGTAAGTTCTTCATCTCAACCGTTCCATTCGTTTCGTCGTCGCCATTCGCGTTAAGAGCCGGCGGAAATATCGTCCGCCCATTATTATTATTATTATTGTTATTATTATTATTCTTATTATTATTATTATTAGTAATATTATTATTATCCTTAACATATTCTTTATCCAACCAACGCCCGCTAAGACAAAAAATCTTTCGGGCCGATAGCTCGTACGGAAAAACGCTCAAGACGACGGGTAAAAATAGCAACGCGTGCCCGACCCCGATCAAAATGACCAATAGGACGGTGCGAAAAAACGCCGTGATGACGTACGACTGGGTGCCCGACAACACTACGACGCCCATGACGGTCGAAATGCCCCCCTGAGTAATGGGCCAGGCCAACGAGCCCAGGGCCGCCGTCGTCCGCTCTTCGCCGCTCGACCCCTCCGTCGTCACGACGAACGCGTACGCTATATGGGCCGTGAAATCCACCGAAAATCCGATGCTCATTATTATGGTGATCATTGATATGACGTCCAGATTGATGTCCCAGAAGGCCATGAATCCGATTGTGCCGACGTCAATGGATAGAATGGCCAGGGCGACCCAGACGGAACACGTCGCCGACGGGATGAAGAAAACGGCGATGAGTATCATGAATGCCGTACCGCCGTATATCTCTTGCATCGTATTGGGCAACACGCTTTCGTACTGGTCGACGAAGAGCCACATTATCTTTTAAAAAGCGAATGGGTAATTTATGGCCTGTCTCGCTTACCTTTGCGGTTTTTCAAAAATTTTTTACACAAGAATTAGGCAACAAAAGCGGTTTAAACTTTTGATGCAGTGATGTGGCTTAATGCCGGCATACGTCTTTAAGTGACTCGATATACTGTAGAATATCAAGATTAACCGTATTAGTTTAAAACACTTTTGTAGTCACATCGAATTTTTTCCAAAAACCTTAAAGTTTAATGGAACAGACTATACTTGGGTAATTTGAAATTAATAATTAATTAATTAATTGATTAATTACATAGGTGGGTAATTTATTATCACTTTGTAATATGCGGAAAACCCTTTCGACATTTTTTAGGAATTGATTAAATGAATGTACATAGAAAAAAGTAGAAAAAGTATTTTACAAAAATTAGAAAAATAAAATTAAAAAAACAATTTAAAAATTTTAAAAATTTAAAAGGAGAAACATTAATAAAATCGAAGCGAAAAGGTGGCGAGTTAAAAATGAGGTCGACAGAAGGTGATTGACTTTCCTGTATTTTAACTTCCTAACGTTCAAATGATGTTAAGAATAAAGTG
Organism: Mermis nigrescens; assembly: GCA_036768485.1. Classification (NCBI taxonomy): domain Eukaryota; kingdom Metazoa; phylum Nematoda; class Enoplea; order Mermithida; family Mermithidae; genus Mermis; species Mermis nigrescens. The sequence goes on along the minus strand of JAVLUZ010000163.1, from coordinate 790,784 downwards.
TTATCAATAATTATTTACTTAATGTTTGAAATAATTTTTAATATTAAAGAAGAATTATTTATGAATTCTGCGATTCAAGTTTCGAGCCGGCAACATTACTTTAGCCTATTCTATTCTAGACACTTTTTTGTGGCGATTCGTACACAAAATTGGTTTATAATTGCACAACGTCAGCGAAATTTCAGAATTATAAGGCAATAAGACAATCTATTCTTGTGCTTCACATAATTTTCTGAATTATGAGAATTTATATATCAGAATTATCAGAATTTATCAGAATAACGGAATTTTAAAGCTACACGTTTTGCACTTCTGTAGTCTATCAAATTTTACTAATATTCATAAAAAATGGGTCGCTTAGAATATAAGCAGACTACATGTAATGTTTTGGATATAAACGCACATAGACTATCAAACTAGAAATGATTAAGTTATGTTTCAGCTTCTAAGTTGTTTCCAAACAGGAAGCATATGAGAATATAAGTTAGAAATATCAAGAAACCTATAATCTGAAACAAAAGACATTTAGGCGACTTTTTGCATTTTTTCTTAGAAATGAAATATTCTGATAGTATCAGCAGTATTCTATCAAAGTGAAGAGTGGCTTCTGAATATGTAAATCTCTTCGCAAGGTCACGTACATGTTACATTCTGATGAATCAGAGAAGCCCAAATATGAAATACAAACAAATTCATCTCAGACAGTATGATTTTCTTACGGCTTTCTGAAATACTCAGTATTTACATGAATTTTATAATTAAAAAAGCTTAGGCAAAAAAGATTATACTTTCAAGTCAACCAGTCATTAGGGATATGGAAGTAGGCAAAAAAGAAGATTTTTTTCTCCAAAACAATCACGTGGAAGCGAGCCTCAGAAGGCAGAAAGATAAAATTGGGTAATGTTAATAAGGTAAAATTAAGGCCCAAAATCAATGAAAATTTTTTTCTGCAAAAGTGCCTAAATTGATTAAAAAATGCGAATAATCCTTTTAGCATCAATATCAATTTTTAAGGCGTCATAGCTTAATAAACTTCTTACGCTTATTCCCCATTCCAAATAGGTCGACCCCACAGATCGCTCATTATATGTATAACAAACTTTGGATCGTTACACTATGAATATAGTCAGAAGCAGACAAGCAAGTGGGGATTTGGAGTTCTAGACCCCAAGAATGGAAAAATGGGAAATCTTGTAGGGGAAATGTGGTAAATTGAAAGTCAAAAGCAAATAAAAATTGAAAATTTTCTCTAAAAGCGCTTGAAATTGACCAGAGGCTATTTTAGCAATTAGCAAATCCTATAGGTCATTTCGGCCCAAAAGGGCTCACTAACTGACCCCCGAGCAAATGAGCCCCAGAGCGAGTGACACTCCATAAGTGCATCTATGTCTAGGAGACCTGGAATGTTGATATGTTGTATGACGAATATTCAGACGCAATACGTCTGAACAGGTCGACAGTATCCATTTGATCCAAGGCGCTGGAAAAATTTGCCATTCCGACAAGAGCCCGAAAAGCCGTTATATTGTCGTGGGCCGTTTTGTTGGCCCACCGGATGTCATTTCTATATTGAGCATTTTCGTCCAAAGATAAAAAATAATCGACGTTGTCGAAAAAATCTTTTCCCTGCATGGACGATGCTGACTGGCCGTTGATTTCCAGGGCGAATGCAGCGAAGGAATCGAGCCAAAAGTCTACGCCGTCAGGGCCCATACCATGAGAAGAATCAGCGAATCTGACAAATGAATATGAATTTTTTAAAAAATAAAAGACTTAAAAAGTAAAATAAAATAAAATGAACAAACCAATGCTTGTTTTCGCGTCCATGTTAGGCGATTTAAATTACATTACTCGGACTATTGCCAGGTTCTTTTGCATCAAATATTTTTATTGTAGAGTAGAAACACTGATCTATTCGTAGTTGTACCCTTTGCGATTTCGTTAATTTTAAAATTGAGAATTCCGAAAATCTTTGGGGTCTAGCGCTGAGTGCATCGATCTTCATGAAATATCCATTATTTCACCATACATTAATCCATTTTTCAGTTTTACAAGGTTGCAAATGTAATTTAATCTGCCAAATACCATACCAAAAGAAGATTACGCTGATAATATTGAGAACGTACATTTCGCAGTCGTTATTTGTATTGAAAAGTCTCAAAGCACTTGAACACTACACAAATTCCCTTTTTACAAAATAAGACGATAAGAAACCAAATAGTTGAGACCAGTGATATTATTTGATATCGACTTATCTATCGTCAGTGAATTTTGTTTACTACTAGTAAAGAATATTTTGATCCTCGTAAAGGTCAATCAAGGCTGAAGAAAGTACTATTTGCATGAAGTCAGTGATTTTTTTACGGTTAATGATTAAAATACTTTTTAATTTTTTAATATATGCATCATTGTATTTTACCAAAGGGAGCCGCTCTCCCAGAAAAAAACAATATATCTTTCTCAATTTTATGAAACCAATTCCTGGTTAAGCGATGAAACGAAAAAAGGCTCAAAAGCAAGACTAAATGCAACAAAACAATCAAAACATTCAACCTTACAAATAAGCCAAGAATAGCAATCCTCTAACACGGGTAGGATGGAAGTTCTGGAGGGATTTGAAAAGCTTTCAAACGTCAAAAAAGGGCAAAAAATGTCAATAGAGTTTACCTTAATAAACGTCAAAAAGTGACATTCATCGTCACAATCCACTGACATTAAAAAACTGTGGCGAAAAATGTAATAATTCGAAGACATAATTTTGCAAATTCAATTCATTGAGCAGCCTAAACTTATAAGCGGAATCTTAATCGAAAGTCGTAGTGACCGACTTTGACAATGCATTATTCTTTCGCATTTATTCATTATTGAAAAAACAGAAATTGTGATAAAAAATATCCAATTCAAAATTGTTCAGTCTTAGAAGAATCGATAACCTAATTTTATTACTCAAACACGAATTCGGTCATGCTTATAGACCAAGTCGAATCAAAGCGAACAAACGCAACAGTATTTGGAGCGAAAATCATCTATGAGATTTTTCTGATATATTAAATCAGTACTTCGTAACGGAAAGTTGACGGTAATTGCGAAAACATCTAAAATCCTCACCTATTTGGTAAAGATATTGATTTTGGAATCTCAAATAATCCTGCCATTATCCTATTTTTCTTTTTATGGCAATACATATAACAGGGAGGATGGGGATTCCTTAAAGTCGATTGTTTTCTCATACCCCAAACTAAGAAAATTTTGCCCTCCTTCTCCCGATCCCTGGCAAAAATTTGCGTTTTTTCTTCTATTTTTTCGGGATTTTTTACCATCTTAATCGAACATTGGAGTGTATTCCCTTCCCCGATAACTTAAAACCCCCAGATTACTATAGACCCCCTCAGAATTCTATTTTTAGTAAGATTTCTGGCTATTTTACCCATCTTGATCCCCAGAATTTTCTTGCTGCCCATTTATGGTTACACGTACATCTACGGTCGTGTAAATATCCCTTGCCTGTTCAAAATATCCATAATTTTGGCTCGATTCGTCGGATCGGATATATCGCCCGGATTGCTGAATACAATTTGAGCTTGCGTTCCTTGATTCCAGAAAAATTTTTGCATGCACTTGTAATAACTGATGGCGTACGAATCGGAAATCAACAGCCTCATCGGCTCCAAACCCTGTTTGACAGTAAAGCACCCGTAAATTGAGGCGGACAAGTAAATAACGTAAACGAAGCCGATGGCGATCCGGACCGGAACCCGCATTAAAAACGGGGCGTAGTAAAGCCTGATTAGGCGACTAACGTAAGTTCCCTCCATATAAGGAGTCTTGGCGCCTTCTGCGTCCTCTGCTACGACCCCATTCCCTTTTCCGGAATTTCGTGTACGCCTTAAATTTGACGAATCGTCCGGCGTCGGTGGTACATGACTCCCCATACATAACATTTTCTTCGCGAAGTTAGCTTTGCCTGAAAACAAAATTTGAGCTTTATTGATAAAAATTTTTTTAAATAATTCCTATTCAGAAATTTTAATCACTATTTTTACCAAATCATAGGGGGTTGATATTTTATTGTGTCGACCGAGTTAAATGTGTTTCAATTATTTATTACTTGCTTTTAATTATTTATTTCTTGTTTATCATTATTTATTCATTCATTTATTTATTTATTCATTTATTTATTTATTTGTTTATTTATTTATTTGATTGTTTATTTATTTATTTATTTATTTATTTATTCGTTTATTCATTTATTTTTTATTTATTTATTTATTTATTTATTTATTTCTTTATTTTTTATTTATTCATTCTTCAAATTTTGATTGAACTCATGACAAAGATTTGCAATGGCGCTAAATTAACTTTATTCGTAATTACAAATTTCTTACGCTCTTTCATTAACTGAACTTCCAAAAGATAAGGATTCGAAAATATCGAAAACTCGCAAAATGCAACGCTTGCGGTAATAGACTTGTTCGTGCTAAGCATTAAGTCAAATAGAAAAATTCTTGGTTAGTTCGAACTTTGTGTACATGTAATCTTCAAGAGCCAAAAATGATACTCTCAAACGTGTTATTGTGTGCAAGTTTGAAGAGTTTCGACCCCCAGACTGTCTACTGACTCCTGCAAAACGGCTACGGCAACTTCCCTATATTGCCGAATTTTCGAAAAAATCAGAGAAAGTATATTTTGAAACATTTTTAACTAATTTTTGGCTCAAAAGTGCCAAATTGAGTTCCTTCTATGGATTCATTTCGTTCGATTTGCTTAAATGTTGATTCTTTTAAATTTTTTCATGTTTTTATGTTTAAGAAAGAACATGCATTCTCTAAAACGTAAATAATAGTGTTTTTGACGTGCAATCATGGTTTTTTAGCCCAAAAAACTTACTTTATAAAAATTTTTAGGAGCAGGCCCCAGAATTCCTATGCTGTACCCGTGTGATTATGCTCATAGTGCGTGTATGGCAACGACCGATTTGCTAGTTAGCCGAGGAGAACAAATAAAGAAAGAAACAGAAGAAGTAAAAACGAAAAAAAGGAAAAAAGGAAAGAAAATAAAAATAAAAAAATGAGAAAACGAAAAAGACATACAATTTTAGCTTATTAAGCTGAAATACTCAAAAAAGTCTTGTAACCACAAAACTACCTCCCTTAACGGTTTACGTTATTCCAAGCATTTAAAAAACTAAATAGTGATATGAATTTTCCCTTCTAAATTTCAATTTTCTGCGTTGATTGATCTTTAAAAAAGCACTAAAGCAGGACATTAATTTCATTTTTTCAACATTTTTATATTTTTCCTTTAATCAATTCTAATTTTTGTTTACCTTTCCACGGAAAATGAGCAAAAAATTGAATTAATAAAAAAATGAAATCAATTTATAGAATTTATTGATTTTTTCATTCATTTTTGGAAATCTACGCGCACCAATAAGAGTATTATTGTTCTACTTGAATTTGCTACGTCCAATGCATTGTAGCAAGTAATCACGCAATGCCGATTGTTTCGTTCGACTTTTAAGCTCAAAGCCAATATTCCCATTAAAAAAGTAAGCTGATAAACGAAAGTGATCGATAAAGCTATTAGCGTGTACATGGAAAATAGTTGAACAGCCTCAAAATCGGTGAATAAGCCGATTCCGAATGACAAAACGTCTGTTATCACTGAAACACGGGATGAATATTGTTAAGATAATTATACTTTGCATTTTAGATATTGAGAATACAAAAGATAAAACATATTAAAATACAAAAAAATGAACAATGAACAATGCGTAGGAGAAAATTTAAGATGCAAATAAAAACAAAACTTAATAATCAAAAGCTCGATAAAATAAAAATAGAAAAGCATCTGCCAACTTTGGCTTATTCATTATGAGCTCGAAAATATGGTAATAAGGGTAAAAAACGGTTGATCATATTGTAAAATATTCAATAGAAATAGAACTGAAAACTTTAAAGCAAGCAAAATCCTGAACTCTTCGTTGAGCATGTCAGAAATAAATCATAAATTTTGCGAAATCATTTATATGATAAATAGAACAATTAAGTAAAACTTGGCATTCATAACACAAAAAGTCACAAAGTTCTATTAGAATATCTTATTCTACTGTTGAATTTAGCGTTCATCATGAAATTTTTAATATTACAGTATCTTGTAAAAATTCTAGCAGACAAAATTTACTTTTAAAATTGCTGCATTATGTGAACAATTTAATAAAATTTTGATTAATTAATCTTATGTGGATTAATTTTCCACTTTTCACTCTTCATTTTTTTAATTTCAGCCAGTTGCACCGTAGAAAAATAACCTGTTATTGTTATAGAAACAGCCGCCTCGCTCATAGCTTCGGCCAATCGTTCCTTTGAGTTTAAAATCCTGCTAGAGTGATGCACTGCTGATATCATCAAGAACGTATTATCAAGTCGGACACCTAAAGTAGAACGATTATTATTTGAAAGAATCTTCAAGAATTCATGGAAAATGAAAATATTCTTTGTTTCTTCATTTTTTGAATTTTGCATTCTAATTCCTTTTCATTATTTGTTTCTTCGTGATCTTACATAATAATTTCTGACATGTAAACGTGAAACAATTATTGACATTAATTGATAAGGATGCCTACAAAACTCAGCTTCAGGAAATGAACTTTGAATTGTAATTTCCGATTAATTCGAATATTTCATTTATTATTTGTCTATGATCGACTATAAATGGACTCTGTTCGGGATCTGCTTTCTTGCGACTTTGTGAATCCATATTCAATTGGATAAAAGAAGTGCATTTTAGATATTTTAAAAAGTCACAAATTATCACAGAAAATAGTTGAAGGAAATCTCATTATAAAAAGATAATTCGATTAAAGACTTCTAATCGACATTGCAAAATTTATCAACAAAAACACTCACTTTTGACTACTGTTCGGCATAAAGCGTAAAAAAATTGAAAAATCTGGCCCGAAATTGCATGGCGGCCACTATGCTATTCCAATATAAATATATCACGTATTGCATATAAATTGCATAGCACATGCGCACATGAACAATGTGGATTTATTTTAAGTTAATTTTATGACTAAGGCCCGTATGCACAGAGGCCGATAAATTTAATCGGCGATTAAGGCTAATCGCAGATTAATCAATAGGAGATAAGCGACCGATTAAAATCCGTATGCATAAACGCCGATTAAAGGCCGATGACTAATCGCGGATTAAATTTTTAATCGTCGATTAAACGCCGATTAACAACAATTTTGATTGGAATTTCGGGTACTGGACAAGCCCAGTAGGTAGAAAAACGAGTACCTATTTTTCTGTTTGAATCGGTTATTTTTTGGCATGCCTGGACAGGATTGATAAAAGCACAAAAGTAAAAACAGGTTGGGTGGAAAGCTGTGGTTTTGAAGTATTTTTGTCATACCGGGTCGCATTTATTAAAACTGCAAAAAATAGACATCAGTAATAAACTTCGCGAAAGAATGCAAAATTTTGACAATGAAGAAATCGAATTTCTCTTTGAATTCGCTTCCGAGAAAGCTGAAATTATCTAAATTAAAAAAACGGATTCAAAAACGGCGACTGCTAAAAGCAAGGCATGGGGTGCTATTGAAGAAGTTTTCAAAGCGAATCCTAACGTGAAAGATCGCAGCAACGTTTTTGAGTAAATTGATCAATTCTCTAGCGCTGTTTTTGTTCAACTTGTATTACGATAAAATTTATCATCAGCTTAACTTTCTGGCGGATTTGCTCGTTCCAAAAATACCCTCCATGGAATCACCTTTTCCAAATTTTCGTCATAATTTTCGTCCAAATCGTCAAGAAAGTCAAGAACGTCCATAATCAAAGAAAACAGAGACCAACTGGCTCACAAACCGAAAGAAACTCACACTTATCGGCGTTTAAACCTGGGGAGGGTAGGATTAAAATCTCCGATTAACCGAATCGCCGATAACCACTTATCGACCTTTGTGCATACCGATAAATTTAATCGGAGATTAAAGTTGTAGTTTAATCTCCGATTAGCGCTAATCGGCCTTTGTGCATACGGGCCTAAAACAATATAAAAATAAAACGAGAGGATTACAAAAAATCAAAACTTGTGTCCGTTTGTAAATAATATTTAGAAACGACAGAACACGATACTCGTATAAACACCTAATATTGAGATAAGATGCCGAAAATATTCAAGAATAAAAAATTTATGTCCAGGACATGATGTAGATGATTTCGAGCAATACGAGGACAGAGGCAGCATGATATGGGAGTCTTTGGGACTACAGAGGCCTCAAAGATAAAAAAAGCAAAATTGCTGGCCGCGTACAATCCAATCTCATTTTTCAACGCTTCTCATTAGGCACGATTCCTTTGGCATAGAACAATCGCCAAAAAAAATCAAAAAAATAAATGCTACTTAATTCTTAAGGTTTTTGCTTTCTAGGGTCTGGCACCCTTGAGTCTTCTGCGCCCTCGTATGGTTTTGAATGTAAAAGTTTTTTTGGCAAAAAATAAAGCCAATTTAACCGATCATTACCAAGAACTAAAAATGGAAAGGCGTCGCAAACCGAGTTGTACGGGTATGAACAGTAAGATAATAATCCAACTGCAGAAACAATGCCCATCAAGGCGCCCAAAATTCCACACGTTGCTATGTAAAATTTTGATCTAATCCAATCGATGTAAAACATGCCTTGCCATCGCAACGTTGTTATAGAACACAGAGTTGCGAATATCCACAGCATCAGAGTGCATAACATAAATCTGTTGATAATGGGATAGAAAAAAATCATACAAAATACGAATGAATGTTCATTGAGATTGTGCCTTTAAAATTCAAACTATTCCAATTAATCGCTGTAAAAAATGTAAAGTTATTCAAGAGCAGGATCAGAAACATATCGAGATTGCTTTGCATATAATTCAAGTTTTTTTGTTATTTAATTACATCGTTAAGCAGGGCGTGTGGATTCAAATATTACAGCTTTGAAATTTGAAATCTTTGATGTTTTATATTTGGTTCATTTGAAAGGAAGATCGCATGGACTTTTTCCGTGCAGTGCCAAATATTAATCACAGATGCAACAGCTGGTCTGTGAGAGTCAGCCGGTCTAAGGGAGGTCAGTCAGAGCATTTTTTAGTCAAAATGGCCTCAAAAACTGTGTAAATGCTAAAATAGCGCAAAAATTACGTTAATAGAGTTTCTGTTAGAGCACTTTTGAAGTAAATTTCTGATTTTTATTCGTTTCAGCAGTCATGCCGTCTTATTTTTCTCAGAAAATTTTCCACTTTTATTTCTGGGAGGCTAAGAGACCCCGAAACTCTACATTTACGTTTAGTAGTAATTCAACAAAATGAGACTACGTCAAAAGTAGAGCCAATGAAAATTTGGAAACGTTCTAGACATGAGAATCACTACATCTATTTTTAGAAATAAGAATTTTATAAAAATCGATCAGCCTTTGTCATCCGCCTTTTAGATCATTTGTGCGCGTTGAGCGATTTCGCAAGTAAATCATTTTAATTATTAATAATAATTAATAATTAAAAAATAAAATAAAACGATTGTGTTTCCTACCTTAAAGTGAGATGAATGCTCGTGCTGTTCCGTTTAATTTCGTTGTTCAAAGTTTCGGAATGATAGAGAGCAGTGTCGAGTAGATCGCTTTCGTAATTGAGGACACTATGTTCGACTTCGTTCAACAGGGCCAAGCTAGCAGATTTTTTGGGGAATTCAAAGTTGAGCTGATACGTCAGCTGCCATGCTTTGGCTTCTACTATCTGGTGACTCAGTGGATCCAAAATCACTCCTCCCAATGTGCTCCCGATATACCTTTAAAAGGTAAAAAATCTCTCAATCTCATAAACGCTACAAAAAACTAAAAAAGTAAACATATAAAGAAAAATAAGAAATGCAGAAAAATGCAAAAACAATTTACCATCGTCGAGCACCCCTTTGTACGGTGGGGTAAGAATTATGGTCATAAGGGCTAGGATTAGTATACATGGCGTCCATTGCATAAATCTGAGCGTTTGTATGGCAGTCGTGTAAAAATTTCAAACACAGATCACGGTATCCGAATGTGGTGCCATTGTATTTCACCTAACTTTATTGACAACGAATTGATTGAAATCTATGACGGCTTTACGATACTCTGTTCTCAGAATATCCCCTTCGTCTTGAGCGGTTACGATTACCACAATCTAAAACGAATCACAACCATACATTGATTGCACCAGAATTCTGGAGGTGGGTGAGAGTCAAGAATATTTTCAAATGCCGAAAATCATTTTCCACGTTTTTATCATACGTAGCATCAACAAGCGTCGAAGAAACTGAAATTTTAAAATTTCATTCTGGGATCTGCGAGTTTTCTTATAAATCTGAATGATTATTTTGCTTTTTTTGAATCCCTAACGCCCAAAAAGGTTCATGACGTCATGCGTAGTCGAAGAGCTTTATAGAATTTAAGAGAAGTTGAATTTTATCTGTTTTTCTGATATGTTCACGTAACAATGACATATTTATCTTTTCTTCGTCTGCTTTTGCAAAAATGCACATTTTATAATTTTTTTGATGCTCACATCAGCTTCAATGGTGGGGTTAGGTTGATGAGGCAATTGCAAACATTCAGCAACGAGAGCAATTTATATCAACGCGCGTTATACTTAATATTTATTTGTCGCTTACACTGCGAGTCTTATATTTTATTTTTATCGTGATTTTCATTTTTAATTTCTACAGTCTGTTTCACACAAGTTTATGCTTAAATTTTAAAAACTATGTCTGACAATAAGCTGAGAGATTGCGATTATAGCATTGATTTGATATATAATTATCGTAATCTGTCGGGTTAATTTCGAAAAAAAATTCTTATTCATACCCAAACTTATGTACCTAATTTCTTAATGTTTATGTTCAATTTCTGAAATTTTAATCGCTATTTTGCAAGATAAGTGGAGAAATCTCGAGAAGAGTTCGTTATTTTTAGAATTCCTGCGATTATCAAGAAAAATATTCATCAACATTTTCATATGTTATCAAAAACTTTATTTAAGATTGAAAACTCATACGGTTACGGCGAAGGTCCTTGGTAAGGGTCTTGACAACTAGAACGGCTGCCGACTTTCCGCAAAATGACCCTCCCCCATCATAATCGGTTTTTCGAAAAAAATCAGAAGAAGCGTGCTGTTTTAAGCATTTTTAGCTGAATTTTGACTCAAAAATGTCACATTTTCGGCGTTTCGCGCCGTGCATTAATTTTTGATTGCATTTCGTTCAATTTACACAATTTTTTCAAATCTGTTCGACATTTTTCTATATATTTATGTTTTAAAAAATGAACATCGTCCGAAACGTCGAAAAACGTTGTTTTGTTTGACTGCTACACATAGTTTTTAGGCCAACAAGCTTTTTTCCTTAATTTTTCGCGGCTCACTCCCTTCAAATTTATACATTGTAAATGTGTGTATTACTAGTCCTTGCTCGCTGATGGATCGAGTCGGCACGTAGGTGCCATCCACGGGTGGAAATAATTGGCCAATGGTGGCCCTCTCCTGTATGCTCGGACCGTCGTAAGGGACGTAAAATCGAAATACATCATCTACGTTTTTTCTCGCTACGTAGCCGTAGGCCATGGCGCAAGTTATCAAAATGGGCGCCACAATGAACGGGGTTGGATTCGAAGCCACATACCGAGAATATCGATAGCACAGACGGCTGAGTGGGCGTTCCAGGCAACCGAAGCGAATCTTTTTGCTGAATACAATACTCATAATTTATAAAGCGAAATATACGGTATAAAATGTGGTGGGCTTGAGCCAAGTTTTTGACAGACTAAGTATTCAAAGGTATCGAGGCAAACTAGAGCATGGGAGTGAGGGGGTATTACTCCAACTGAACTATGAATAACTGATAGCTGAACAACCATTTTGGCCCGAAAAGCATTGCTATATAGCCTTGCTTGGGCTCCGAAAATGCGCTATATAGTCTTTTTGGGCTCAGAAAACTAGCTGTATAGCATTTTTGACTCAAAAATATGTATACCGTGTAAGCTCAGAAATGCTATATAGTTGTCTTTTCTGAGTTTTAAAAGGATAAATAGCTATTTTCTCGACTACAAAAAGAGCTAAATAGCTATTTTTAGTCGAAGAAGGTCATATAGCTATGTTTATAAGTCCAAAAAGGCTATGTAGCTAGTTTTCTGAGCCCAAAAAGGCTATAGAGCTACTTTTCCGAGCCTAAAAAGGCTATTTAACCGTTTTTACGAAGCAGTTAGCTACCAATTTTTGGTTTTCACCCCCTGAAAGTTTGACCTTGTGCACTTATGGACCGAGGCCATACTCAAATTAATCTCAATGACACTTGCACGCTGAATCTGGAGGGTGTAGACTCATTGAATTCGAAAAATCCCGCAAAAAATATTTTAGACTCCAGAATTAAATTTTTGGTTTTTTTTGCGATTTTGCCTCATCAGAGCCCGATAATCTGGTTGCAGCCCAATATAGTTCCGATTATAAACGTGTAACATGACCAGTCTAGCGGTAAGACGTGTTATTGGGGGTTTTGACCCTCCCAGAATGACTACTGACTCCCTCCGCAAAATAGCCGTAAGCGACCCCATCCCCGAAAATTCGCGATTTTCCGGGAAAAAAACATATAAAGTGTGCTTTTTAAGCGCTTTTTGCTAACTTTTGGCTCGAAAACGTGAAATTTTCGGTGCTTCGCGACATACATATACTCATTTGTGACTATATTTTATTCAAGCGGATTTTTTCGATTGTTCTAATAATGTTTTCCATATTTTAATATTCTAGAAAGAAAGAGCAATGTTAGAGACGTAAAAACAGTGATTCTGACGTCTAATCATCTTTTTTTAAGCCTGAAAAGGCACTTTTTAAACATTTTTCGGGCTGGTCCCTACAATTATTATGCTTTGTAAACTGGTGGGTCGACTGACAAACTTCATTTAATCTCATGCTATAAAACCACCTCATCTACCATTTTTGATGATGTTTGAGCGATGTTGCAAAAAAGATTTAATTTGCGCCCGTTTCTGGGCTTTATTTTGCCCGTCTCTCCTCAAAAAACATTCTCCTTTGTCGTTCTAGTGTCAAAACCCCCAATCGTCCCTTAGTCCCACAATTTCGACTGCAAACCAACTGCATCGCCATATCAGTGCATAGAAAATACTGGAATTCGCAAAGTAAGCAAAGTACAAATTCGTATTTATGTTTATGTTTTTATATTTTCATTTTCATTCTTATTTTTTATTTATTTATACTTATTTGAAATAAATCTATTTAGGCCAGGCATAAGCCAGAGAGCATTCGAAATCGAGCAGAAATTTTATTAAATTTAAATTTTCGCCTATGTATGATTAATATGTGGACTGAGTCAGTCCAAGTGATTATTTACGAAATTCGAAACGATTAGAAATTTTCGCACATTACAGGATCAAAATTGATTCAAGTTGTCATAATCGTAAGATCTGATTAAAGTTCCGTTAATCAAATATTAACACAGAAGTTGCGAATTATTCATAAGTTATTCATCAGCAATTGTAAGCTGATTATAATTAAATTATTACAAATCTAACAATCCTTAATTTATTACAAAGCTAGATATAAAAATTGATTAATTATACCTACTTGGAAAGATCAAATATTAGCTGCTTTACTCGGTCTTAAGAAGGAAAAGTACACTGATCACATTTAATTCGATTGATTTGTTTATTTTTTGTTAAACTGGATTATTTGCGTTAAAAAATTTAACAGATGCTTACACAAAATGAGGGAATTCCATCTTATTTGGATTTTAGGCGTTTGAGCTCACGAAATCGCGGAAAAATCGATTCGTTGATTTGAATCATCTCCGATTCGAGAGTCGGTCAATGCACAATAAAATTAGGAAATATGCGCTTCGTTTTTAGGTAAAATCCTAAAAATAATTTTTTACATTTTCTTAAGTCAACAAAACTTTAATTAGCAAGGTTTGTTCGTGCTTAATGACTCTATTTTTTTAGTAAAATTCACGTTAGATTCTAGATAACATAGACCGTGTCGATCCTCACAATATTTTGATAATTATGACAATGAAATTTCGTTATGACATAATTTTTCTTTCATTTCGAGCTAGAACTTTCAAAGCACATAAGACTTGGCTTAATTGATGCAGTAAGAAGACCAAATACCGAGTACTTCTTTTGAGCTCGATAATGCGCAAAAGTGACACTAGTACAAAGTTTTCATAGGTACATACGTTGTTCATTCTTGAGTGAAAAAAATTCCTTTGATTTTGGTAAGCTTAAAAATTCGCCAAAGATTTTCAACTTTCATAACCTCAGCTAATCTAATATATGATCAATAAGCTATATTATGATTAAAAAATCAGACAGAGGTCAAAAGTTACTTGAATGGAAAGCAGTGGTTTCTTTAGGACCAGCATAGAAAATAATGGCAAGAATCACGGATTTGAGACACAAATAGGCACCTCTTTCAATAATTTTATTATGCATTTTTTCTGTGAAATTATTCGAAAGTTAAGCACGAAATCATAAATCAGTCATCTGGGGTACTTCTATATGAATCGCATAGGCACTCTAACATACGTTTACATATAAATAATTGGAATGCTAAGAAATCATCGTAGTTGTTCAATTCGTTCGAAATGTTTCTTCAAGCGGAATCTGGAACTGTAAGGACCAAGAATTATAAATCACAGAATTCGGGAACTTATTTTGACAAGCCATCGTAACGTACAAAAATGGATAGATTATAGAATAACAAATGACTATAGAAACTTCGATCGCGTGCCTGAATTCTCCTGCAATCTTTAATTAATTACACGTAAGATCAAGTTAGGGTAAAAACGCATCCAGTTATTATTACTGCACCAGGTACAATCTTCCTGTTTTATATTGCCGACGTGATTCCTTCCCGTTTTTTAGGCAAATTTACTATATTACGCATCTTGCCGGAACCTGAAACAACTTATCTTGCTCATAAATTGAGCGTTTCGGTCGCTAACTTTATCAATTTATTAATGAACGTTTTGCAAGTCATCAATTTGGAACACATCGACACGTATTTTTCCGCATAAATGAGCAACGCGCCGAATTAACCGCAATTTTCTTGAGTGCGATTCGAAAGTAAGTCACTAGTATGACCGAACTAATAAATTTTTTGTGAAAAAAGTCGCGCCGCATACATAACGTCTCAACGACTTCATCAAAAGTTTAATGTCTTTTCAACACTTTTACTTAACATGTATCATTGGATAACTTGACAATAATCTTTGCTCGGATAACTTAATGAGATAGGAAATTCAGATGGAAAATAATGATTTGTTTTGCTTTCGTCCATACATGTACAGCATGGGGATTCTGGGAGGGGTCCGGCCCAGAAAGTTTTTAAAAAGTACCTTTGTGGGCTAAAGAACGATGAGTGTACGTCGAAAACACTGTTTCTTGACCTTTCAGACAATGCTCGCTCTTTGTAAAACATAAAAACGTAAAAGGAATCTTTAAAAAATTTGAAAAAAATTGAGTAAATTGAGCAAAATATAGTCAAAAAATGTGTATATGGCGCGATGCGCCGAAAGTTTGAGATTTTTGAGCCACAAATGAGCTAAAAAACCAAAACAGGCACACTTATTACAGCTTTTACAAAAAATCGACAATTCTGGGGGTCGCACGCAGCCATTTTGCGTGGAAGGGGTCACTTGCCATTCTGGGATTCAAAACCCCCTACCCTCCCCCTCAAGAACGCGTCTGCTTCCGTTGCGGTTTTTTCGTAACTAATATAGATTTGAAAAAGACGAAAGCTGCAATTCGCGGACACTTTTAAGGATATCAGCACTTGTCAAAATCGGTTTCTCTCTAAACCTTGCCCTTATGTAATCATTTCCGCTTACAGAATGCCTGGTTTTCAACAATTTAACACATTTTGCATTTATACTCAGTTGTCGCATACTTTTGAATTTTTTCATTTTTTGAGATCAATGCTCATCTTTAAAACTTTTTTTTTGATTACAAAATAACAACAGAAATATTGGAGGTGCGAACATGAGCTTTTGAAGTATCTAATCTACTATATATTTGTGAAAGTTTGTTTGTATGTATGTATGTATGTATGTCTGTTTGTTCGGGGTTGGCTCCGGCTCCATAATAGTTGGTGGGCTGACGTTTTGGCCCGAGGTCGGCCTACCGGGGGAAGGATCCGTAACGACATTGAAATTTGATCAACCCCACCCAGTCACCCTATACAGGGGTGGAGCGGGAGGCAGCCCTATGTTTACGCATAGCATTTTTCGGGACATGGCCGATTTTCCGCAAAATTTTAAAAATGGAACAAAACTCGGTTTACACTATTTTCGGATTACGGTTTTTTCTGAATTTTGGGCGGGTCCGGACCACCCCCAGTCCCCCCACAGCTACGTGCCTGGCTATAAGATAGGACATGAAATAAGATACCGTGTGCTACAAGATAGGCAATGCTATACAATAGGATGTGATAGATACCTAGGCTACAGGATAGGCAATGCTATAAGATAGGACGTGATAAAAGATACCCCGTGCTACAAGATAGGCAATGCTATAAGATAGGAAGTGATACAAGATACCCCGAGCTACAAGATAGGCAATGCTATAAGATAGGACGTGATTTAAGATACCCCGTGCTACAAGATAGGCAATGCTGTAAGATAGGATGGAATATAAGATACCCTGTGCTACAAGATAGGCAATGCTATAAGATAGGAGTGATATAAGATACCCCGTGCTTCAAGATAGGCAATGCTATAAGATGGGACGTAGTATAAGATACCGCGTGCTATAATATAGGCAAAGCTATAAGATAGGACGTGATATAAGATACCCTGTGCTACAGGATAGGCAATACTATAAGATAGGACGTGATATAAGATACCCCGTGCTACAAGATAGACAATGCTATAAGATAGGACGTAATAAAAGATATCCCGTGCTACAAGATAGGCAATGCTTTAAAGGAAGTGATATAAGATACCCCGAGCTACAAGATAGGCAATGCTATACAATAGGATGGGATATAAGATACCCTGTGCTACGAGATAGGCAATGCTAAGATAGGTGTGATATAAGATAACCTGTGCTACAAGATAGGCAATTCTATAAGATAGGTGTGATATAGATACCCTGTCTGTGCCATAACATGCAGTGATATAAGATAGGAGATACCATCTGCTATAACATATGAGTGATATGAGATATCATGTGATATATGACATCCTTTGCTACAACAAACAAAAAATTTTTAAAACATCAAAAATATGGTTTGACCAAAAAATTTTTCCAAAACATCCTAAAACATCAAAAATATGGTTTGACGAAAAAATTTTCCAAAACATCCCAAAACATCAAAAATATGATTATGGCTAAACAATTTTTAAAACCATTCTGTAACGTCAAAAATATGGATTTGATCAAAAAAATGGTTGACAAAAGACATAAAAAGGATCTAGTATACAATTAACCCGCCACCGTTTTTTAGCCGATTCAAATAAGCTACAGTGACCAACATTGTAGATTCAAATAAGCTTCAGTGACCAACACTATTTTTATTGATGCGAGTCAGAACGTGTTTGATAATTTTTGTGTAAAGTTTGGTCACTGTAGCTTGTTTGAATTAGCTAAAAAACGGTGGCGGGTAAATTGTATACTAGATCCCATAAAAAATCCAAAAAATTAAATATGGTTTATACCAACAATTTTTTTATGAATATCCCAAAAACATCAAAAGTCTTGAAAAATAAAAAATACAACAGACATATCAATTCCATATAGCTATCAGGCCTAAGTTCCGCCGGGCAACGCCGGGCAGCTCAGCTAGTTTAAGAATAAGTTAGATTAGTCAACATCACGTCACGTCTCGGTTTCAAAAAGTCTCGGCTTTTTTTAAAAAGTTTACCGACTGACCTGACGAGTCACTCTAATCATGATTAACAAGTATATTTTTATTGATTGAATATTATAGTGATTTTCTATGTGATTTTCCATAGATTTTATAACATACGAGTACAAAAACTTTTGGCAAACGAAAATCGAATATTCTAGACAAAATCGCTAGCTTCCTTGAAAAATATCTTAAATTCCATAATGATGATGTCGCTAATTTATTTGTTGTAGGTAGGTACATATTGGAGATATTTATTTGACCACTTTATTTTTTAAAATTTATTCCCTTCCCACAATACAATGCTCGGCAACTGTGGGGTTATATTTAAGTATTCCAATCAGCTAGATTCAGAATTATTGCTACTTGCTTTCGTTTTAATTTTTTATAAGTTTAATACGCACCACACGTATTTCTAAGGAGCAAATTCGAGACATCTGTTTTGAAGTACTATAATATGAAGAATCGCTATATTATCATCGAGTTAAAAACGAGTTTTGATACCGAAATTGTGCTAGACTTTTATCAAATTATTAGCAGCTGCATTTAGCTTCGAGGGGATCTTTGTTCATTGAATTGTGATTGCAAGTGTAAGAGACTTTATCGTTTGCTGGCCAGCAACATGTTCTGCAACAATCACCGAACCTTTAAGGAAAAAATAAACAAAAGTTTATGCATAATAAAACAAATATAAAGTAAAAGCTCAACTAAAGATGCGGCGGATCCTATTTTGTTAAGAAAGAAAGGAAATTATATTTTTTAGATAGGATAACGTAATTATAACTTGAAAAGGTAACAGAAAAAGCGGCTGTTTTGCATAAACAGCTAAAAGTCCATTAAGTTCCTGCTCGTCATTGTGCGATGAGGTCTTGATAATTTGCTGCTTTCCAATGAAATACTTAATATGAAAAATTTAAAAAGGCCTGTGTATTGAAATAGGGCTAGCAAAATATTGTTTTTTTTTCAAAATAAAGAACTAACGATAAAATAAGTTTGCAATAAAATTAAAATTTACGATAAAATCAAGAATGAAATTTTCAATAAATGTATCGAAAATTTTCACAATTAAATTCTTCTCTAGAAGTATTCGCACCATTTTTCAAAAGTTATCGTCACAATATTTGTGTTGATATGTATTAAATGGATAAGCTTCATCAGTTCCTTGCATCAAACAGCTTATCTTACGACTCATAAGCAAATTATACAAACAATACTTTTCAACACATCTGCAATAAAGGAATCTGTGAAGTATGCTAATTTTATATCAATCTCGTAAAACGTACCGAAAATCTGTTCTCGGCAGGTTCAATTTCAAATCTAAATTGTTTATGCCTATCTATAAAAAATTAATTACTCTGCTTATTACGAGTTTCAGATCTTTTCAAAGTAAAAATGGGTCAAAATTCCTTCATTTATTTCATGAAATGAATTCTCGTCTCATTACCTGAATATTTCACTTTTGTGAACAAATATGTACGTACAAGCATACGTGGGCGTGGGGAGGGGGGTTGTCGGGGCGAGGGGGTTCAGATTCCAGAATTCCAAAATACTTCCGCAGATTATCACACACACAAAGCACCCCAGAATCTCATTTTTGGCATGTTTTTTTTGCGATTTCTTGGACTTTTGCTCCTTCCAGATTTCCCCAGAATTTGATCGCCCATGTATGCATACAAGTAGATTCCATTAAAAATGCTTAGTGTACGTGACATTACAAAAAGTTCTCTAAATCTCATTGATTCACAGCGCAAAACTTAGTCGAGGTTCATGGATTGAAGTGGCTTCAATACGGAAAGCAAATACAATTTATGTTCAATATTATGTTTTTGTCGTAGTCAAACTCAGGCACGTACTCTGTGGGGAATAGAGAGTCCGGACCCCCCAAAATTCAGAAAAATATGACTTTTTAAACCTTATTCTCTGCTATTTTTGGCCTTTTTGGGCTTAGTCCCCCCAAAATTGGTGTTGGTCCCCCCAAAATAGGACGGCCAGGTACGTGCCTGGTCAAACTGGCAAATATAGTCACACGTACAAAGATGCAATTGAAGGGAATGGTTAGAGAACTTTTTTGAGTTAAATAACTTCAAAAATTGATACATGTCAATGCTAAAAATAGCGTTAAGCGATGTTTATCGACTGTTTCTGGTCATTTTCGAATATTTTGGCAAGTTTGTTTTTGGATTTTCGTCAATTCTGGCCTTTATTTGCCTTGTTTTCCTCAGAAGCCTTGTATTTCTCCATTTTAAGGGATCTAGAAGACCTTTCATCCCCCAAACGCATGTCGGATCACGTAGTAGCGTCCTATAAGAACACTTGCACAATAAAACATTCTAGAAATAAAAACAAAACGCAGAAAATATTTTTAATCTCAAACACAACTTAGTTACTTTCGATTACCTCTGGCACATAGGCTGGGCGGACGCTTTGGAGTAAACTTCATACTTACACTTTAGAGTGTAATCTTCACATAAGGCACCTTCTAACACAACGAAGATCACAAATAATAGAATATGCGGCATCTTTCCTAAAAATATCATGATCGAATAGCAGTCACGTAGTGGTGGGGGATAGGGGTGGGGGCTAACCCCCAATTTTGGAAATACGAGTATTCCCCAAAGGGAAAAGTGGAAAATTCTCGAAGTGCATTTTGAAGACTGCCAGAATACTTCGATTTCAGAACGCTTTTGAGCTAATAAGCTAAAAACTTTCGGGCGTTTCGCGTCGGATTTATTGCTATTAAATAACCTTTGTCTTCTGAAAATCCCGAATTTTAGAAAGACGTGGTGAAACGAAATTTTCTTGCGCTCTGCGCAGAATTATTCATTGTCATATTGCTTACCTTCACGATGTAAAACCCATATTGAGTGTAACGAATGAAATAAAAGAATTTTTATCAGGGTCGAGCTTTAGTATAATGTTTCAAAGTCATTTGTGACCATTTTATACATCTTTTTGAATATGATTTAAATAAGCTATAAATTCCTATTTTTTAATTTTTTTATATTCTAATATGTTGAGCTCGGTGAGAAACACTCAAGAGCACTTTCTCTTGTTTATCTACAAGTAGTTGAAAAGACATCTGAGTTCTAAATTTTAGTTTCTCCATTCAGAAAACCAGCTACGTGCCTGTCGAATAGAACGCATTAAGGACATTATATGTAGTAGAAATTGTATTATATTGAATTATATTTTTTATTACTATTATTATTATTAGTATTATTATAATTATAATTATAATAATTATTATTATTATTCTTATTATTATTATCACATATGAAACAACATTTCAAGCGCCATTCGGTGTAAGCCTATACGAGTCAAAGAAAATAACGGATGAAAGCTTATATTCTTCAATAAGCGAATACAATTAGGTATGTTAAAATAAGTATACTGGCTACTGGCTCTTAATGTTTCAAGCAGCGGCACTAAAAATTATTTAAGGTTTGTCTTCTGGCACGATGTTTAGCAAGTATTAATAAGGTGCTTTTAAAAAGGCCATTCAAAAACTACACGATTTCATTGACATAACAATATTGACGGATTATTTATATAGTCACTTTTTTAAATCAGACTTATTTCGCGATTCGAAAACTCCAATGTTTATCGTAAAATCATAACCGAAAAATCGTAATGAACTACAAAATAACAAAAGTAGACTTACGACCTTTGTAATAAAGCATGTTTTCTAACTTTCTGAAAATGCATAGAATTCAAAGCAAAATTCAATGGGGTTTTGAATTTCAGGAATAAAAATATGTAGCTATTTAATGACTTATCAATCATGTAATGCCAACATTTACTGTGAAAACGGTCATTGAATCCATTCAGATACTAATGCGTTTTCGAATTAATATTTATTAGTCAATTAACACATGTAACAACGTTTGAATAGGGTTTCCGCATAACCATACATACATGCAACTATTCATAAAGTTTGGCATTTCAGTTCGGTGCAATATGATAACAGCATCAAGGTAGCGCATTAGCGCGTACCTCATTTAAATACCCTCAACATATGAGCCCCCCAACAGCTATAATGGAACGCATTTGACTGTGCGGTTTTTTTAAAGATAGACAATAAAAATAGATTATGCACTCTTCTTTTTGTTTACATTCAATATTGAGTTTGTGATGAGCTTGTAAAGTTTTGTTGTAACGTTATAATATATAGCGATTTTTGGTAGTTTTTTCGCCAGCGTCTACACAATTCTGCGTAAGTGTTTCATACAATTTAATAGCATAGATATACCTTTTTTGTGTTTTTTTTAAATTGCATTAATTGTCGAATGGGAGTGTAAAGTATGTGAACATATGGGGATGAAAAGACACATTCGGCTCAAGGGCTATTTTCCTTACCAGCAAATTTTTGTATACTCAATACAGATTTAAATCTAGGGGATTTAAGTTTACACTCTAGTAGATGGTGTAAAAAACAGATTTTGTCTAAGATTTCTCTGCCAACTTTTCCGCTTTTAAGTCGGGATTAATTAAATAATACAGAAATAAAGTACCTTTTGACGGCTACATGTCGTAGGAAACCGATTTAAAAAACGCAATATCGACTTATTTTTGCGGGTGTAAATCAGGGGATGCAAAATGGGCGGAAAAGGGCTACAAACTGGCCCAAACCGAATTCCTCTACACTCAATGGGGTTAGGTTCAGATTTTTAAAGTTTACAATTTGGTGGATGGTAGTAAATACGTTATTGTCCATTTTTTATTTGCAACTTTCTCCATTCAGAAGTCGGAATAGGTCGAAGAGAATAAAATTTAAGGACTTTCTAAGGATTACATGTCACAGCAAATTGCATTTATTTACATCAATATTTAACTTTTTCGGGAGGCGTAAAGTCAAAAATTAAATGTTAAAGATGTTTCTGTCTTGTTTTTCCCTTCAAATTCTCCGGTTACGAGTCTAAACATGATCTCGAGTCTAAAGGAATCAAACGTGATACGCCAGTTGGGCGCGTTTATTTACACTAAACAGTGGTGTAAAATGGTAAACATCTAATACTTATTTGTCTTCAGGCCATTAAGGACACTTTTCTTCTTAACTGTTGATCGTAATATCAGAGTAATAACAGAATTACAAATCCGACTGAAACCTTCTTTACTTCTGTGGTTGTGTAAAGTTCACATTGCAAATTAAGTCTTGTTCTAGAGCCTTGCGGGAGCTTATTTTTTAAAAATGTTCTATGTAACGTCGGAATTACGAATCTACCCATTAGTTTTCCTAACACCTAGCAGTTGTGTAAAGTTTGCACTATTCACTTATTCTTAATGTGAAGTTACCACTACAAATTTATTTTACTTCCAGAGCGTTGCTAAACGTGGATTTTTTTCAAAATATGTTTCGTAAGTTCAGATTTGCGTATCGGACTATATGCTTTCTTTACACCCAGTAGTTATGTAAAGTTTACAATGAGAATTAAATTCAGTCTCAGAGCATTGCAGAAGCTTTTTTTTTAATGTTTCGTGGAACGTCAGGATTACGCATTCTTTACACCCAATATTTGCGTAAAGTTTATGCTGGAAACCTTTGGTCTATTTAAATAAAGTAAGGTTGTCTGCTGTCATTATTGTGGCATGTTACCATATGTGTTTACTGATTGATTTACTCAAATAACGCTAATTAAAAGTAGGGTACTAGCAAAAAATGCTCCGATGAAACAAAAAAAGACCAATATACTTGGGATTGTGGATTATTATGGATGTAAAAGGACTTGACTAGGAAAAAGCTACTTATGTATATGCCAAAAGTCGCAAAATCTGCTAAAAATAAGACTTTCTCTAAGCGACGCAAAAAATCGGAGTATACTCTGCGGCCTCTGAAAAAGTGTAACCTTCTTTAAATAATTCTAAATGCTTCACATAATAATGTATAAACATAATCTAAAATATTTACTTTTTGTAAATTTCTTGCAAGTTGCAAGGCTGACTTGCTTCGTATCATGATTGCTAGAAAACTAATTGCAATTGTATTCAAAGGTATTTTATCTGTTATCATGAGTATTATAGCAAGCAAACCTGGCGTCAATTGATTAGTGCACACAAGCGTTGCGGGCATGCAAGTGAACCTACATGTAGTCTGTTTCACGTATGCTTATGCGTTACCTTTTCCTTTAAACCAACAATTTCTTTGATTGTCTTTAATTTATTGTTGTTTGCTATTTCATTCAATTGGCTAGCAAAATATCTCCTAGTTTACTCCATCTATAATTTTTTCACGCAAGTTTGGTCATAAATTTTGAAACTATCTCCGACAATTTGCTGACAGATTGCGATTACAGCATTGATCTGATATACATATAATTATCGCAATACATATATAATTTCCCATAGCTATTGCAGAGCTAACTTGCTGCTTTTTCAATCGTTTTCTTGGTGTCTTTAGAGTCAAAGAATTGATTGGATAGGAAGAAAATATATTGTTGAGCTCCTTCTTATTTTTCATTTTCCTTTTTATTCAAGCTTTTATTCAAAAATTGAAAACTATATAGGTACACCATCTTTCCATTTTGTATTGCAGTACCTGGACAAACACAACGACTTCATTCAACTCGGTATCGACGGGGGTGGGTTGGGTCGGTATCAATGGTAAGGCCTGCCAATAGCAATGGAAAACTGAGCGAAATGCCATACAAACATGAGAAAAATGATTGAAATACACAGAAAGGTTTCTAAAACCAACTAATCTAGTCAATCAGTCAGGAAAAGGAAGATGAATCATTAGTCTGTTTCACACAACTTCGGTCATAAATTTTAAAAATATTTCCGACAATAAGCTGCCAGATTATGATTATAGCATTGATCTGATATATAATTATCGACACCCTCGGCTTACTGTCGATGAAAATTCTTAAAATTTATGCACGAAGTCATGTGAAACAGACAATGTTTAGGAAATTATATGGAAATAATTTGAAAATGGACTAATCAATCAACCAGACTGACCAATCAATAAGTAAAAACCAATTAGACAACCAATAATTAAGCAATCGCAACTAATCAATCAGCCAAACAGCACTTCGCAAAAGGCTACCAACCAAAAACTTGGACAGTTGGTATCAAGGGACTCTGGCCTTCGTCCACGTATGCAGCTCATATCTGGGCCGGGGGGGGGGTTTGAGGGGGTATGCACACCCCAAGAAATCAAAATACTCCCCCCAGAATTCATTTTTTTAAAATTTGTTTTGTTTTTTCGCAATTTTTTGATGCCAATGGATAGTACTCGATGAGAAACGTTGGAAAATCGTGTTTTTTCGCCATACCTGTATTTTTAAGGCCATTTTTTACCTTTGAAAAAAACTTGCACCCCCATCCAGATCTTTGGTGCTGCCCACCTATGATGCAGCTACCACTTTGAAAGATTGCAAAAATGTAAATTTTCTTAGAAAATTGAATTAACAAAGGTGCAGGGTCTTACATTTCTAGGGATACGAAATTCTCTCAAAACCATTCACATTCCTAACCCCCTTTCTTCATTAAGCTTCGTGTTCCTAGGAAAGATAGAACTATATTCTGTTTCACATAACTTTGCGCATAAATTCTAAGAATTTTTATCAGCAATAAGCCAAGGGTTACGATAATTATATATTAGATCAATGCTGTAATCGTAATCTGTCAGCTTATTGTCAGAGACGGTTTCGAAATTTATGACCACAGTTGTGTAAAACAGACTATAGATGCACAGCATAACTGATCTGGGGGGCAGCCGGTCTAAGGGGCTTAGAAATTGAGCTTTTTTGGGTCAAAATGACCTAAAAAATTGGTACAGGCGCTAAAATAGCATTAAAACTACATTATTGCACAGTTTCTGCTCAGCTTAGAGCATTATGGCGAAAATTTTTAATTTTCATTCATTTTCGATCTCCTTTTTTGCCTTATTTCCTCCCCCCAAACAATCATTTTCCGATTCAGAACGATCTAGACCATGGGTGGACGGCGCCAAAGCTCTAGGTAGGGGGTGCAAAATGTTTTCAAGGGTAAAAAATAGCCTTAAAAATGGTGGTATGGCGAAAACAACACCATTTTTCAACGTTTCTCATCGAACACTATCTATTGGCATCAAAAAATTGTGGAAAAAACAAAAAAATCAAACATTGAATTCTGGGGGAAATTTTAGTTTCTGGGGGGGTATTTTGGTTTCTGGAGGTGCACCCCCCCTAAACCCCTCACTCCCAGGTATGGTCTAGACTCCAAAACCTCACGTGCATGTCTGGACATGACCCCCTGCAAAATGGCTACTGACCTCCCAGTTTTGGCAATGCCATCACATCACACTAGACAGATATAAAGACAGAAAGAGTGTTTCAATTCAATTGCAAAGCAAATCAATTGAATGCATAAACATCTATGCAAACACAAATCCGTTTCTTCTGAGATTCTGAGCAGATATTCCATTACATTGATCCCGTGTAGGCCTGAATCCCTCTCAAAGCCCTTGAAACAGCTGCAAATATGGAATAGAGTGTTTCCAATTGCACAACAATCAAAATGACTTTAAACTCTGTGACTTGAAAACACAATGCCTCTAAGTTTCTATCATTACTATCAAGCCATTCAAAAAACCTTTATGGCAGTATACTAAGTGATTCTAGATTCACCTTTTCTACAATGTTACACACAACACACAAATAAGAATTCTCAAACTGCATTTTCAAGACACTAATCCCGTATTCTAAGAAATCTAAGTCTCAAATCCAACTAAAGTCCACAGATACAAACAAACAAACTGTTTCCAAACTGGTACTGCTCAATGTTCAACGCTGCGATGAAACCGTGTCAAATAAATTATTTCTGTCAATCCTTCTTCTAGCACCTGGCACCAAAAAAAAATTCCCGTTTCCAACGAAATCCTCAATGGGGAATTCACAAATATCCCGTGAACGAAATTCAATGTGCTTGATTGAAACAAAGCACAAATTTCAACTCAGATTCTCAGCAGAATCCAGCGCTTGCAAATCCTCCAGCATTTCCAAAGAATATGAAATTTAAGCTGGATGTAGGGCCCAGATCTTATCATTTTATTTTCTTTGTAGATAGTAGCTCTGTGCAGGAACCTATGTGCTGTCATGAATTCAAGGCCTCACATAATATAATCTATTTTCTGCAGACTGAGCATTGCCATTTTCAGCAGTAAACAGTTAACATATTCTGCCTCCGTCAATCAATGGACATTTGTTGCAATTTGCTTTTATTTCTCTTTGTGTATTAAATCTGCATTCAATTTTGTTCAGCTGCTGAGTTGCTTCATTCAATCACGATAGTGCCATCACTTTGAGCCTCTTCCATTATGAAGACAATGAAGCATGTCGGCTCCGCAGGGCTTCCTAGGCGCTCTAATCGTTTTCAGCAAATATTCCAAATAGAATCCAACGAACATCTGCTTTAACGTTCAACGCAGACAGAAGCATTCACTCCCCCCCCCCCCCCCCGATGAAGATATTTCCCCGTTTCCAACGAAGGCCTAGCACTCAAATCGCCAATCAAACAGACTGTATCAAAATCATCTTCAATGAACTTTAAAACTATGCAGACAGCATGAAAGCACTCTGACCGCCTTTTTCTCGTCTATGAATATGCCTTCTCCAAACCATCATTCAAAGGCTCCAAATGTCTACTAATATGAAGATAACGAGGCATGGTAGGCCTCAAAGTCCAATCTGAACGTCCAATTCCAGAATTTTCCAGTTTCCAAACAAAACAGCAACTTTAACAACTCTTAACCAAAACAAAGATAGGTAAGAAGTTAAAACCCTCTTTCTATCTGAGAACATTGCAGAACTGCCACAGCCATGACTCTATACAACGCTCTAGGCCTGCAAAGCAAAACACAAAATCTGTCTGAGTTTAACTTGCAGAGTATGAAATGAACGAAGGCATGAATCGCTCTCAATTTGCACTCATTGCAGTAACCACATTAGACTTCTGCAAACTCAAGGAACAAGTGACTCATTGATCAGACACGATTCTGAACCGTTCATGCTGCTGCATCCATCGCAGAATACAAATATAATAGACTCTTCAAAGCAGTCCGAATATCAATGCTTTCTTCCAACATTTCAACATGTCAAAACCTGACAAAACTTTTCAACCATTTGCATAAAAGCAGACTTGAACGCTTCAATGAATATGTTGAACGATAGTTAAGAACTCTTGAATGTCTAATCAAACACTTTTGAGTAGACTCAACAAAGTCGTTTCTCAGAACGACAGATATCCCGTTTCCAAAGTAAGACAAAACGAAATATAAATGAACATTGAAATTACATTAAAATTATCATTTTATAAATAATGAAACTATATTAATATATTTTCTCTTTTCTTCAGCCTTTATGGCGTCTGATGAAACCGTACATAATTCTTCAGTAATAAAAAACTTTTTCGTAACACTTTTGAAATCCAAACATTTTATCATCTGAAAATTTTTTTAGCTCAACAGATCTATTTAAATCGGCATAGTTTTCGGAGTTAAAATAAGATCAAAATCAGTGATTGATCTAAGATTTTCGTACGAGGGACAGTACCTCGCCTTTTCCAAAAACAATCAAAAATAGGCTTGAAACTTTGCCATTCAAGTGCAAAACAGCGTATTTTTGCTGTTTTACATTGTCTACTTTTTTTATTTCATGATTCTCGACAATTTTGTGTGAAAAAACGATTAGATTACTTATGCTTTAGCGAAAATTCGACGTAAAGCTCAAAAAAATTTGTGAAATATAGGCAGACAAAGATGTTTAGATGCTTAACATTTTTCCAATGTACGCTCGAAGAAGAAAAAGTATGCCGAAATATGCCAGAATCGTTTAAGGAGTCATCAAAACGTTTGTTGCTGCAAAAACCTATTCCTGGCGATTCCGTCGCCAGCAAAGTAAATAAATAACATTACTCGTAATTGAATAAAAAGCTTGATAAATTACGGTTCACTGTCATCAATATAGAATAATTATAAAATTAAAAGTATCCTCCTTATTCACAGTTTTTGCTATCAGCCACACACTTATAATGCTCACCTTACCTAGTCTGGGGGGACAGTCGACCTGAGGAGAAATCATCCAGAAAAATTTCTCAGACGAATGACCTCAAAAATGGGTATAAACGCTAAAATAGTGTAAAAATTATGTTAATCCACTATTTCTGTCATATTAGAAACACCTTTGTAAATAATTATTAATTTTCGTCAATTTTCGGCCTTCATTTTGCCTTATTTACTCCGGCAGAAAAAATCACATTCTTTTATTCTGAGGGGTTCTAGCTACACCCCCTACCCCATATGGGCGTAGGGATCTGGTGGTATGGAACCCCCAGAATCCGGCGGACCCCCCAAATCGATAGACCCCCAAAAATTGAATTTTCGGTGCTCTTTTGTGCAATTTTGCCCCACAGGATCCCTCAAAATTTGGCTTCTGCCCACGTATGCTCCCACCCCCTCTCCCTATGTGCATGTCTGGTCATATACCTACATAATCCTCGAAAGAATTTTCGCACAATGAATGAAAAAATATTAGAAATAAAATAAATCACAGAATGAGTTATACGAATAACTACGCCGGATTTAATTACCTCTTGCATAGTGGCCTGTCGGATTTTCGGGTGAAAACTTCATGCTTACAAATGCGAGTAAAATCTTCGCATAACGCACTTTCTAAGACAACGAAGACCACCAATAATAGAATATGAGACATGTTTCCTAGAAAAATCTAGAACGGGTTGAATGCATAAGAGTATTAGAGTAGAAATTATAGTAGGTAGATAGTTATAGTCCGTTTCATTTAAGTTTGAGGTTTTTGAAAAAATTTAAAGCGCATACTAAAGTGTCTTAAACTAAAGCCGTAGTTTTGATATTCTACAGTATAACGAGTTGTGGAGAGTCGTTGGCTACTACAAAGCTGCATAAGTGTATGTGTATTTTAAACCACTTTTGTAGCCTGATTCATGCGGATTAAATTCAAGGGAGAACCTCAAAGTTGAAAAATAAACAGACTAAAGGTAAGAACATTAAATAATATTTTACTGTTATATTTAAGAAGCGGAAAAATGAATACAAAGTAACGCACCTTTTTTTACAAAAACCTTTTAACGACTACACGAATGCTTTTAAATTTATACTAACTTTGACACACCTACAAAATTAACTAAATCACTTTCAATCAAAGATGGATTTATTACACAATTCAAAAATTTTAATGCTTATCGAAAATATTATAGCCAAACGTAGAAATGCATTTTGCTGTGAAATGAGAAAAACAGACTTACGAGCTTTCTGACCGAGTTTATTTTTTAACTTTTTGAAAACGCATGACATTCAAAGCAACATATAATGAAGTTTATGAACGAAAATTGAAATTTCCAGACTTGGACAAATGCCAACATTCACTCTGAAAACAGTTTTAATAAACGCACTTTCATGTTAATATTTACCATTAAATTAATAAACATGTCATATATTCTGAATAGGATTCCAGCATAACCAAACATTAATTTATAAAATTTGATATTTAAATTCGTATATAAGTATATACATCATAATCGCAAGCATTTTGAATGATTTTCATGTTTAATATGAAACGGTTCCAAATTATGAAGTTTGGTGTTTAATGCTGACGTTTTTTTCAATAAAATAACCCCCGACCCGACTGCATATTGCTTTTATACCTATGTATGTTTATTAAAAACACGCACATGTAGGTAAGGGCGAAATTCCGGTTGGGATCGAGAATTTCAAAGGTACGAAAAAGTCGATCAATTAATTGTCGGGAAAAAATTTTCGACTTTGTCGTCAAGCAGAAATTCACATCATAGGTAGCGCGTTAGAACGTACCTATAACATACTTGGGTACCCCCAACATATGTCCTCCCCCCTCACAGCTATAACGGCACACATCTGGGAGGTGCGGTTTTTTTAAAAGGTGGATAATGAAAAAATTTAGATACCCTTCTTTTTTTGTTTACACTCAATACCGAGCTAGTCATGATTGTGTAAAGTTTACACCAAAAATTCAAATGATCGGCGGGGGCCAATTTAGAAAAAAATGTTTTCCCTGATTAGTAGGTTACGAATCTGGTCTTAAAATTTCTTTACACTCATTAGTTGTTGCACAGGAGTGTAAATTACACGGCTTTTTACTGTTTTCATGTGCACAATCATATCTAACTCACTTTTACATTCTATGCAGTCTGATTGGTTTCAAAAGGTAAACGGTTATAAAATCTAGGGGAACCTCTTTCTTTAAAGTAATATTATCAAAAATAGAGGCGATTTATTGTAAAGAGTCTGGGACTCTGGGACAAAAAAATATTTTTTCCTACCATATTCTCCACTTAGTAGACAGAACGTAGTAATTATCTTTAAAATGTACCTCGTCCTAAGCGCTACACGTCAAAATTTATTTTGTTTCTTTACAATCAATATTGCGTTATTAGTGCAAATGTAAACTTTTCACTAGAAAAATTTTTTCCGCTCTGAGCGTCGTGAATGATGAATTTAAAAAAAAGTTCTCCGTAAGGTCAGAATAACGAATCTGACCTTTAAACTTTTCTACAGCCAGTGTTTGTTGAGGTATGAAGAGGTGAACTTTAAATTATACATCTATTCTCTAATGCCGATAGACAACTCAGTATTGTATATTGTTTGATCAGATGTTACTTATTTCAGAGGTTTTTGACACGTCTTTAATAAATAATTATTTTTATTGATCATAGAGTGCACTATTCTTACAACTTCAGTAGAATGATCGAATCATTATTCCAATATAGTATAATCAAGCTGAAATCTTGGCTGCGAGTTAGAGTTGGTGCAATGGCTGACGTATCCGTTCTCGCATGTGGATTTAAAAAAAGAATAATGGTTTCAAGTCTTCAAGTCTTCAGAATACTAACTTTTTTCATTTTTTTAATTCTTTTGGCAAAACCATACACTTCATTTGACTTATTCATCTATTTAGGTTCTGCAGATGACAGCTTTTATTTTTGAATTTACCCTTAGCTCTCAAATGGGAGTGTAAATAGTGTGAAAATCTGGGGATGAAAAGACATATTTTGGTCGAGTTTTCGACTTGCTTATGTCTGCCAACAACTCCGGTTATAGGTTTTAAGAAATTTTTTCTGACAGAAATGTACTACGGATTAAGGGCTATCTTGTGCTCACCAGCAAACTTTTCTCCAATCAATACATAGTACCAGGGGTTTAAACTTCACACTCTAGTGGATGAGTAAAAGGACAGATTTTGTCCAAGATTTCTCTGCCAACTTTTTCGGTTATGAGTTGGGATGAATTAAATAACACTGAAATAAATTAACTTCTAAGAGCTACACGTCGAAGCAAGCCGCGTTTGAAAAAACGTAATATTCAGTTGTTTATGGGGTGTAAAGTTCGAAATCTGAGGTGTAAAATAGGCAAAAAATAGGTTTTTTTCGTATTTTGATTGGTAAATCATATCAAATATTTTGCGGAACATAAGTTTGGCACATACAAACGTACTACAATCAAAGGGCTACAAACTGGCCTGAACCGAATTTATTTACACTCAATAGGACGTTAAGTTTCAGATTCTTAAAGTTTACAATGTGGTGGACAGTAGAAAATATGTGTTTGTCCATTTTTTTATTCGCCACTTTCTCTGTTCGAAAGTCGGGCGACGTCGAATAGGATAAAAATAAAGTACTTTCTAAGGAGTACGCGTCACAGCGAATTGCGTTTGTTTACATCAATATTTAGCTTTTTCGCGAGGTGTAAAGTCAAAAAATGGGGGAGTTGAGCGTGTTTCTGTCTTGTTTTTTCTGCCAAGTTCTGGGTTATGAGTATGAACATAATCTCTTAGTCTAAAAATGAACCAGAAACCAAATGTAATGTGATACGCCAGTTTGTTTGCACTCAACAGTGGTGTAAAGTGGTTTACATCTGATATTCATTTTTCCTCGGGCCATTGTGGAGACTTAATTTCTTAATAAATGTTGATCGTAATGTCAGAGTAATATCAGAATTACGAATCCGACTGAAGTTTTTTTACACTCTGTGGTTGTGCAAAGTTTACACTGAATATTAACTATAATTCCAGAGCCTTGCGGAAGCTTAATTATTTCAAAAATGTTCTACGTAAAATCAGATTTGGGAATCTGACTGTGAGTTTTCTCTACACCTAGTAGTTGTGTAAAGTTTGCACTATTCATTTGTTGTTAATTTGTAGTTTATACTACAAATGTTAATTTGTAGTTTATACTACAAATTTATTTTACTTCTAAATCTGAGCGTTAGTGTTCCTAACACTTGATATTTGCGTAAAGTTTGTGCTGTAAAACTTTGATCTGTTTAAATAATGTAAGGTTGTCTTGTTTAAAAAGGATGATGCTGATGTTAAGAACAATATTGTTTTCCGCGTTCTTGGACTGCTGTCATTATTGCGGCATGCTGGATGTGTTTACAGACTGATGTTCTCAAATCATGCTAATTAAAAGTAGGGTGCTAGCAAAGAAAAATGCTCCGATGGAACAAAAACGATAAATATACTTGGAATAGTCGGTTGTTAAGGATGTAAAAGGAGGGCACTAGGGAAAAGCTACCTAAAGTCGCAAAATCTGATAAAAATCACACTTTCTCTAAGCAACGCATAAAATCGAAGTATATTCTGCGGCCTTTAAAAAGTGTCTTTTTTAAATAATTTTCAAAGTTTCAGATAAGAGTGTATAAACGAAATCTATAATTTTTACTTGTTTTAAATTGCTGGAAAGTAGAAACGCTGACTAGCTTCGTATCCTGATTGATAGAAAACTAAGTGGTATTGTGTTTAAAGTTGTTTTATTTTGTTATGAGCGTTATAGCAAGCAAAGCAGGGGCCGATTGATTAGTGCACACAATCGTTACGGGCATGCTAAGTTCCTACATTTAGTCTGTTTCAAGTCAACTCACGCGTTTCCTACTGTTTTAAACCACCAATTTCTTCGATTGTTTTGGGTGCATCGATGTTTGCTATTTCATTCAATTGGCTTAGAAAGACTGTTACTCAATATTATTTCCGATAGCTACTGCATAGCCAACGTGCTGCTTTTTCAATCATTTTTGTATGGTTAAATATATATTTTAATGTGTTGGCCGCAGAATATACTTCGATTTTTTGCGTTGCTTAGAGAAAGTGTAATTTTTATCAGATTTTGCGACTTTAGGTAGCTTCTTCCTTGTCCCCTCCTTTTACATCCTTACCAATTTCTAGATTTTTTCTCGTATCTTTATGTTTCATTGCAAACCATTTTTTAAAATGCAAATAGGTATTCTATGAAAATGAAATTTTTTTGATACAGGTATTTCAACAGCTAACTGTATGTTTTTATAAAGATTGGAGGTCAGATTAATCTCATTTCTAATTTTTCTTATCACTGTTTTACCGATTCATAAAGAACAGACGAGATATCTAGCATGAAACCTTATCAGAAGTCAAGCGATTGGCCTTGAGTTATCTTGTGAAAACATGGAATTTTTTATAATAACGCCGAGATAAAACTTCT
Source organism: Mermis nigrescens (assembly GCA_036768485.1). NCBI lineage: Eukaryota > Metazoa > Nematoda > Enoplea > Mermithida > Mermithidae > Mermis > Mermis nigrescens. The sequence continues at coordinate 756,360 of JAVLUZ010000163.1, read as the reverse complement.
TGCCCAAAAGTGAAAATTTGAGAATGGAATGCACTATGTAAAGTAGACTGTTCAGTTGATTTATGAGAGAATGCCTGCTCCATGAATTTAAAATTCTAGATCTTTTACTTATATACGTAAATATAAAAAGCAATAATTTTGTAAAGGTGGCTTACGTTGTATGTACATTTAGTACAATAATGATGCATATCTACCTGCTTAACTCAATCATAAGATAATGTTAATTTATTGTTAATAGGTATATACTTACAGGTATCAAATAAATTACCAAGTATTTGCCACGTATGAAATAGATAAAGACGTAAACAAAGTAGTCAATGAGAAAATAAGCCCGTAGAATAACGTAAATCGGAGACACAATTTTTTGAAACTTAGCAATAAATTATGAATTAATTTCTTTCGCTAAATCTGTGCGATTGAGGCAAAAAAGCTTGAAAGTTTGCGTAGAAAGCTGCTCCCGCCTTTTTCGATGCTGCTTCGGTCTGCACAATAAAGAACGAATTAATTCCTGTAGCTAAATCTATCGGGATTAAGGCGCAAAGTACGAAGGTTTGCATAGAAAGCTGCTTCTGCCTTTTCAAATTCTGCTTCGGCATTAGTTTCCGGTTGATTGTACGGATCCTTAGATTGAAAGGAGACGTTCATTGCATTAAGCAAGCATATCCCGTTACAAATCTTCGACCACATATGGGCGTGGGGAGCTAATGAGAAAAAGGGGTCTAGCTAGACCTCCAGAATCCAACGGGCCCTCCAAAATCGAAAGACCCCAGAATTGAATTTTTGGTGCTATTTTTGGCCATTTTTGCCAATCGGAGCCCTAGAATTTCGTTGCTGCCCATGTATGATCTCGACCATATGCACAACATGGTCGATCTGGGTTAAAAGTTAACTTTTTCGGGCCGAAATGACCTTAAACTGGTACAAATGCTAAAATAGCATTAAAACATTTGCTATCCACACCTTATCATAAATTTCCAGCGCTTTTGAATAAGATTATTGATTTTCATCCGTTTTAGCCTTCAGTTTGCCTCATTTTCCATGAAAACATTTCCTATTTTTCCATTCTAGGCAATTCTAGGACCCTACCCCGTGCATATCTGATCTCGAGTCGAAGTCAAATAGCAGGCATGCATTAAAAACGTCTCGCGAGTGGACATGTGCAAATGGCAGGCGATGGATTGGGAGGTTTGAACCTCTTCTTGTAGAAAAAAAGACAATTTTCTAGCAAAAATAACGTCAAAATCCAATTTGCCTTCAAAATTGTTTTAACCGATCAACGGCGAATTAAGGATATTGTTACGCTATTTTAATCTTTAGGTCAGTGTTTAAGGCCCTTTGGTTTGAAAAACCAGACGATATGTAGATGCACATATAGCGTGTCCGAAAAAGTGGGCCAGCCGGTCATGGAGTCTATTAGTGACTTTTTTGGGTCAAAATGACATCAAAAACTGGCAAATTGCTAAAATATGTACGTTCAAAATACATTATTATACAGTTTCTCATCAATTTCAAGCACTTTTATAGAAAATTTGGGATTTTCATCCGTTTCTGGCCTTTATTTTGCCTTAATTTTCGAAGAAAATTTCTCACTTTTTTCATTATGGGGGTCTAGACCCCAGCCCTCTACACATCTGGGCCTGACCCTACAAAGTGACCATGCTGCGCATCTATGATCACAGTCATTAGGATTAAATGAACCTTTTCATCGCATGTACAAATGTACCTATATGTGAGTTATACATATGCGCTTTTTACATGTAGCCATTTCAGTCATTAATTTTGTATATCATGCAAATTAGACCTAACCTGACTCGATTTTATTTAATTTTTTCTATATGATGCGAACTTATACATTGGTCTTGCGGATTGTACAATTTATGCTCTATGGGCTTGGCACCAATCAGACCCACATATGCACATATGTATACGTACACACGAGTATATTGAATGTTCTTAACAACACCGTAATTTATTCGGATTCATTATTTTATTATTGATAATTGATTATTGATTATTTTCGAAAGAGATATGTTGTAGAAATTTTTAAAACCCACTTTTGTCCATTATTGGTCCAATCTTCCTCAAACAAATAATGCATAAGGCCAAAATTGAACAAATACTAGTTTTAGTTAATTTGCAAAATATGGTTTCCGTCAGAAATTGGTAAAAATGGTTTTAGAAAGATATGAATATAGATAGTTCAAAAATCTTTCGTAAAGTCAAGTCGACCTAGGTGGAAGTATACCGACTAGTATTGTAAAAAATAAGGATTTTTCGCAAGATAAAAGATAAAGATGAAGTTGAAATCATAAAATCTAAAAGATAAAGATAAAGATATAAAAATTAAGAAAGATAAAGGTAAAGATAATTTGCCAGATAAAGGAACCAAAAAGATAAATATAAAGTGTAAATATGGTCGCCAGGACTTAGGAGAACGATGCATGTGAAGTGCAATAAACGAGAGTGGGTGATGCAAAGCAGCCGACTGAACGTCCTAACTTTTACACGTGCAGCCGGTTTCACAACACGGTCTAACTTTTGAGCCGGCTAACTAGAGTTAGACTGCTAACTTTTTGAGTTAGCCGGCTAAAGTTAGACCACAAGTTTCTTCGGTTTCACAAAGCAGTCTAACTCCCGGTCTAACTATAGTCTGTTTCACATAACTTCGTGCATAAATTCTAAGAATTTTCATCGACAATAAGCCGAGGGTTACGATAACTATATATCAGATCAATGCTATAATCGCAATCTGTCAGATTATTGTCGGAGATCGTTTTAAAATTTATGACCGAAGTTGTGTGAAACAGACTATAGAGACTGGGCTAACCTTATTGAGCCCAGGCTTTTATTGAGCCTAGGCTATATTTATGCCTTTCCCTGGCTAACTCCGCTTGATCCTGGGCTAACATTGTTGGCGCCTGGACTATATTAGAGTCTTATAGAGAAAAAACGGTTCGCAGTAATAACATTTCTCACATAAAAAACATATTGGGGAAAATGACTCTGACTACCAAATTATGTAGCGAGAAGACTGCCGTAATATAATTTCGGACAGTAAAATTTTATATGCTATCACTATGTTCAATGTCACGGTATTGCTTCATTTTAGATCAATCCTGCAATAGATTTACGTACAATCGGCAAACATTCCGTAAAATTTTTAAAACTTTTAAACTTTGATGAAAAATGATTTTTAGAACAAAAATGTTCAGTAAAAAATAATCATGCAAAGTTTATCTTACCTAAGGATACAATATGCTTTCGAAACAATAAGTTTAATCAAAGTTAGACCACGAGTTAGTCTCCTCCTGATCCAGTCTAATTTTTGATGCTGTCTATAACTAAAATTTAGCCGGCTAACTAAGTTAGACTGCTTTGTGGAAAAACTCGGTCTGACTAGATTTTCGCCTGTCACGAAAAAGTTAGCCTGCTAACTTTTTTGAGACTGCCACAAAGTTAGACCGCTTTGTGAAACGGTCTTAGGAAAGTTAGCAGTCTAACTTCCCGGTCTAATCAAAAGTTAGCCGGCTAACTCGAGTTAGATGCTTTGTGAAACCGGCTGCTGAGGTCAAAGAGGTGATAGGCATTAAGCACACATAAATGTAGGTTTGGGGGTTTACCCGCGGTATCTGACTGACCCACGTACTACTACTACTACTGGCTGACAGCAAGTCACTTCATTCTTTTCACAAGCATCAAAACCCTGCGCCTGTACAAAGTATAGTTGCAACAGTTATTGATTTTTTCCAACTTCTCCATTCTTCTTGGCTTAGACTTAGATTAACGTGGGTGCTAGTACTCCCGGTTAGATTGGTATCACTCCCGCTTACTTAGGTCGATATACAGGCATTACTTTGGGCCGCACGCCGTATATTTTAAACAATCGTTTTCTTTTCTTTCCTTGTATTACAGTAAAACTTGAATGCGTCTAAATGTATTTCACGTCAAAACTACATTTTTAATTACGTGCTAACTTATGTACAGACTTTATCTTTTTTAGCAAGATAAATTCCTATCAAAAATATAAAGATAAAGATAAAGATGGCCTGTGATTTTTCCAAAGGAAGATAAAGATAAAATAAAGAAATCGTCAAGAGAAAGATGAAGATAACTTTATCTTGCTGAAAAGATAAAGGTAAAGATATCTTTTACAACACTAATACCGACCTAAGCACCCTACAACACATAAGTCTAAGCCTGGGAAAAAATATTCAGAAAACCGACTTACTGGATAAATGTCAAAAAGTCAGCTCTCATAAGCACTGTTGAATCGTGAACTTCAATGTAATTAGCTATAGGTGGGCGGCACCAGAATTCTGAGGGAAGTAAGATTTTTCAAAAGTCTTAAAATGGCCTCAAAAATGGTTATATGGCAGAAACACCATTTTTAAACGTTTCTCATCGAGCACTATCCATTGGCATCAAAAAATTGCGGAAAAAACAGAAAAAAATTCGAACATTAGAATTCTGGGAGGGGTTATTTTGGTGTCTGAGGGGGGTGCATACCACACCTGGGCGTGGGGGGTTTGGGGTATGCAACCCCCAGAAATTAAAATACCCCCAGAAACCAAAACACCTCCCCCCAGAATTTAATTTGTGAAATTTTTTTGTTTTTTTTCGCAATTTTTTGATGCCAATGGATAGTGCTCGATGAGAAATGTTGAAAATTAGTATTTTTTCGCAATACCACCATTTTTAAGGCCATTTTTCGACCTTTGAAAAATCTTGCTTTCCCAGAATCTTGGTGCCGCCCACCTATGTATGGTGCATACCCCCAAACCACCCTCCGCACGCACAGGTGTCAAGATCCTTCAATATTGGCAGGATTTTTCATGAAAACTTTTCCCGCACCTCGTTTTACCTTTTCTGCTCTTTATCCTCACTTCATAAATCCATTTCACCTATTTCTGACCTATATTTTTTAATTAGCCAAATTTTTTAATTGCAAAATTACGCACTCATTAAAAGCGTGAACTAGAAAATTTCTACTTTACTTCAATGAGCCATTTTTAGCTCACTAAAGCTCACCAATGGCTGTGACGCCCATCGACCAGCCCTGCCATGTTTTGCGGTGCGTTTTTCTGTAGAAAATTTGTTTGTGCCAATGGCGCTTAACCTGTGCTGTTTGCGATGCACCGATCTACATACATGTACCGTCATTCGTGGTTGATTGCCACCCGGTGGTACTTTTGTTTTTATTTCAAGAATAATTCTATAAGGAACAAGTAATGCATCAAATTTCATTTGGATTTTCTAACTTAATACTATAGCTATATTCAGTTTTACATAAGTTCGTACGTAAATTTTAAGAATTCTTATCGACGGTAAGCCAAAGGTTAGACTTATATATCAGATCAATGCTATGATTGCATGTGTCAGCTCATTGTTAGAGCGTTTTTAAAATTCTACCCATTTTTTCAGGCTACTTAGTCGCCAGTTATTCAACCAGCTTTGCTTATAGACCGAAACAGCTTGTGTGCGGAAAGTCAAGCTTTATGATCAGGTAAAAAATCTACAATGGCAAGCTGTTATTTATTAAGTAAAGAGGAAAAAGATCGAAAACATAAAGCCCTATTCAGAAGTAACAATCGGCGACATCGCAGAAATCCTATTAATCGTAGCTGATTCACAAGTGGCAATCGGGAGGATCGCCGACGTTGCCGATTTACCCGACCGATCGGCAAAATCGGGAAAATCGCCGACTACAATCGGCAAAATCGGCGATATCGCCGATTTTTGGCTGCGATTTTCCCGATTTTAGTCGGCGATTCTCCCGATTTTGCCGAAAAATCGGGAGAATCGGGAAAATCGCAACAGAAATCGGCGATGTCGCCGATTTTCTCCGATTTGAATCGGCAGAATCGCCGACCAGAATCGGGGAGATAGAACTCGTTTCTATTTCTCCCGATAATCGCAAGAATCCTACATGATGAAGGGGCACACGGGCACACCTGGGCGTGGGGGTTTCGGGGGTATGCACCCCCCAGAAACCAAAATACCCCCCAGAAATCAAAATACCCCCCAGAATTCAATTTTTGAAAATTTTTTTCGTTTTTTTCGCAATTTTGTGATGCCAATGGATAGTGCTTGATGAGAGACGTCGAAAAATGGTGTTTTTATCGCCATACCACCATTTTTAAGGCCATTTTTTGACCTTCAAAAGATCTTGCGACCCCCCCCTACCAGAATTTTCTTGCTGCCCACGTATGCACACGGGGCTTATTTATGCGTGTGTCGCCAAAAATTATGTAATTGTGTACAGGTACTCATGTTGCGTGCAGTTAATGCACTTTGCTGGTGTGCTAAACTATGTATGTAAATGTTGCAGTCACTCTCTTGCTAGTACAGATACGTAATCATAAAACACGGCATATAAATTTCTTTTTATTCTACGGAAGTGGGTACAGAATTGTTATAAGCTAGTCCCAAATGGCGGCGTCGTTTGATGAACGGCTTATTGAATTTGTTAAATCTTATCCTCATTTATGGAATATTTATGGAATATAATTTTCTAAAGAAAAAGTGATCTTTTGGCCCGAAGCACCGAAAATTTTTTGTGTTCAAACGTCAAATAATGATGTTAAACAGTAATAAGTCGCCACTTTTTTGGGCATTTTTTCCAAAAATCCCCAATTGCTCATCCCCAATTTTTTGGGATGGGGGTTAAAACCATACGTGGGCAGCAAGAAAATTCTGGGGGTGCATGATTTTTCAAAGGTCAAAAAATAGTCTTAAAAATGGTGGTATGGCGAAAAAATGCCATTTTAACAAAATAAAAAATACCATTCCACGACTAACCCCCTCCTCAACTCCCATGCTTGAACATCAGTAAACTAGTGTTGTAAAAGATATCTTTATCTTTATCTTTTTAGCAAGATAAAGTTAAAGATAAAGATATCTTTATCTTTATCATGACGATTTTTTTATCTTCATTCTCATCTTTATCTTTATCTTTTGGAAAAATCACAGGCTATCTTTATCTTTATCTTTATCTTTTTGATAGGAATTTATCTTGCGAAATAGATATGCTTCACGGGTATCTCTGATAATTCCAGACACTGTTGATAAACCGGCACGAAAGTTGAACGAAATGTCTTGCATATCTTCACCAGTTGACAAAAAGCGCAGAGTCATGGCTAATCTTTCACCCGGTGGAATAGGTTTTCTCCATTTTCCACTTTTTTGTATTAGCGGATCAACTTCTATCAATAATTCGTCGAATTTTTTGGCAACATGCGGAAAAATTTAAAAAAGCTTTCATGATCATGCAAACGCATCTGAGGGACAAGAGAATGATAATGGCCATACTTTTCACGAACTGCAAAAATAAAACGCGTTTGTTTGCGTTTTTTCTGAGTCGCTTTCAGTAATTTGTAGCTTAGATACAACTGCAGAATTTCGGACAAACATTCACTGTCCATCGTGACTGCTAATAATATATAATGTACCTAGTCGGAACTGCAGAGCATTTCTTTTTTGCCTAGTTTTGTCCATGATACATATCTGGAATATGCATAATCGGGGACAAAATCGGCCGGAATAGCCCACTAAAACGGGCATAATCGGCTATGTTAACAAAGAAAATCGGGAGAATCGCCGACAATGGCGATTCTGCCGATTTTAGTCGGCGATATTGCCGACTTTGCCGATTTTAATCAGGAAAATCGCAGAAATCGCCGATTAAAATCGGCAAAATCGGCGATGTCGCGGATTTTGCCCACCAAAATCGGGAAAATCGCCGACTAAAATCGGCGACATCGCCGATTTTTACTTCTGAATAGGATTTTCAGCAAATCTTTTCCGAGGCACAGCACCCTATATTCTCTATTTACTGTAGGTCACTTAGAGATCATTGTAGCTACGAACAGTGGCGGATCCAGGATTTTCCCAAGGGGGCGGTACCTCTAAGGGGGCGGAACCCTGACTACATAGCCGTTTTAACCCGAAAATCGCGAAAAAACGCTCAAAAATCACTAATTTTGCGCACTATTTTGGGCCGATGGGGGGGCGGCCGCCCTTCCCAAAGTCGCCCCTGGCTACGTACACAGGAAAGAAGAGATTTTCAATTAAATTTTTACGGCATAATTTATTCTCGTCTTTCAGCAGATCATGCAACATGCGGATGGAATTCGCGCATTCGATTGTCATAAATCGACCTTTAAACACAATAGACTAGCATTTTGAACATGGCATAAAACTTCCGCTTACCGTGGTGGTAGAACGTCTGATTGTCGTCGAAACAACACGAGTTCGATTCCTGCTGGAAGATTTTTATTCAGCGCACTTACTGTAGTGTGTCACAGCACTGTTTAGATGCTTGAATTGAGTCTATATGCACGGTTTAGTGCATCAGAAATGAAAGAATCCGCTCACTCCACTCAACTTTTCTGTAGTGTTACTGTAAATCAACTAGTTAGGCATACTGTAGCCTTCAAAGAAATTCACTGAAAAAGCTCTCGAATAAATGAAATAGACTATAAAATATCAGGAATTTATACGTTCAGGTACATACATACCTTTAAAAGCTCTTGAGGTAATTTCAAAATTGGAGTTCCTTCTGCTAATTTATGAATTGTTGCATCGTAACTCTTGCGCAGATCTTCATCAGTCCAGCCTTGCTCCTTTGCGAGCTTCATGAAGTTCGGTCCTTTATTGGACATTAGAGCTATAACATTATGTATGCATTAGTCATTGCATAAAAAAGATGTGTAGAGTTAATGAATGACCAAGCTTTGAGATTTGCAAACAGTGATTGAACACAGCCAAATGTAAAGCGAAGAAGATCAGGGAATCAGTGTGTAAAATACTTTCGTAAACAAAATTCTGTTAAGTATAGGTACGTAGTCTATTCCATTCCCAGCGCCCCAAATGGCCTGGAAGGTCATACATAATATACCACCTATAGTCTGTTTAATTTATCCGAGAGCTTTTTCAGTAAATGTTTTCGGAGACTACAGTAACCCATTCTTTCTTATTTACTGTAGGTCGCTGGATCTCACTGTAGCTACGTAGCTAAAAGGTTTTTTCAATAACAGTGAGGCATAAGCTATTCTCCACTTCCATCAGATCAATCAACTTACAGATAAAAATCGCGCATTCGGTCATTTTTGTCACAAACTCTGTTTTCACCGTGTTTTAATTTAAAATCTTTAACTTGGATGATGAAGAAAGGCAAAGAAAGCTATTTGAAAATTTTGAAACTTTAAAAAATTTTTAAAATTTTTACACGTTTCTTGAAATTTTTCATCATCATAGTTTGACTCCTAGTTCATATCCTGGCACCAATGTAAAGGCCGGTTTCGGTCTCAAACCCGTTGGCAACAGATTACCAAAATTGCACCGATGATAACTAATTCAGCCAACCCGTTGGTTGCAGGTTTTGTCAACCTGTTTTCAACAATTTCTCCCAACCCGTAGTCAACGGGTTTGTTAAACCCGTTCTTTGCAGTTTTCCTCACTTATTGTAAACAGGTTATATAAACCAGCAATTAACGGGTTAGCTAAACCTATCCTTTTCAGATTATATGGATCTAATGCTAACAGGTTTTACCAACCTGATATTAGAGGGCTTCACACACCTGTTCCCTACTAGCTTTACGTACTTACTGTCAACTGGTTTTACCAACCTGCAACTTTTTATCTGGACGAGCTTTTCGAATTTCATTTTGGTACTACCTCTCAGTAGAAAGTGGCTTATCAACGAGTTTCAACCAGAATTCTGTTAGCTTTACACACATACAAAGCCGTCAGTAAGTTTTCCGATTATGGGTACAGACATAATTGTACATTTATTTTAGCAGTCATAAAGAACAACAGATCAGTCGGATAAAACTGACATTATTGCACAGAAAACACTAAAGAATGACGAGAAAAACTCGAGGATAAAAGCAAGGCGCAAGTTAAATCAAAGCTCGACTCCGTAAAAATTCATAACTTGAGCAATTAAAACGATTGAGAATACCTATGGTTAAACGCATCACATATCAACTCCGACAATTCGTAACAAAGTAGCCACCTTTCTATTCGGTTTTTATCAAACAAGCCTATACGCAGAATCGCACGTTGCATAAATTCAAATGATAATGGTGAAGAATATTCAAGATTAAGTACATAGTGATACGCTAACATATACATCACGGCTTCATTCAGCGTCTCAATGTATTCGAGAAGCAAGCTACGTTCGGCCACAATTACTTTCAGGTGCCGGTCACCTGGTAGTCCAATGAGCGCAACAAAAGCGTTTACGTCGCCATCATCGTCCTTTGGCATTATATCCGCTAGGTCGACTCCTTCCTTCAAGCAAAAACAAACAAAATATAAATTTAATTCTGCGCTTTTCAAGGATTATGAGCGTCTCCCTCCATCAGAGATGCAAACCACGGCCGATCTGAAGGGGACCAGGGGTTAGATGGGCGTAGGGAGGGGGTCTGGACTGGACCCCCCAAAATCGATAGACCCCAAAATTGGATTTTTGGTGCTATTTTTAGCATTTTTGCTCCATCGGACCCCCCAGAATTTGGTCGCTGCCCATGTATGGTTAGAACTATGCCTTTAAACAGTTTCTCGTCAATTACAAGCACTTTCGAAGAAAATTTTCATTTTTAATCAATTTCTTGGCCTTTGTTTTGTTTCATTTTGCCCAGAAAATTTCTAATTTTCCCAATCTGTGGGCCTAGAGACCCCAAACCACCACATGTGCGTGTCTGATCTCCAAGTCTACGTGTAGTCAAACTATCAGAATAATAAAGGAGAAAATATTGAGGGAAAGGGTAACTTGGTAAGGTGTTTAACACAAAATAAAATTGCAATGTTCGAGTAAAAGCCTTAACATTGACAAAAAATTGTCAACTAATGCAGCCTTGCCCTTATCGCTATTTTAATAAGTATCCATCACACGTGGGCATGGGGGTCACCCCCCAGAAGGCCAAATACCCAACATGAAAACCAGAATACCCCCAAAATTCAATTTTTGAAAGGTTTTTGTTTTTTCGCGATTTTTTGATGCCAATGGATAGTACTGGATGAGAAACATCAAAAAATGGCTTTTTTTGCCATAGGTATCATCATTTTTAAAACCATTTTTTGACCTTTAAAAAACTTGCACCCCCAGAATTTTGGCACTGCCCGCTCACCCATGGTATCTACGTAATTTGTGAAAAAATTTTTTCGCGATTTTTTCATGCCAATGAATAGTGCTATATGAGAAACGTCGAAAAATGGTGTTTTTCGCCATACCATGGTTTTTAAGACCATTTTTTTACCTTTAAAAAGTCTTGCACCTCCCAGAATTTTGGTGCTGTTGTCCACCTATGGTTGTGCTCAGTGCAGCAAGAAAAGATCGATGTGATGGATGTAAGTTAAAAACGACTTTCTAACATTTTTCTAATCCTGCTTCATCAAAAATCGTAAGAAATCCAGAAAATATTCGAATTTACTTTAATCCTTCTTGAAAATCTGCTTTTTTTAAGAATTTCATGTTCATCACACCTGAAAATGCATACAAACACTTAAAAGTAACTGTGTTATGCAATAAATCTTATTCAGTCATTCTTAACACCTTTCTGATCGTAAGAGTCGAAATCAAGAGATGCTTCAGTTTTCGTCCACGATAAAATACTTTCTAAATAAATGGGGTTAATAGTAAAAATGGAAAATCTCTGGTCACTTTAGCTACATACCTAATGAAAAAATTAAGCATATAATTAAATGAACTATGACAGCAGCTTACATCGAAATACCGCAGGAACGAAGGCGCTTCAAACAGCAAGGCTGGTATTGCTTTGACAGCTAAATCACGTAACTCGATGGTATCCTTTTTCGATAAATCACCGAAATTCTGATGGAAAATAATTAACAAGATTTTGACGCGAATTCTATGAGTTTAGAATGCGTGAATTAGGAAAATAAGACCAAATGTTATAAAGTATATAAAGTGTTTAGTTACACAGGCAAATAATTTGTTATTACATACTGAAGGGTCAGATCAGACAGGTACTGACAGGCGATTTTCAGCTAAGAGCACATTTTTGCTTCATTTCTGAGGACAAAAGTTCGTCGGATTAATAATTTAGCACCATACTTACTAAGAAAGCGTCCAAAAGTGTGTAAAATAACTTAAAAATCAACTCCTCCTGTCGAGTGTCGACCACACCTGGGCGTGGGGAGGGGGTTTGGGGGGGTATGCACCCCCAGAAACCAAAATACCCCCCCAGAATTCAATTTTTGAAAATTTTTTGCGGTTTTTTCGCAATTTTTTGATGCCAATGGATAGTGCTTGATGAGAAACGTCGAAAAATGGTGTTTTTATCGCCCTACCACCATTTTTAAGGCCATTTTTTGACCTTCAAAAAAATCTTGCATCCCCCAGAATTTTCTTGCTGCCCACGTATGGTGTCGACCATAGGTGCACAGCATGGCCGATCTGGGGGGGGGTCAAAAATTGAGCTTTTTTGGGCCAAAATGACCTCAAAAATTGGAATAAGCGCTAAAATAGCGTTAAAACTACGTTATTACACAGTTTCTGGTCAATTTGAAGCACTTTTAAAGAAATTTTTCAATTTTCATCCATTTTTGGCCTCCATTTTGCCTCATTTTCCCCACAAAATTTTCCATTTTTCCATTCTGGGGGGGTCAGGACCCCCAAACCCCCACGTGCATGTCTGGTGTCGACCATACCTGGGCATAGGGGGTTTAGGGGATATGCACCCTCCGGAATTCCAAATACCCAACATTAAAACCAAAATACGCATCAATACCGCCCAGAATTCAATTTTTAAAATGTTTTTTTGCTTTTTTCGCGATTTTTTGATGCAAATACATAGATAGAGCTTGACGAGGAACGTTAAAAAATGGTGTTTTTTCGTCAAACCACCATTTTTAAGACCATTTTTTGACCTTTAAAAAATTTTGTATCCCCCAGAACCTTGGTGCCGCCCATCTATGGTGTCGAGTCGACCCTAAATTTGTGAATTGATGGGCCTAGGATGACAAGAAAACTTACTTTTTTTGACTTAGTCGCGTAAATTGATATTATAGTTGAAGCAACTTCGTCCAGGTTCTTGTACCATTCTTTATCCAATGATGTTCCAGTAATGCGTTGAAACTCGTCCTTTACCTGAAATCAAAAGAGCCATAAATAAAGCTGTAATATAATCAGACACTTAACATGGGAACAGGGATATCATTTATGCATATAGAGGGTGATAAAATTGACTAGTAAAATGCTTTAAAAACGTCATGATTGACTAAAAATACTGAAAAAAGCGATATTACCACGAAAAAACAATTTATAGGCTATTTTGACCATTTTGATCGTTTAAACAGCAAAAGATCGCGAACATTAAATTAATGTTTTGGATTTCACCCCCTGCCGACCCTGACCTTGAACATCTATAGGTGATACCCCACCCCACCCAAGTAGGTCGTACCAATTTCCCAAAGTCAGAAAATTTTTCACCCCTCTGATGAAAACTTAAGTATGATCTCCAATATTATAGAGCTCATTGAGAAACGATAAAAAACACCATTTTTTTGTCTATCTACAAGCGTTTTTGAAGTACCTAATTGCGAAATTTTAGTACCTATGTAAATCGCAAACAGGCGGATATGCATATTGTTTTTTCTCTCATGTCTGAGAAAAGTAACAGTCAGAATTAGCTGAAATTTTTCGCTAAATGTAACAAAAGTTTATAAACAGTGGAAAATCCAGAATTTTCTGACAGAGGAGTGGAACCCCAAATTTCCCTAAAAGTGCCAAGAATTGTCCAAAAAAATTCACTAAATATACTTAAAGTAGCGGTTTTTTGCCGTCTTTTGATAGTAATATCCGTCATTCGACGTAAGCGCCGGAAAAATTTGAAAAATTGTCATAAAAGATGCGTATTTTTATGACAATTATTTTTTAAGACAAGTATTTTTTTGACAACAATGGGCAGCCGCCCCGCCCCCTCTAAATCCGCGCATGTTTATAAACTATTAATCCTTATTGCAATTCCAAAGATCATGTATATATCCAGAAAAAATTGAGAAATTATAACCTATAAAACTTGAAGAAAATAATGCCTACCACTGACGGCTGTGAGAGGGCAGGCCAATCAGATAAAATTTCCTGGACGAGCTTGAAGCGTCGCTTGCCTGGAACTGCATCATCTTCAATCTGATCCAAGATTTCGTATCTACGATGTGCGAAAGATAGTGCTATTAACTGACGAACTTTTGCCACATCAATATTCCTCTTGCCCACTTAAAAATAAAGTTTCACTTCAGAACAAATCATTTACAAATTTCTGTATTTTTAGTGTTAAAACTGCAAAATAGACTAAAAATGCGACATTAGCATGAAAAAACGTTTTATAGGGTATTTTGACCTTTGTGGAAATTTAAACAGCAAAAAATTGTGAGCGTTGAATTAATTGTTTTGGATTTCTGAAATTTTACCCCCTTCCCCATGCCGAGCCAACCCTGACCTTGTGCATCTATGAAGCAGGTGTTGAGGCTAAAATGCCCGTGAAAGGCGATATAAATGTTGAAAAAAGCGATTTTGCATAAAAGTTCAGATTTTTAACTTAACTTTGCCTTATTTTCCACCTATGCTTTTTCTTTGTCCTACATCAATGCCCTGTGCATATCTGAATGCAGCTCCTTTGCAATAACATAAACATACTTAAAGCAATTAATTCTGCTTTATGGCGCTTAGAACTGTGAATATCTTCGCCAACAGGATAGTTTGGACGGAAATTGATTGCACCATGCATGCTTTTTTCAACTTTCCGTTGAGCCGGTGGATTATTAGGATGAGCAAGGCTACGTTTTCCAGTATTTATCTGTGCAATGATAAATAAACGAATTAGAAACTAAAAAGTCGGTATTTTGCCTATTTGTACTCGTCTAAAGCAACCTCTCAAGCAAGCTAGCTAATTATTGCACTTTTAAACTATGAACTGTTACTGTGTGTTGTGTCAACTGAACAAATTTAGTGTACAACTAATTAAACAACTAAGCATTATTGTTACTGACAAGCATTATGACTGGGAAACTAACAGAATGATATTGCCTTTGGATAAGCACAATATCAGCAAAAAATATCAAATATTTAACATATTCTGTTTAGCTTAGCAGTTAGAATTTTCTTTAAAAAGCAAAATAAGTTTAAAAGCAGTGCGATGCACCTATTCGAGCAGTAGACAGTCCAATTTATCCATTTAGACAAATATCTTCCATGATTTTGCATATTTTTTATGTTGCAGGTCCTTTAATCGCCCTACTGTTTTCATGCAAATTTAACTACAAATATTCATGAAGAATGAAATAAAACGAATTAAGTATCAAATTTGTCAAAATTTAGCATTAAATAGGTAAAAAATTACTCATTCACCCCCCCCCTTCAAGGAAACCCGATTTACCCCCTCCCAGAACCTTTGGCCGTGTGCATCTATGATATTACATTATTTTATTAACTGCAAATATACCTTCGCCATAGAAAATAAATCTGCTTCATTCATATTTAATCGAATTAAAAAGCATCACAGCGCACGGGCAGGACATTCGGGCCATATACCTAATGGTTCAAGATTTTGGGTGGGGGTCCTCAACCATTTTGAGAGGTAGGGGGCACATATGCACATAGGAGGTGAGGGGGTATAACCCCCTGAAGGGTTAGCCAGACAGGTACTGTCCGGCTATTTTGAGCTGATGAAACGTTTTTTTGCAAAATTTTTGAGGTCAAAAGCCGTAAAAATGTCAAAATTTTCCGGCGTTAGTAATTCTAAGTACTTTTTACTCAAAAAGCGCCCAAAATTGATAAATTTTTGCATTTTTTAGTGCTTAAAGTGATATAATAAAGTCAAAATGGATTAAAAATACTTTTAAAATGCGATATTACCCTGAAAAAACGTTTTATAGGCTATTTTGACCATTTTCATCGCTAAAACAGCAAAAAAACGCGAACGTTACATTTACTGTTTTGGATTTTCGGGATTTCACCCCCTGCCGACTCTGACCTTGTGCAAGGGGGTGGGTGGGTTGGGGAAAATCGACCCCCAACGAACCTAAAATTCCTAAAACGACCGAAGAATACAATTTTTTTCCAAAAATCGGGGAAGGGGGTGGGAAGGTGACCAACTTTGGTTGGGAATCCCACATCCCTTCTGTTGCATGTATGATTATAACGCTAAAAGTAAACTAAAATTCGCAGACCCACTTCTTGCAATCTTTGGGAATTTTTTAAATTTTCCTGATTACAATAGGTAGGTACCACAGATGAACAAGGTCAGGTTGGCCAAGGAGGGTTAAAATCGAAATTTTAGGGTCACGAGGGGGTAAAATCCAGTAAGTTGCGTTTTTGATCATTTTTACGTCGAAACCGCTCGAGAACGCACTATTTGTGGCTCAAACTGCTCGACAGTACCTTTTAAACCTTTCTGTGGGAGTAATACCCCCTCACCCCTGCCTATGTGCATGTATGATATTTACTACCTTCCCTGTAAGAAACGTAATAAATGATTTTGCTTCTACCTTCCATTTTTGTTCTTTTCGAAATACTTGAAAATTGAAAAAAATTTATTTTTGAAGTTTGTCAATTTTATAAAACCCACATTCTCAACAAACTGTTCTCGTGCATTTATGCATATGCAGTTTGTTTTACTTTGGTACCTGGTGCAACATGAGGCATTTTCCTAGTGAAGTACTGTTTTCGACGGTAAGCTGAACACAGAGGTCTGCTGTGATGCAGGATACCTGTCAAATGGTCGCCATTCTGCTGAACAAAACTCTCAGATTCATTAGTTGAAATATCAGCTATCCCATTTTGACTTAGAGCACCACTGGACAACATAGTTTGGCCCAACTGATTAGACGTTTGGTGAAGTTCGACGAATGTACTAAAAATGTCCTGAATGCTCGATTCCGGGACATGCCAAATAATTTGCATTTTCAAAAAGAATAGTGCAACATCTGCCTCAAAGCCAAATTCATGTTTCTGGCTTTCTTCTACAAAAGTTCCAGTAACCGTATCATCAAAACTTAGGTCAGAAATATCAGAAGCATTCAGGTTATGCGCATTAACCGAATCAGTCACGCTATCCCTATTCGTAAATCTACTTTTAATATCTTCTAGGACAACGCTTCCGCCAAGGCTATGATTACGCGAACAATGAGACGCATATGTGCTGATAATGTTACTTTTAAACGTACATGAAGAAAAAATGCAGTCTACAATTTCGTGATTCTGTCGAAGGTGCAGTTGTCTCAGATGTAGTAGCAATGCTCTAACAGTTAAGAAACGATCATTGGGACATTGTGGACAAATCAGCGAAATGCTGCTACGAAAAGTAGCCTTATGTCTGGCAAAATGTCTCACACAAGAATATAATTTTGGAAACGTAGCATCACAATTAGCGACTGGGCATGGGTAACTGCTGGTGCCCATGTGTTTAACTGCATAATGACTTCGCATGCGATGTTTATGGATGCCAGCAGTGTGACATATTTTGCAAATCAATCCGATTGGAGCCATCCTGTGCATAATGCAAAACCTTATACTTATTAATTAGGTAACGGATCCCTTTAGAAAAGGATAAAAATGGGTTATAAGAGTCAAATTCTTTACAAAACGTGCGGAAAACATTAAAGAAAGGCGAAAAAATTTTTATGAAAGTCCGATCAATAAGTATTGCGGAAGCTCGCAATTTTACCAATGCTTACCTACTTATGACTTACTTAAGCAATTTTGACATTCCTACAGGTACATAAGTCGTCTTCTGCATTATTTTTCATTAACTCGGGCTTAGCTGATTCTAGATAGAATAAAAGGTACTTCTACAGAATAGTAACTGATTATGACGTCATCAACAATGATAATGGTAATAATAATTGCAATAGTCACATTTTTTAATGCGATGGCCTCTACTATTTAAGAGCCAACAATGCATAAATAGCTAATGCCACTAAACTAAGCCTGAGCCTAAGGATAAAAATAAAGTAAATTATTATTGATTTTTTTAACAACGTAGGTTACTATTCTGTAGAAGTGCCGAATAAAATTTTAGACTTTTACGATGGCACTATAGACTATGAGTAATTTACAGGAATTTAAAAAATCGTTCTAGAAAAGAAAGTTTTCTATCCTAATAGGTACTAAAATAGGTCCTAGAAAGAATGCTAAATCAAGCCATTTTAGTAAAACACCACACACACACACACATACGCTACGTACGCATGCTTGACAGAAAGCACTGTTGACGACTCAAAAATTGAAAAGCCGAAAGGAAACTGAAAAATCGACGAAGTCCTTAACAAAGTACCACCCATAACTTAAGTTTAGGCAAATATAGATAAAAACCGACAAACGGGCGAATTTTTGGCGGTTTTCTACCAATTAGGTAATTAGGTAACACTAGACAGAAGCGAGAGACCGATGCAGATATAGATAATTATTGATTGAGTCGATGAAAAGATGCATTAAAATGTTATAAGCATTTTAAATCTACAGTATTTGCAAATGCTCTGTTAACCTTCAAAAATTTATACCTGCTTACCATTCGGTAAGTAGAACCCGTTGCCAACAGGTTAGCTTAAACGCTATGACATCGGTTTCCTTCAACCTGTTGAGCACAGGTTTCCTAAACTGCATTACCACATCTTGCTTTGTAACCTGTTGGCAACAGGTTTCTTAAGTCGTAACCTGCATTTAACAGGTTAGTTTTACTAACATTTTTTACAGTNNNNGGGCCGCTAACAATATTTACAGAATTCCTATGTCTGTTTTAGCATACCCAAAATACAAAACCATCAGTAGTTGTTTGCAAGTATGCATGAGCACTTAACAAATTCTGGGGTCTAAGTGATGCGAAATTGGCAAAAAATCGAAATGAACATGATAAAAATTTAATTCTGGGGGTCTATTGATTTCGGGTGGGAGAGTTCGGATTCTCGAGAGGGGTCTAACACCTCACGCCCAAGTGTGCTTGCAAGCATAGGTGGGCAGCACCGAAATTCTGGAAGGAGGTGAAAAAATTTTCGAAGGTCGAAAAATGTCTTAAAAGTGGTCGTTAGCGAAAAAACACTATTATTCGACGTTTCTCATTAAGCACTATCCAATGGCATCAAAAATTGCTAGAAATGCAAAGAATTTTCAAAAATTGAATTCTTGGGGGATATTTCTATTTCTGGGGGAGGGAGTATTTCAACTTCTGGGGGCTGCATACCCCCAAATCCCCCACGCCCATGTGTGCTTGCAAGGCGTTGCCCTATGAAAGCCGGAATTATATTATGCGAGCTTGCATTAGCCATCACACCCGAATTCTGAGAGGGGTCTGGTGGGCTTAAATCACAAAAAATCGTAAAAAGGGTCATTAAATATTGCACTGATCTCGAAATAGTCCTTATGTCGTTTGAAGACTATTGTCTTCGATAGAAATGATTAATATTTCGAGATGAAGTGCCGAAAAATATTTACTTAAATAAAGTTGAAGTGATCACGTGTTACCAGTAAAGTGTGAGTATACTGTAAGCCAGTTTCAGAGACCTACATATGTACTCACATACTTACACAGGTAGACGTGAGGGTCTGAATCTCAGAGAGCCTAGTAGAGCCCATTAGATGGGCATTACCGAAATTCTGGGAGGATACGCCCACGTGTGGTGGAGCCCCAAAAAATCGATAGACGCACCAGGATTGAAATTTTGGTGCATTTTAGGCGAATCAGCCCCGTGGGTCCTCAGAATTTGGCTGCTGCGTACATGCAAAGACAGGTGCACTTGTGGACTTGAGCAGTCTAGGCAACACAATCCGCCCCGCCCCCAATGGGGTTTAAAGACCATTGTGTGATCTCGAAATAGTCTGAGGGGCGAATTGTGGGGGGGGGCGAAATGTCCGTAAAGCATATAGAATGTTGCGCTCAAATTTGACTACTGACCATTTTATAAGTCAACAAAAATAAATCAAAATAAAAAAGAATCAACAAATAACGGATGGACGAGTAAATATTCGAAAAAATAACCAGTAAAACACAAGATCCGACATATATCTAATAGCATTGGAGAATAGTAGGTATCTACCTCTATTCCACAATTATATACATTTGTAAATGTACAAACATATTTACGTACTTATGTACATTCAGGGTCGTATAGGACTTTTGTAAGAGCGGCGGGCAGTCTCAAAATGGCTAGCTCAATAATCAATGAATAAATTTAGTTATATGTTATCTATGAAAAATCTTATACATAAATGTCATACAAAGATACACTTACGTAAACATCGCTATGGTAAGAAGCGCCGATGAAAATATACATTTAGATTAAAATGGCTTTAACAGATTTGAAAAATGTAAATCTGCTAGAAAAGTCATTATTGATTGTTACGGTCATATAGCGGAAAATCGCCTTGTTGTAAAAAAATCATTCGCGAAACGACAAAATTTTTAACAATTTTTGTGAAAAAAACTGAATAATGATGTTAAAAATTTTTTTTCTTCTGAAAGTCCTTGTACAATCAAAAACTTCTGGTCCAGCAGAAAATATAGCGAAAATTTCAAAGATTCTGGATCGATTTGAATAGTAAGTAAAAACGAGGCTTGGACTTATAGCTAACAAATTTTAAATTTTAAAGTTTTATGCAATGACAGTAGTAACCACACATGGGCGTGGGGGGATCTGGGGGTCTGGACCCCCCAGAAACCAAAAGGCCCCCCCAGAAATCAAAAGACCCCCCCCAGAAATCAATTTTTGAAGATTTTTTTGGTTTTTTACGCAATTTTTTGATGCCAATGGATAGTGCTTGATGAGAAACGTCGAAAAATGATGTTTTCATCGCCATATCACCATTTTTAAGGCCATTTTTTGACCTTCAAAAATCTTGGACCCCCCAGAATTTTCTTGCTGCCCACGTATGGTAGTAACTGACGCTCCTCTGGGGGTATATGATGAAGATTGCTTGCTAAGTGCACATGCACTAAATACGAAATTATGACGTATTACGATCAAGCAAGCAACCTGACGTCATTATACCTACGGAGGCGAGCCGCGTGACCTACATTAATTGGCTTTGCGCCCCTTTCCCACCCCAAAATTAAAATATCCAGGGAGGGGTCTATGAATTTGCCCCCGGATCAGGATTAACGGACAAATCAATTTTTAGGTCGTGTTGCGCTAAAATTATGTACATACACGTTTAATGACCACTAAGCTTTCGACTCGAGGATCGGAATTACCGGATAAACCAATTTGTTGCTATTGCGCTAAAATTATGTACATACACGTTTAATGACCACTAAGCTTTCGACTCGAGGATCGGAATTACAGGATAAACCAATTTGTTGCTATTGCGCTAATATTATGTACATATACGTTTAATAAGTACTAAGCTCTCTGTCCCCGGATCGAAATTAGTGGATAACGAATTTTGTTACATTGTGCTAAAATTATGTACGCATAATGCTTGCGACTAATTATATGCGCAACCCCCAATTAGGATGAAAATTAAAATTATGGGCATGTAAATCTAAACCCCCAAGAATCGGTAGACTTCCAGAACGTGCGAAAAACGTTCATAAGGTCAGAAAGCACAGATAATACGGAATCTAAAAATTTTATATTACATTCAAGAAAAGATAGGTATTTTGCACACAAGTTGTACAAATTATTGAATTAATAAAAAACGTTCGAGAAAAATTGAATCAAGTAAAATCGCAATTACAATGAATAGAAATGCATTATATAACGCCTGATATCTAAAAGAAAATTACAGTCCGCGAATTTAAATATTTATTTACTGTGTAGGATAATGCTAAATATGCACGCATGTACTATCTAAATATATAAATTTTTAGTCTATTGATTTAAATATGTATATTATTTCGTTACTCTACGTACATAAAATAGGTAAAAATCAGCGAATAATAACAACATTTA
>JAVLUZ010000163.1:695515-734351 GCA_036768485.1 Mermis nigrescens | reverse complement strand
ATAATATTAATTTCGAGTTGTGTGTAAGTGTGTGTGTGCGTGAGGCAAAAAAGTTTTTACTGGATAATTTTGTGATACTCATTTTTTCACTCAATGGGTATTCTCGGGCGCTAATCACGATTTTTTGATTAAAATGGCTCGATCGGACTCCTGAAACCCGGAAACTACGGATTTATGTAAAAGGTTTTGGTAGCTCTAGCCACTTATGCAATTGCCGAAGGGTAAAATTTTAAAGCCACCCTAGATCAACTTTTTATGCGCTATCGACTGATGTAAACCACTTTACACTACAGCGTAAAATGATGTAGGGCCGTAAGAAAAACGTGATTTACAAGTGTATTTTATCAAATATCTCAAATCGCAGCGGATAAATTTTTTTAAAGTTTCCACCAATTATTGGATATCTTATGACTGACCTTACTGTAGAATTTGAAGAAAATTCACGGATTGGTTTCTGAGATACGGGAGCCCGAAGGTACCCTATGCATAGCGTAAAATTTAGGTTTTTGTCTTTTTGTAGAAGCACAGATTGACTGTTGATTCCAAAATTTGGCCCCTGTGGTCTCTGGGACCGCTGATTTCATATTCGCTACTTTAAATATACGATCTGGCATCATAAAACATGTATGAGACGGGCTGAAAGGAAATCACGTACGGGTACTTATAAACATGATTAATCACTGAAAAAAGAGCTTGCACCAAGTCAAAATTTTTGACCTTGTAAACCAGCGCGCGTGAAATTTAATGCGAAGCAATCGAAAGCAGCAAACATGCGGCTTTCGAAGAAAGCAGCAAACACGCGGCTTTCGAAAATACAAATCCAAATGTTTTTGCTTCTAGCGGCTAATTTAATATGCAACTTTTTGCATTTGTTTACAATGAGGGCAAAGTTGAACATTGTAAAAAGTTGAACCCGACGCTATAAGATAGGACGTGATACAACATACTCAATGCTATACAATAGGACGTGATGTAACATACCCCATGCTATACAATAGGACGTGATATAACATGCCCCATGCTATAAGATAGGACGTGATATAACATACCCAGTGTATTGGTGTAGTATGTCTCCACCTTTCCAAAAATGCATCCACTTAGGTGTAGCATGTGCTACAAGATAGGACGTGATATACCTTACCCAGTGCTATAACATATCCTGTGCTGTAAGATTGGTGTCCCAAACGATCAAAAATATGGTTTGCACCAAAAAAATCTTCAAACATCCCAAAACAACAAAAAAATGGTTTTGACCAAAAAAAAATTTTAAACCTCCGAAAACATCAAAAGTATGGTTTTGGACCAAAAAAAATTTTTTTAATATTCCAAAACGTTAAAAATATGGTTATGATAAAACAAAATTTTTAAACATCCCAAACCATCTAATGGTATAATTTCCAGAACATCCCAGAACGTCAAAAATATGATTTAGGATAAAGAATTCTCAGAACCATTCTATAACGTCAGAAATATGGATTTAATCAAAGAAATGTTTGACAAAAGACAGTTTTAGAGAATTTAAAAAATACAATATGTTTTTACCAACAATTTTTTTAGAAATATCCCAAAAACATCAAAAGTCCCTAAAAATAAAAAAATACAAGAGACGTCTCAATCCCATACAGCTATCAGGCCTAAGTTCAGCCAGGGCAACGCCGGGCAGCTCAGCTAGATATGAAAAATATAAAAACCGCTCGCCGATCCATTGCAGAGTCATTCAATTTTTTATACTAATTACTGGTTAAGATATTATTTGTTTAAAAACACTCTAGCAGATGGGGCAGCGAAGCGCCCCATTTGCTAGTCTATAATATTAATTTCGAGTTGTGTGTAAGTGTGTGTGTGTGTGTGTGAGGCAAAAAAGTTTTTACTGGATAATTTTTGTGATACTTATATTTTCACTCTTTGGGTATTCTCGGGCGCTTATTACAATTTTTTGATTAAAATGGCTCGATCGGACTCCTGAAACCCGGAAACTACGGATTTATGTAAAAGGTTTTGGTAGCTCTAGCCGCTTATGCTATTGCCGCAGGGTAAAATTTCAAAGCCACCTCAAATCAACTTTTTATGCGCTATCGACTGGTGTGAACCACTTTACACTACAGTGTAAACTGATGTGATGCCGTGAGAAAAATGTGATTCACAAGTGTATTTTATCAAATATCTCGAATCGCAGCAGATAAAATTTTTTTGAAGTTTTCATCAATTATTGGATATCTTATGACTGACCTCAATATAAAATTTGAAGAAAATTCACGGATTGGTTTCTGAGATACGGGAGCCCAAAGGTTTCCTATGCATAGCGTAAAATTTAGGTTTTTGTCTTCTTGCAGAAGCACAGATTGACTGTTGTTTCTAAAATTTGGCCCTGGGGTTTTGGGACCGCTGATTCCATATTCGCTACTTTAAATATACGATCTGGCATCATAAAACATTTTTGAGACGGGCTCAAAGGAAATCACGTACGGGTACTTATAAACATGATTAATCACTGAAAAAGAGCTTGCACCAAGTCAAAATTTTTGACATAGTAAACCAGCGCGCGTGAAATTTAATGCGAAGCAATCGAAAGCAGCAAACATGCGGCTTTCGAGAAAAGCAGCAAACATGCGGCTTTTGAAAATACAAATCCAAATGTTTTCGCTTCTAGCGGCTAATTTAATATGCAACTTTTTGCATTTGTTTACAATGAGGGGCAAAGTTGAACATTGTACAAAGTTGAACCCGACGCTAGAAGATAGGACGTGATACAACATACTCAATGCTATACAATAGGACGTGATGTAACATACTCGATGCTATACAATAGGACGTGATATAACATGCACCATGCTATAAGAGTAGTTAGGCGTGTTTCCCTAGGTAGCAACGTTATAACATAGCCTGTGTTATAGCATAGGCGGAGGGGCTCAGAATCTGCTCCCTGGCTTTTCTCAGGGAGCAATGCTTTAGCATAGGCTGTGCTATAGCGCAGGGGCGTGCCCAAACCTGCCCGGGGAGGGGGCGCGCGCCAGCCCAGGGCCAAGGGCCCAGGGCCAGGGGAAGGGATGCAATAACCCAGGGGGTTATTACCCAGGGGGTTATTTTTGAAGAGGCGTAAGTCAAGAACCAGCAATCGGATCAGGCTCAAATTTTCAGAGTATGTGAAGTATACGCTAGGCATCATATAAACAGAATTTTAGCGCGCAACCTACAGTATACCAGCGTAAGTTTACACTTTCTCATATAGCACTGTATTTGAAGAACCAGCAGTCGGATTTGGTTGAAAATTTCAGTGTATGTTAGGTATACATTGGGCATCATATGTACAAAATTTTAGCATGAAGCCTACAGTATACCAGGATTAGTTTACACTTTCTCATATAGCACCATATTCCAAAAATCACTGGACGGATCTTATTCAAATTTTCAGGATGTGATGTATAAACCTTAGCTGTGCTATGTAAAGAAATTTAGCGCGCAATCTACAGTATACCAGTTTACTTTACACATATTCCAAGAATCACTAGCCGGATCTTGTTCGAATTTTCAGGATATGATGTATATAGGCAAGGCATGCTATGTACAGAATTTTAGCGCGCAGCCTACAGTAAACTAATTTACTTTACACTTTCTCGCATAGCACTATATTCTAAGAATCACCAGACGGATCTTGTTCAAATTTTCAGGATATGATGTATATAAGCAAGGCATGTTATGTACGGAATTTCAACATGCAGCCTAGGGTATACTGATTTACTTTACACTTTCTCCTATAGCACTATATTCCAAGAACCGTTCGCCGGATTTTGTTCAAATTTTCAGGATATGATATGTAAACCTTAGCTGTGCTATGTGCAAAAGTTTAGCGCGCAGCATACAGTATACCAATTTACTTTACACTTTCTCGTATAGCACTATATTCCGGAAACCGTGAGCCGGATTTTGTTCAAATTTCTAGGTTATGATACATACATACCTTAGCTGTGCTATGTGTAAAATTTTAGCGCGAAACATACAGTATACTAATTTACTTTACACTTTCTTGCATAGCACTATATTCCAGGAATCGCTAGCCGGATTTTGTTCAAATTCTCAGGATATGATAAATAAACCTTAGCTGTGCTGTGTAAAAAATTTTAGCGCACAACCTACTGTTTTCTGATTTTTTATTTGCTTTGTCTTTACAATGCTTGATTTTTTAGCAGTACTTGTCTAATGATGCCATTAGGGGTTATTTTTCCCTGAAATAAGCAAGCAGTATAGGCAAACATTGCTCAAATTGGATTATCATGCTATTTTGAGCTTCTTAAAGTTTATCAGAAAACGCCTGAAAAAGGGCGATCTATGCCTGCTGATCAACTTGTGGGAATTTTTAAACTCTGAGCCAGGCTTTACTTTACACACCTCCATACAAAATTCATTAATGACTACGTAACTTAATCCATGTCATCAGTATTGATCTAAAAATTAACAAAGTTTGGCATATTTTCTGTAGAGTTTGGAATATTTTTTGTAAACTTTGGAATACTTTTTGTAGAATTTGGAATATTTTTTGTAAAGTTTGGAATATTCTTTGTAAAGTTTGGAATATTTTTTGTAAAATTTGGAATATTTTTTGTAAAGTTTGGAATATTCTTTGTAAAGTTTGGAATATTTTTTGTAAAATTTTGAATATTTTTGTAAAGTTTTTAATATTTTTTGTGAAGTTTGGAATATTTTTCGTAAAGTTTGGAATGTTTTTTGTAAAGTTTGGAATATTTTTTGTTGAATTTGGGAATTTTTTTTGTAAAGTGTCAAATTTTATGTATCTAATCTTCATTTCTCAAGCATCGTTGACACTATTTTATATACCCTGTGCAACTCATGCTCCTGTTTTGCACCAGTAAGGATTGATATTCCGCTTGTGAACAATATAAAGGTCACATTGCGAAATTTGCAGACTGATCCATGAAACAGTGCTACTTCATACATGCATTTCCTTGTCGTCAGCTCATAAAATTTGCAAAGATTAAAATTTGCCAAACCTGCAAACATATGAGGTTTCACCCTTAAATCATCACTTTTAGCATTTAATGCATTAACACGCCCTGAAAAGGGCGATCTATGCCTGCTGTTTAACTAGGGGGAATTCTTAAGCCCTGAGGCTAGGTCTTACTTTGCAAACCTTCACACATACGCGATTGATGAATACATAACTTCATCTGTGTCATCAGTATTGATCTAAAATTTACTAAAGTTTCAAAAATTTTCTCTAAAGTTTCAACAATTCTTGTAAAGCTTGTAATATTTTTTGTAAACCTAAAATATTTTTTGTAAAGTTTGGAATATTTTTGTAAAGGGTGGAAAATTTCTTGCAAAGTTTGGATAATCTTCATTTAATGTGGCATTGCTCCAGGATTGCTGACATAATTTTGTAAGATATATATACACTAGCATACAGAAAATGCAGAAAAATGACAAAAAACGACAAGGGTCAAAATCCCGAAATGATCTACTTGAATATAGTCATGTTCCTCACAGTATAAAATGGTTGATTGGATTCAAATTCGGGAAGATTGCATGTATTTTCTGCACGTGTCCTAATGGCTTAGTGTTTGTCTCATAGCCATGGAATTTCATTGATTTTTATGCATGGTTTGCTTCAGCCTGTCATAAATTTCTTCAAATACCGTGTGAAACAAACATAGTTCTTTCCACAAAGTAAATGAATCAAATGAATCACGCAAAATTTAGCCATATTGTCAAGTAACGCTACATGCTGATTGTTTTATGTAAATTATATAAGCTTATCATACCAAAATATCTTAATTTTCGCAATTTGTTTAGATAATATTTTCGCTTAAAAACGCAAATCAAAATTGTTCATAATATTGCGTACTTTTCTTTCATGTCTAATGCAAGCCTGTGTAAAAATCGCACGAATTTAATTACGTGTCTTAATTAACATCATTATTATGCGCGATATTACGCACGTACATGTTAAAATTTGTAAGAAGCATGCTGAGAAATGCGGAAAAGGGCGATTGCAAAAGGGATTAAGATTGGGGCGGATGGAAGTTGACTTAAGCGGTCAGGAAAGTGAAACAATAGAACGAAAGTCAGTTTTAGTCTGACAGTTATCCGGAATTAATCCGGATAATCCACAAAAATTAGTAAAAAATCGACCATCAAATAGCGTTATAAATGTACTAAAACATAGGCAAGCTTTAGCACGTAAGTATGCGTAAATCCGCTTTAAACATGCAAGTATGCTTCCGACATGCTAAGCGACGGATGAGATAGAACAAAAGCGGCATGCAAAGTACAGCTCATACGGAGACAAAAGGGGCAAAAGTTCGGGGAAAATGAAAATACAATAACTGTTGCCCAGAAGCATGTAAAACATGCTCAACCCATGTAAATGATCTCCAAATATCAGCAGGCCCAAGTCCCCACTTGGCAGCCTTCCAGATCATCCATCAATCTGAGAAAAATTCAAAAGTTCTATATAAAGCAGATTACGATGGATACTCGCTCAGCCTCGCCGTTGTTTTTTTGTCGACAACTACTTCCGACTCCGACCAGCGAATTTCCATAGTTGTTTTCTGTCATCGAGCGTTCCCAACTACGATCGACTTAGCTTACTGTCGAACCGTATTTCCGACTCCGTCCGACGCTTTAAAGCATTGTTTTTTTGTGTCAATTTCCGACTCCGATCGACAAGCTTACTTCGCTCGAATTCGCGTACTCAGTTTAGCTTCGACCCGTACGTCCGTATTCATAATTCCGTTCGTTTTCGTCATAAATTCGATCGTCAACGTCATTTCGTAATTCGTTTTGGAAACGTGAGTATTATTCGTTCCTTCCATTTTTGTAAAGTGTCAAAAAAGTATAAAAAGGATTATTTCTAAATAAAATAGTCCAAAAATCTCTGTCTTCTTGATCTAAACGTGTCACGCGTTTTGATATATATATTTGAGTGGAAAATTAAGTTTTAAGAAAGCGCGCTAAGATTATAGAAGCGTGCTAAGGATATCGAAACGATAATAACGTACGCAAGGAAATAGATTAAGCGCAGCGAGCGTGACAATATTTTGTCAGAGATTGTAGAGTATATGAATAGACTATGCAAAATTATCATGTTTTTTGTGTTTTGTAGTAATTTTTGACAAATATACCCCAAATTTTAATTAAAAATTATAGAACATTGCATGAAATTCGAGCAAGTTAATTCACAGAAAACTTCCGCCTCTTTGATGGAGGAACTCTAAGACTTTATTTTCTACATATTTTTACCCTCCTACAGAAGATTTCTATCAAAAAGTTAGAGTACTATGATATTAATAGAGGGGGTACATGGGTGATAACTTTGATATATGTATGCAACATCTGCTGGATATCCTAACAGCTTCGGAGGTAAAAGCCAATGAAATAATGTAATAATCATATAATTATATTCAGCTGTTGCTTAAGCTTAAGACAGCTAGCTTTTTCGATAGTTTTTATAACACTTTAACACTGTAATCTTCCTGAGACTGGAGCAATGGCCGAAAAACTCTATTGTACTAGTGTTAAAGTACAATGCAGCAGCTTGCGTGTAAAATGGAATTGTCGGCTTTTTTAGTACTAAAGTAAAAACTTAGAATAAGCAATCCAACAAGTCAAAATGGCTCTTTATTCTGGAACAAGGTATAGTTTGTGCTCTGAGGAGCGCCCCATTTGGATGAATCCTGCTGCAGACAATGCCGAATATCAAGTAAATCAGCTCACGCGTGAATCAAATTTACCCATTGTCTGATGAAAACAGAAATTTAAGTAAAAAATGCAGATAATTTTATTTCTGTTGTGTGCACTCATACTTTGTGTGCTATTACATATTAGAGAAAAATAGTCAAATACTGTACCTTTGTCATGAAAATATTATGCCAAGTTGTGGAAACTCTTGAATCCATCCAATGGTTTGTGCCTCAAACCATAAATGAACATGTAGAAAATAGGTAATTTTCGTAGTTTATCCACATTTAGTAGATGCATGCTTTCCCATGTGTTTTTAACTAAATAACTGACTAAAGTGCTTCATTTTTATAACAATTTTATCATTTGTTACACCAAACAAACATCATATTTACTATCCTCTCTTATATTTTAGCTAAATGTAGAGCTATTCACGCAAAGATGCTAATTTATCCTAATTTTCACACTTGATTATAGCATAATTTGGTACGTCTTTCATCCCAGATATGGGTAATCTGTAAAGAGACAAAATTGAGCTTTTATTAGGGCTAATGCCCATAAAACTAATATAGCTTGAATGAGGTCGTGCACATTGAAAAATTAGTAGATCTGTATCGTATGAATTTATATTTACTCTATAGATTTCAAAATATGCACATTACTAATTTTTCAATGTGCACGACCTCATTCAAGCTATATTAGTTTTATGGGCATTAGCCCTAATAAAAGCTCAATTTTGTCTCTTTACAGATTACCCATATCTGGTATGAAAGACGTACCAAATTATGCTATAATCAAGTGTGAAAATTAGTATAAATTAGCATCTTTGCGTGAATAGCTCTACATTTAGCTAAAATATAAGAGAGGATAGTAAATATGATGTTTGTTTGGTGTAACAAATGATAAAATTGTTATAAAAATGAAGCACTTTAGTCAGTTATTTAGTTAAAAACACATGGGAAAGCATGCATCTACTAAATGTGGATAAACTACGAAAATTACCTATTTTCTACATGTTCATTTATGGTTTGAGGCACAAACCATTGGATGGATTCAAAAGTTTCCACAACTTGGCATAATATTTTCATGACAAAGGTACAGTATTTGACTATTTTTCTCTAATATGTAATAGCACACAAAGTATGAGTGCACACAACAGAAATAAAATTATCTGCATTTTTACTTAAATTTCTGTTTTCATCAGACAATGGGTAAATTTGATTCACGCGTGAGCTGATTTACTTGATATTCGGCATTGTCTGCAGCAGGATTCATCCAAATGGGGCGCTCCTCAGAGCACAAACTATACCTTGTTCCAGAATAAAGAGCCATTTTGACTTGTTGGATTGCTTATTCTAAGTTTTTACTTTAGTACTAAAAAGCCGACAATTCCATTTTACCCGCAAGCTGCATTGTACTTTAACACTAGTACAATAGAGTTTTTCGGCCATTGCTCCAGTCTCAGGAAGATTACAGTGTTAAAGTGTTATAAAAACTATCGAAAAAGCTAGCTGTCTTAAGCTTAAGCAACAGCTGAATATAATTATATGATTATTACATTATTTCATTGGCTTTTACCTCCGAAGCTGTTAGGATATCCAGCAGATGTTGCATACATATATCAAAGTTATCACCCATGTACCCTCTCTATTAATATCATAGTACTCTAACTTTTTGATAGAAATCTTCTGTAGGAGGGTAAAAATATATAGAAAATAAAGTCTTAGAGTTCCTCCATCAAAGAGGCGGAAGTTTTCTGTGAATTAACTTGCTCGAATTTCATGCAATGTTCTATAATTTTTAATTAAAATTTGGGGTATATTTGTCAAAAATTACTACAAAACACAAAAAACATGATAATTTTGCATAGTCTATTCATATACTCTACAATCTCTGACAAAATATGGCTAAATTTTGCGTGATTCA
The DNA here is from genome assembly GCA_036768485.1 of Mermis nigrescens. Taxonomy (NCBI): domain Eukaryota; kingdom Metazoa; phylum Nematoda; class Enoplea; order Mermithida; family Mermithidae; genus Mermis; species Mermis nigrescens. The sequence goes on along the minus strand of JAVLUZ010000163.1, from coordinate 724,730 downwards.
TTTGATTCATTTACTTTGTGGACAGAACTATGTTTGTTTCACACGGTATTTGGAGAAATTTATGACAGGCTGAAGCAAACCATGCATAAAAATCAATGAAATTCCATGGCTATGAGACAAACACTAAGCCATTAGGACACGTGTAGAAAATACATGCAATTTTCCCGAATTTAAATCCAATCAACCATTTTATACTGTGAGGAACATGACTATATTCAAGTAGATTATTTCGGGATTTTGACCCTTGTCGTCTTTTGTCATTTTTCTGCATTTTCTGTATGCTAGTGTATATATATCTTACAAAATTATGTCAGCAATCCTGGAGCAATGCCATATTAAATGAAGATTATCCAAACTTTGCAAGAAATTTTCCACCCTTTACAAAAAATATTCCAAACTTTACAAAAAAATATTTTAGGTTTACAAAAAATATTACAAGCTTTACAAGAATTGTTGAAACTTTAGAGAAAATTTTTGAAACTTTAGTAAATTTTAGATCAATACTGATGACACAGATGAAGTTATGTATTCATCAATCGCGTATGTGTGAAGGTTTGCAAAGTAAGACCTAGCCTCAGGGCTTAAGAATTCCCCCTAGTTAAACAGCAGGCATAGATCGCCCTTTTCAGGGCGTGTTAATGCATTAAATGCTAAAAGTGATGATTTAAGGGTGAAACCTCATATGTTTGCAGGTTTGGCAAATTTTAATCTTTGCAAATTTTATGAGCTGACGACAAGGAAATGCATGTATGAAGTAGCACTGTTTCATGGATCAGTCTGCAAATTTCGCAATGTGACCTTTATAATGTTCACATGCGGAATATCAATCCTTACTGGTGCAAAACAGGAGCATGAGTTGCACAGGGTATATAAAATAGTGTCAACGATGCTTGAGAAATGAAGATTAGATACATAAAATTTGACACTTTACAAAAAATTCCCAAATTTAACAAAAAATATTCCAAACTTTACAAAAAACATTCCAAACTTTACGAAAAATATTCCAAACTTCACAAAAAATATTCCAAACTTTACAAAAAATATTCCAAATTTTACAAAAATATTCCAAACTTTACAAAGAATATTCCATACTTTACAAAAAATATTCCAAATTTTACAAAAAATATTCCAAACTTTACAAAGAATATTCCAAACTTTACAAAAAATATTCCAAATTCTATAAAAAGTATTCCAAAGTTTACAAAAAATATTCCAAACTCTACAAAAAATATGCCAAACTTTGTTAATTTTTAGATCAATACTGATGACATGGATTAAGTTACGTAGTCATTAATGAATTTTGTATGGAGGTGTGTAAAGTAAAGCCTGGCTCAGAGTTTAAAAATTCCCACAAGTTGATCAGCAGGCATAGATCGCCCTTTTTCAGGCGTTTTCTGATAAACTTTGAGAAGCTCAAAATGGCATGATAATCCAATTTGAACAATGTTTGCCTATACTGGTTGCTTATTTCAGGGAAAAATAACCCCTAATGGCATCATTAGACAAGTACTGCTAACAAATCAAGCATTGTAAAGACAAAGCAAATAAAAAATCAGAAAACAGTAGGTTGTGCGCTGAAATTTTTTACACAGCACAGCTAAGGTTTATTTATCATATCCTGAAAATTTGAACAAAATCCGGCTAGCGATTCCTGGAATATAGTGCTATGCAAGAAAGTGCGAAGTAAATTAGTATACTGTATGTTCCGCGCTAAAATTTTACACATAGCACAGCTAAGGTATGCATGTATCATAACCTAGAAATTTGAACAAAATCCGGCTCACGGTTTCCGGAATATAGTGCTATACGAGAAAGTGTAAAGTAAATTGGTATACTGTATACTGCGCGATAAACGTTTGCACATAGCACAGCTAAGGTTTACATATCATATCCTGAAAATTTGAACAAAATCCGGCGTACGATTCTTGGATTCTTGGAATATAGTGCTATAGGAGAAAGTGTAAAGTAAATCAGTATACCCTAGGCTGCATGTTGAAATTCCGTACATAACATGCCTTGCTTATATACATCATATCCTGAAAATTTGAACAAGATCCGTCTGATGATTCTTAGAATATAGTGCTATGCGAGAAAGTGTAAAGTAAATTAGTTTACTGTAGGCTGCGCGCTAAAATTCTGTACATAGCATGCCTTGCCTATATACATCATATCCTGAAAATTCGAACAAGATCCGGCTAGTGATTCTTGGAATATAGTGCTATACAAAAAAGTGTAAAGTAAACTGGTATACTGTAGACTGCGCGCTAAATTTCTTTACATAGCACAGCTAAGGTTTATACCTCACATCCTGAAAATTTGAATAAGATCCGTCTAGTAATTTTTGGAATATAGTGCTATATGAGAAAGTGTAAAGTAATGCTGGTATACTACAGGTTTCATGCTAAAATTTTGTACACATGATGCCCAATGGATACCTGACATACACTGAAATTTTCAACCAAATCCGACTGCTGGTTCTTCAAATACAGTGCTATATGAGAAAGTGTAAACTTACGCTGGTGTACTGTAGGTTGCGCGCTAAAATTCTGTTTATATGATGCCTAACGTATACTTGACATACTCTGAAAATTTGAGCCTGATCCAAGTGCTGGTTCTTGACTTACGCCTCTTCAAAAATAACCCCCTGGGTAATAACCCCCTGGGTTATTGCATCCCTTCCCCCTGGCCCTTGGCCCTGGGCTGGCGCGCGCCCCCTCCCCGGGCAGGTTTGGGCACGCCCCTACGCTATAGTACAGCCTATGCTAAAGCATTGCTCCCTGAGAAAAACCAGGAGCAGATTCTGAGCCCCTCCGCCTATGCTATAACACAGGCTATGTTATAGCGTTGCTACCTAGGGAAACACGCCTAACTACTTATAAGATAGGACGTGATAAAACATACCCAGTGTTACAGGATAGGACGTGATATGACATACCCCATGCTACAAGATAGGACGTGATATACCATACCCAGTGGTATAACATATCCTGTGCTGTAAGATTGGTGTCCCAAAACATCAAAAATATGGTTTGCACCAAAAAAATCTTTAAACATCCCAAAACATCAAAAAAATGGTTTTGACCAAAAAAATTTTTAACACATCAAAACATCAAAAATATGGTTTTGACCAAAAAAAATTTTAAACCTCCAAAAACATCAAAAGTATGGTTTTGGACCAAAGAAGTTTTTTTAATATTCCAAAACGTTAAAAATATGGTTATGATCAAACAAAATTTTTAAACATCCCAAACCATCTAATGGTATAATTTCCAGAACATTAAAAATATGATTTAGGATAAAGAATTCTCAGTACCATTCTATAACGTCAGAAATAAGGATTTAATCAAAGAAATGGTTAACAAAAGACAGTTTTAAAAAATTTAAAAAATACAATGTGTTTTTACCAACAATTTTTTTAGGAATATCCCAAAAACATTAAAAGTCCCGAAAAATAAAAAATACAAGAGACATCTCAATCCCATACAGCTATCAGGCCTAAGTTCAGCCAAGGCAACGCCGGGAAGCTCAGCTGGATATAAAAAATATCAAAACCGCTCGCCGATCCATTGCAGTCATTCAATTTTTTATACTAATTACTGGTTAAGATATTATTTGTTTACAAACACTCTAGCAGATGGGGCAGCGAAGCGCCCCATTTGCTAGTCTACCGTTAAAATTGAAAATGGAAAAAATATAGACTATTCACGGTTCTTTTCTGTAAATCTGTTTGAGAATGTAAAAGCGGTTTAAACTTATACAACTGCTAAGGTATATTGTGTAGCAAAAGCGATAGGTCGGCTTAAATTTTAGCGCTTTTGCAGCCTGTAAATTTTACACGGGCTGCTTGGAACAGAACAGACTATAGCAGCACTAAAGTGAATCTCGATCATGATAAAAAAGCTCATGGCCTACACTGCAAGCACCAGATTCGGGACATAGCGACGATTCACAGCTGCCGACTTTTGTAATATAAAAACGAGTTTGTAGGCACGATTCAGAAATGAGGCTTTTCTAACTGGGAAAGTCAAGTCATGTTAGTTTGCAAAAACGCAAATAAACAAATAGAAGATTCCGCTTCTGCGCATCTATTGGCTTTTTGCCTCCGTGAACCAGTTTCAATTGATTTTCGCAATTAGAAGTCTCATCTACTAAAAACCTATGCCTCGTGGCACGCTACGCGCTAATTCAAAAAATTTTTCTTCACACTACTCCGCAGGCTGCGCAGAAACCGGCACATCTACCAGTTTAAAAAATGGAAAGTTACAATACAGTAGATGATTGTGACCATACGTGGGCAGCAAGCAAATCCTGGGGGTGCAAGATTTTTTAAAGGTCAAAAAATGGCCTTAAAAATTGTGTTATGGCGAAAAAACACCATTTTTCGACGTTTCTCATCAAGCACTATTCATTGGAATCAAAAAATTGCGAAAAAAAACGAAAAAAAAATTTCAAAAATTGAATTCTGGGGGGTATTTTGGTTTCTGGGAATGTGCATACCCCCCTTGCGCAGGTGTGATTGTGACCTTATGGCCTCTGCATAGAAATATTGCCCTTGATGAGGTAACGCAATTGTTTTGCTGTGTACGTGAAAACCAACAATTCGCCGGTATCGTAAAAATGCTCGTCGTGTTTAAACCCGCAAAAAACTGCTTCATGTAAATGACAAAAACTATCAGCAATCCGATTTTACGAATCACGAGTAGCTTTATACGTTAAGTCTCCGGACAAAATTGTGTCGTTCTAACGACAAGCTTAGAACGATATAGTCATGCAGATATATATAGTAAAAAAAAGATGTTTTATTTATAAATGCATTCCTAACATCGGATAGACAATATGGCAACGCAAGCGTAATCTCGATCGTACGAAATAAATTGGCAACGTGCCAATACGAGCATAAGACGGACGAACGTTTTACGTTTCTCCGCGGAAGACGACTTTAAACGACCTACAGTGCAAATTCCGAAGCAACTTTTAAACTACAGTGACGAGTGTAAAGAAAAATATAAAAAATATTTTGTCTGAATAGTTTTTTAGGACATATCGCCTCTCTTGGGCCAGTTATTTAAAGAAAAATAAAGCATACCATATACTGTAGGAGAAAGGGGCATAGGAATAGATCTTAAGAGCTGTGCAAACTTTATAGCACGTAACGCCGGGCCAAAAATTTTTAGTGGTGTTAACTAAATTGACAGTGTACAATAGGATTAGCTACGACGCAAGGCGGTTAACACCGCTGAATTTGTAAAGCGAAATAATCTTCAGCCTATTTTACACGATATTACTTAACTTAAACTTACCGCATTTCAAATTACAAACAAAAAATGAATTTAAATTCAAAATGGATTTTAATTTTGAACCTTACCAGTTTTTACTTTTTACAAGTTTACAATCAGACGAGCTTCGAGCGTAAAACTCACGTATTGTTTCACGATAAAACCAGAGCTATGCAAGCTTACGAAACAGAACCACTATAGAATAAAAGCTGAATTATTGCGAAACGAGGGATAAAAAAATTAATCGAATAAACTAATTAAATCAATCGAATGTTTCCCATTTGACCACGCCCACTTTTCCAGGGTCGGCCGAAGCTGGCAAAGTGCCCAAATCGTCGTCAGGGCCGAATTCGGCCCCTTCGGTCACGTGATTATTAATATCCGACTTTGGCGACCGTATAAGCAAAGAATCTAACAAAGATGGAAAATCCGCAGAGTTGGCGTTTCGCGACGAATCCTTATCCGCCAAATTCAAATCGATCAATAATCCGTCTTTCTCGCTCGTCATTGGCCGATTTCGACCAATGGCGTCATTACGGCTATTGCTATTTGTCGGAGCGGACCAATCGGAGGACGAGTCGGCTTTCGAGACTTCGATTCGCTCATTTAGCAACGAATCGACGTTTTGAGGCGGTTGAACCTATAGAGTAAAGAATTCTGAGCGATGCCGAGGATGACCTGGGTAATAAATTACGAGCTTTTGCTACAATGAGGCGAAAAAATGAAAAAATTAAAAAAAAAACAAAAATGTGTATAATATATAGCTATAAATTAGTGACGTTAATCAGTTAATTATTAGAAATTAAAAAATCATTAAAAGTTAAACTACAGTCGAACTCAGATAATGCCAACTTCGGATAACGCTATTTTCCGATTAATGCACCAGGCACGTAGCTCGGGGGGGGCAGAAACCCAAAAATTCAGAAAAATAGAACTTTTTAAACGTTATTTTGTGCTACTTTTGGCCTTTTTGGGTTTGGTCCCCCCAAAAATTGGTGTTGGTCTCCCCAAAATAGGACGGCCAGCTACATGTCTGTAATGCACACAAGCACGCATAGTCCCGGCAAAAATTAGTATATTAGTCAGACAGCTCGCTTAATGCAAACTCGAATAATGCGCAATGCCCACACGGCTAACATGAACGCAGCATATAAATCGCTGTGCAAGAGCATACGCTTAATGCACACCTCGGATAATAAGCACGCGGACCTCGGATAATGCACACGTGGATGATATTTACTACATACCAGGGTTTCTTTTTTTCGTACAGGGTTGTTTGTACATGTACGAAGATGGTCCTCAAAAGTCTTTTTACATTTTGTACATGCAAATTTTTGTGCAGTATAATACAGTACAGTAGCGATTTTAGTGTGGTAAAACAGGGTTTGTCGACCTTTGGTAGTGTATTTTAGCTAATTTCTGGATTTCTGACGCCAAAAATTACTATAAATTGTCTCAAAACGGCGCGAAGCGCCGAAAAAATTCCACATTTTTCTATTCTAAATGCAATTTCTGCCATTATAAAGATAAAGTGCCCGCCCTGAATGTTGACGCTCTAATAAGCTTAACAGGATGATAGAGCATGCGAAAGGATATATGTTTAACACGTCGGTTATGCGTGGGCGGAAATATAAGACCGACGTGTAAAAGATATATCCTTTGGTAAGCTCTATCATCCTCTGAAGCATATTAGAGCGTCAACATTCATGGCGAGTAGTGTATATAGAACACACAATTACTCATTTCGGCGCAAAGCGCTAAAAATTTTTTGGAAATTTTACACCTTTTTACAGTTTTTGTCCTCCCAAAAATCTTTGTACATTTTGTACACACAAATGTTTGTGTACTATAATATAGTACAATAGCGATTTTAGTGTGCTAAAACAGGGTTTCCAATCTTTAGTAGCGTATTTTAGCTAATTTCTGGGTCTCCGAGGGCAAAAATCACTAAGAATCGTCTTAAAATGGCGCGAAGCGCCGAAAATTTAGACATTTTTCCTTTTGAAATGCAATTTCTGACATTACAAAGATATATAGAAGACAAATTACTCATTTGGGCGCGAAGCGCCGAAAATTTTTGCGAATTTCAGACCTTTTTTACAATTTTTGTCTTCCCAAAAATCTTTGTACACGTACAAAGACGGTCCCGAAGGGTCTTTGTACATCGGGAAAAATCTTTGCCGAGTACAAAAAAAACACTGCTGCATAACATGTTGCCTTATGCAGAATATAGAAAGAATTGTTATTATTACACTATTTATTCTACAGGAGCAGGCAAGGATACACAAGATTCGATTGAAGCGACGATAGATTCAATTTCGCTTTAAGTGGAAATTTAAGAAAATTCACACTCCGATTAATGCACACAACTGTAATTAAAAATTACTTATCATTTATAAATTAGTGATCAAAAGTTTAAAAAGTTGAAAAAATATTGAAAATAAAGTTACGAAAAGATTAAATATCACGTACCTACAAATTGATGATTAAAAATTTAAAACTATTCAAAATAAATAATCAAAATTAGTGGTTAAAATTACGAAATTATTAAAAAATCGATTAAAAATAAAATTGATAAAAAATTGAGAATCATGTAAAAATTAGTGATTAATAATTAAAAAATTCAGAAATATATAAAATAAATTAATAAAAATTAGTAATCATAATAAAGTAAATGACTGAAAATTAAAAAAATTTTAAAATAAAATTAATTAAAAATTAGAGATTAAAATTGCGAAATTATTAAAAATAAAATCGATCAAAACTTCATGATTGGGAATAAGTGATTAAAAATTTAAAAAATTAAGAATAATCAGAAATTAAAATAAATGGAAATAAAAAAATAAAAATCATGAATTAAGAATTAGCGATATAAATTAAATAAAAAATTGAAATAAAAGTGCAATACGCACCTTATTGATTTCTAACGTCGACGGCGTCGCTAAATCATCGACGTCGTTGCGCGACGTCGCGGCTATGGTACTACTCAACGCCGTCGAGCGTTCCAGTCGCGTTAGAAGCTCAGTCGGCGATGCGAAAATGTCGCGCAACTCGTCTATGAGCGATTGTTGCTTCGCCGCCAACGGCGACGAAGCGCGACGTCGCCAAGCCACGACGGCGGCCGCGGCGTCGACGACGTCATCGCCCGTCGCGTCGACGCACTGGTTGTTAAATTTTTCGTCGCGACGCGAATTTTTTTCGTCGCGACGCGAATTTTTTTCGTCGCGACGCGAATTTTTTTCGCCGCCGATGTAGTCGTTGACGTCAACTAAGAGTGTCGTCGACGACGACGCCGGCCGAGGAGGCGGCGCGACGAACGGTCGCCGTTGCTTTGATAGCGCGGAGGCGTGGCGAAAAGGGGGCGTGGTGAATTTTTTGATCGACGATGATTGGGTCTTACGACGATCGATCGACGAACTGCGATAATACGCATAAGATTCATGCGAATCCGTAGCCAAAAGGTTTCAGACACACATAGGCGTGGGAGAGGGTCTGGACCACACGTTGGCGTGGGGGAGAGGGTTTACACCCCCAGAAGTTAAAAACAGATTAGCAGTGACGGATCTAGGATTTTTCTAAGGGAGGGAGGTGGTATCCCAAGTTTTCCAAAAACAATCAAAAATAGGTCCGAAAATTTGCCCTTAACGTGCGAAATTGCGTTTTTTCCGGTGTTTTACATTGTTTACTTTTACATAAGATCACTATTGACGCAATATTTTTCTTAAAATTTTTAAATTTTTCGACAATCTGGTGCAAAAAAAATCAACAAATTTCTTTGACTTTAACACAAACCTGGTGCAGAAGCGCCGGAAAAATTCGTGAAATTAAGGCGGATAGACGTCTGGAAGCATGATTTACTGCTTAATTTCCCGTATTTATAGCATTTGATGCGAAACATCGAAAGTTTTAATTGAAAATAGAAAAAAATTATGCCAAAAACAGCTGTTCGGAAAGATTTTAAAAAATATGGTCACTGACGGCCAAAAATTATTGCAAGTTGCATATCCATTCTTTATCTCGCCAAATATTTTCGGCCAATGAGGGGCGGCGCCCCTCGCCCTTTCCTTAAATCCGCACCTGCAGACTACTGTAGATCCCGTAGAATTCTATTTGTATGTAGTAACATTTTTGGCGATTCTAGCCAATCTGACTCCAAAATTTGCTTGCTGCCCACGTATGGTCTAGCCAGCCCCCCCCCCCCCACAGGCGGACCCCAAAATCGATTTAAAGAAGAGGGTGAGGGGGCGGCCGCCCCCTCGCCCTTTCCTTAAATCCGCACCTGCAGACTACTGTAGACCCCATAGAATTCTATTTGTAGTAACATTTTTGGCAATTCCAGCCAACCTGAATCCAAAATTTTCTTGCTGCCCACGTATGGTCTAGCCAGCCCCCCCCCCACAGGCGAACCCCAAAATCGATGAGACCCGATAGACTCCATAATTAATTTTTGGTGCTATTTTTGGCAATTTTGCCCCATCGGACCCTCAAAATTTGGTTACTGGCAATATATAGGTTGGGCCCTCCCCTTTTTTCGCAAGGGTCCGACAAAGAGAAGTACAATTTCCCAAATGACACCAGAAGGTCGCTCAGAGTTTAGGACGGCATTAATGATCAATAGTAAATGTTATTGTTTCAGCATGTTTCAGCTTTTACTATTATTTTTAATTTTTTAAATTTTTAATAATTAATATTTTTTATATTTTAGCATCTTTTGAGTTCATAAAATTAAAATTCTTAATTTTAATATAATTTTTAAAAAGCCTAGCCAGAGCGAACACGTTAAAAGTATTGATTTCACTTGTTTTCATTACAACTACCTCGAATTATAAGTACAGTTGTCGCCATGAAAGATGACGCGCTATTATCTCTTTTTTATTATTATAATACACCATTAATCTGTATCATCCCGTTAATCTAGCAATGTGGACGGCGCAATTCAACTATTAATAGCGATAACAAGCAGGAAGCGCGCACGTGAATGCTGGAAGCGCGCACGTGAATGTCGTCCTATATTTAGGCGAGCCAACATTAAAATCAATATTTTTGCAAGCCGGCGACAGACGATGGAGAATTTTGCAAAAAGGTACGCAATACAGAGCGATGTACGTAGCACTTATTAAGGAGTTTTTAAACATTTCGAATTGATTTTTAAAAAACCTCTAAAAATGCTATTGAAATTTTCTAGATGAATTGATATATAAATAATAATTAATAGACAGTGCTCGGCTTGCAAAAATATTCATTTTAATGTTGGCTCGCCTAAACATAAACGTGCGCGCTTCCTTCTTGTTGGCGCTATTAATGGCTAAATTGCGCCGTCCGCATCGCCAGACTAACGGGATGATACAGATTAATGGCGTATAATAATAAAAAAGAGATAATAGCGCATGATGGACGAAATGCGGCGCTCGCGATGCACCATCTATTACAATTCTGAGGGTGATAGCGCGTCATCTTTCATGGCGACCACTGTAGAAAGGCCAACATTTTGAAAAGTTTTCCAGAGACTTTAAAAAGAAGCTTCGACTTGTTTGTGATTTTTATTAGTTTTATTTTTTAATAAAATGTTTCTTTTGTATTTTTCGTATAAAATTTCGAAATGATTTGAAATTTAGTGATTCAATATACATATAAACACCGACAATAGATTTACTTAATGCGTTTAGAAATTCAATACTTTTAAAAATATTCAAAATGATTTATCCACCGTGTTTTTTTGCAAAATGCCTGAAATCACCTATTAAATATAATCTAATATATTTTTTGGCAATCCTAACATGAAGGCCAAACTCAAAGACTCATTTATCCAGAGTACCTAAAAAAACTGAACTAACCAGCTCAAAATCGACCAAATTTAGGACAAAGCCAAATTTTTGTAGTAAAAATGAGCCAAGTACGGAACAAACTGGGGAAATTTCACACGAGTCGATTAGATGAAATACGTTTTTTTCGAAAAGAAATAAAAAAATAAAAAATAAAGACATAAATTTTTTTTTCAGATTCAAAACCTAGAAAGAAATAAACAAATTTTGAAGGATCAAAAACAAAACAATTAAAAACATTAAGAAAAATTAAATAACAAACAAAAAATACAAAATGCGATAAAAATCAGTAATAAAAAATTGAAATTAAATAATAACAAAAATTAAAAGAGTCGAATGACTACTGTAAAAAAATTAAGCTAGTGCGAATCGGCTAAATTACTCATACATTGAAAAAATGAAAATAAGGAAAAAAATAAATTATTAAACTTAAATCAAATTATATTAAAATTTTGGCCAGCTGCCGCCGGTGTCTTGTATTCTAAGGCGACATGCTTACATCCTATTCTAGACTAGCCCGCTGAATGACATTAATTAGATTAATTAATTATTATTTTATCACTTGTCTATTTAATTAATTATTATTAATTTATCCGCCCTTTTAATGATATGCAGTTTTTACACCTATTATGAAAAATTATTAGCTTATTTGAATCCACAATCTAAGGTTAAAACAATGCGCTGATAATTTTTAAGACATTGCCGGAAGAAGCTTTTTTAAAGCACTGACAAAAATTTAACAAAATTGAATTATTACAAAAGTAAAAATATAAATAAAAATTGTCAAACATTATTGTAAAATTTAAAGTACGTATCCTAAAGCTAGCGCATTTATTTAAAGAAGGATTCTTATTCGATTTTCCGAGTAAGCTTCAGAAGGGTGGAGAAAAAAATCAAAAGATATGACACTGCCAAACAATTGGTAAAGAAATCAAACATCAATTACATATGTACAGTTATCGCCATGAAAGATTAGGCGCTATCACCCTCAGAATTAAAATATAGTCTGTTTCATTTATTCGAGAGCTTTTTAGTCAATTCTTTAAAGGGCTACAGTAAGCTAAACAAGACGAATTACTGTACTTCGGCAGATCAGCTCAGTGAGGGCGAGTGGCTAGAATTCTTCCATTTTTAATGCACGAATACGCCCAGATAAATTTGATTTAGGCATTTAATCAGTGCTGGGACATACTACAGTAAGTGCGCTAAACAAAAAGCTATCGGCTGGAATCGAACCCGGGTTGCTTCGACTACAAGCAAGAGGTTTTACCACTAAGCTATGCGGGAGTTGGCAGATTTTCTTAACATCTTAGTCGATTGTGTTTAAAGTGTCGACTCAGGATAAGATGAATAAGCGAGTTTTATCAGTAAGTCAATTGATCTGCTGGAAGACGAGAATAAATTATGCCGCAAAAATGTTATTGAAAAACCCTTTGCTATGTAGCTACAGTGAGATCTAGCGACTTACAGTAAATAAGAAAAAGGGGTTACTGTAACCTCCGAAAACATTTACTGAAAAAGCTCTCGGATAAATGAAACAGACTATAGATGGTGCGTCGCGAGCGCCGCGTTTCGTCCATCATGCGCTATTATCTCCTTTTTATTATTATACGCCATTAATCTGTATCATCCCGTTAATCTGGCGATGCGGATGGCGCAATTTAGCTATTGCGCCAACAAGAAGGAAGCGCGCACGTGAATGCTGGAAGCGCGCACGTGAATGTCGTTCTATATTTAGGCGAGCCAACATTAAAATCAATATTTTTGCAAGCCGGCGACGGACGATGAAGAAATTTGCAGAAAGGTACGCAATACAGAGCGATGTACGCAGCACTGATTGAGGAGTTTTTAAGCATTTCAAATTGATTTATAAAAAAACCTCTAAAAATGCTATTGAAGTTTTTTAGATGACTTAATATATAAATAATAATTAATAGACAGTGCTCGGCGTGCAAAAATATTGATTTTAATATTGGCTCGCCTAAAAATAGAACGACATTCACGTGCGCGCTTCCTTCTTGTTGGCGCTATTAATAGCTAAATTGCGCCGTCCGCATCGCCAGATTAACGGGATGATACAGATTAATGGCGTATAATAATAAAAGAGATAATAGCGCATGATGGACGAAACGCGGCGCTCGCGACGCACTATCTATTATAATTCTGAGGGTGATAGCGCGTCATCTTTCATGGCGACCACTACGTCAGATTCAATCCGATAGAAATACTTATTATTAGAAGTTACTAACAAAAGCACTAAAAACCAAGATTACAATTGTAGTGAACGACATTTCAGATTATTACAGAGAAAAAACGGAATTAAATTTTTGTATAGAAAAACAGAAATAAATATAAAAATATATAAAAAACAGAAACAAAACTGAGAAAAACTTGAATAAAAATGAAATCAATACTCCGATCTATTCGATAATTTATCGATCGATTCGTTCGACGTATAATCCGACGATTCGCCCAACAAAGTGATAAGGGGTCTGCTTATAACCTAAAAATTTTTATGAAATGGAAAAAATTAAATTAAAAATTAAATCCAAATAATTTACCGGTTTATTCAAAGATCCAGTGGAATTTGGATGCGTTAACTTTTCGGCGAACGGAGCCGACGATTTATCGCTCGAAATAAGGGACAATTTATTAGTACTGCCCGATCTGGAGCTCACTGCTGATTCATCCTCAAGAGAGCATTTGAAATTATAATGAAAATATTATTTAATTAAATAATTACATAATCGTATAATTGACTGATATAAGTAAATTAATGTTTTATTAAATAATTAGGTATCGATTTTAAATTGCAAGAAACGGTCAAAAAATTAAATTTGCATATATGTAAGGGAACGTTGGATAAAATTAAAAATAAAAGGACTTACACTTTACACTACAGCGCACGTTGTAAGCTTTATACTTATACGCTTTACATTTTTTAATAATGGTAACAAGCAGGTACAGTACAATCAGCATAATATAATACACGATACATATTATAAGTAATAAATGTACATAAGAGTACAGCACACTTAATGCTCAGTACACTTTATACCAGCGGTAGTCACAACTTACATAAAATCAATTCAGGACCAGAAAAGGGCAAAATTAACATTTGAATAAAAAGATACGTGTAAAAGACTTAAATAGCTATTTTAATTACAACGCATATTCCGGGGTTTTAGTTTAGCATGTTTCGAAGATGGGATTACATGAAAAAGCCATATTACAATATGCCTTTAGAGTGCTGTTTGTTTAAACTAGCAAAAAAATTAAAACTTTAAAAATTTAAACTAGAACCCAAGTTACTTTGAATTCATTGAGCATGACTCTAAAATCACGCATCGCTTCTTTGCCTTTGGTTTTCACCTGAGAAATGCCAATTTCACGTATAGGCAAATACAGCATGAAATAAACAAAGAATGAATCAACGCATAAAAACTAGAAAAAATAGTGAATACAAATATTAGCATTAATTACACATAAATAAAACTTAGCGAATAAAAAAGGTTTTTGTAAAGAAATGCTGCAATCCTGTCAATCCGGACTATGTAAGAAACAATATAGGTATATAGAGTAAAGATAAAGTAAAGTAGTACTGTACAAAAATTAGAATTATTAAAAAATTATCAATTATTAGAAACTATTAATTAAATTAATTAAACTAATTATTAAATAAATCATTATAAATTATTCACTCATCATATATGCAAGTAAAGTTACTAATCAAAAAACTTAAGTAGTAAGTTGAAGGTTTATATACATATAGTGCTGAATTTTCTTGAGATAAATTACAAAATGTCTGAATTTTGATAGAATTAAATGGGGAACGAGAAGGGATGACAAATCTAAATTCAAGTATTATTGGTCACTCTGAAATTTCAGGAAATAAGTGAAAAATTTCATGACAAAAAAGAAAAAAACGAATTTCCAGGAAAAAGCCTGTATTATAACAATTTAAACGTTGAATAATGTAATCTGACTGGTTGAAAATATAATACTTAGATTCATCAGATTAGACTGAGAGTAACACAATTGATATTGAGCGCTCTTCATAGGATAATAATCCAATACCATAAATTTAATCATAGTATGATATAAGAGAAAATGAATAATATGCATTTTAATGCAATTTAATCTAAAAATCAATGAGCAAATAGTTGAGTCAATAATAAAGAATACGAGTTCACAGATGTTAAAATTATAAAAATAAACAGAACACTCGTCATTGATTAATTACATAATTTTGATCACTAATCCATACCTACAATAATAATTTAAAAATGAAAATAATTTAAATTTATTCAAACTATGCATATTGAAATAAAATTTCAAGAAAATCGTTGAAAATTGATTACTCGAATTACAATGAGAAATATGAGAAGAAGTAAAAAATGCAGACAAGATAAAATATTTTTAAGAATCAAAAATAATAATACACGATTCATTATAGAAAAATGAAAAACTAAACACGTTAGAGGATTTGAAAAAAGCCATCGGAAAAGTGCAAGTTGATGTTAAGGTTTTGAATGTCGAAGTCCTGAGCTAATTTTCGACTTAAAAATAATGAAAAAGGCAAAGTAATTAATCAAAATCCGCTAAATCAAGGATTTTTGCTTTTAACTTATCGCTGACAAATCAAATTCAATTAATCAGGCCCGTATCTAAGATTTTTTTTGAGGGGTACAGTAAATTTAGAGGTCAAATATTTCCAGAACCAAGGCAAAAATAAGTGCATTTTTGAGCATACTTAGGCGAGCTCTATACAATCGTGGAGGAAAATGTTTAAAAATGTCATAACATTTTCATTTCATTTTATTTTGAAAGAAAAAGCCTTCAAATTATAAATACAATTGATTTCGCATCATTCAATCGGCAAGCAATTTCATTTCACTTTTTGTCTCTGTATTCAAACTTTCTGTTTTGCAAAGAAAAGCAATATAGAAATCGGATGATTCAGTGCGAAGAGCCGACAAGATTCGACATGCTCTTCATATGTATCTAACTCACAGGCACATAGCTGACCGTTTTATTTTGGGTGGACCAACACCAATTTTTGGGAGGGACAAGCCCAAAAAAGCCAAAAATAACACAAAATAACGTTTAAAAAGCCCTATTTTTCCAATTTTTTCTGAATTTGGGGGTCCGAACCCCCCAATCCCCCAAGATGCCTGCCTGCTAACTCAAATTTCAACGATTGAGCGCCACATATGTAAGACTCGAAACTAAAAACAAACAATTTTTCATTTTCTAGCTCCGAAAATGCCCAAAAAAAGACTTTTTTGACCGAGTTTTAGACCTACTTCCAGAATTTTCATTTTCCCCTCGGGGAACCGTTTTGAGATTCAAAAATTATTTTTCGTTTACGGCCCCCGCCCCTGAATTATAGCTATCAAATATCAATGTCAAATCGTTCGACTTACTTCAAACGTCAAATCGTCCAACAATTATTCAGTAAATTAATCTTATCTGGTGATTGATCGAAACTCATTATTAACCATTTCCTAGAATTTGGAAGCCTGCCCAAAATTCAAAAACACAAATTTAGATTCAACTGATTTATTACAACTGAATTATTACGATGACTACGTGATTTTAATTGTACAGGGTGGCCGAAAGAAGGCTACGCTCCGGATATTATATAATAATATAAGCGATAAACGACATCGAATTTTAAAGACCGAGTGCATTATATAGGTAGACACGCCTTTGTTTAAGCCGCGAAAAAATTTGGCCAGCTGCCAGCACTACGTGCACTACGTCGATCTGTCCACATCTCACTTCGAATTATCAAACACCGGAGTCTCTACATTGAAAAACATTACTGCTCAAATATGTACCCTTTTTTACAATATACGTAATCTAAATAATTAATTAGCACATTGTTTAAACCCCAGGAGCTGTACGCGTTCTAATAAGTGCAACAAGCTTCCGAAACAACGATAGAAGAGGGGACAGATTGATGGCAGAATCTATGACGCTTCCGGCGTTTAAACAATAACGAAGTAGGAAGTAAACCAATTGCGATACCATCAGAACCTTTGGCACCTGGCCAAAATTTTTTCCAGTTCAAAGAAAGACATTTTTATCTATTTAGTGCGACCGGTCTTAACATTTTTTGTTCATATCAGCCAAAGTTATGACCTGTTATATCGGATTGTAGCCTTTTTGGGCCACCCTTTATATGGTGTTTTCGTCGGTAAAAAAATGAGCCAACCGTCGTGTACAGTGCGTTTCAGAGCATTGAAAAATTATGTATTAAATTTCTTCCATCACTGATAAAAATGAAAATCTTTGAACGTGATAGAAGATATAACAGAACTGTTCTGTTTTATGTACTGGATTTCACGATAGATAAAAATCACGGAATTTTATTTTAAAGTAATTTATCTTCGAAAACTAAAATAAAACTCAATAAGGATCAAATAATTGGCAAAATGCTTTAGTATAAATATTAAACATTCTGAATTCTTAATTTGCATACTTTTTAAGCTTTTTGTTATTTCAATTCAACTCCGTCATTTTTATGTTACGATTTGTGAATACAGAATGGCATACCTTGCTTTTAATCTGCTTCATGAAAGCTCCTCCTTCTTTCTGGAGAAACCAAAGCATTTATAAATAAGCGGAGTATAAGATTAATTAATTGAATAAATAATTACACATTAAGACTACAGTGGGATAAGGCCGTACATGATCTTAAAGGATTTCACCCCTTTTAGAAAAATATTCACCCCCCAGAAAAATTTTCACCTCATCAAAAATTTTTTCACCTCACTTACAATTGGCGATTTTTTGAAAGTTCCCACCGAAAATTTTCTAAAAAATTTGTAGAAAAGATGCTTTTTAAGCGTTTTTAGCTATCTGTTTGCTCAAAAGCGCCAAATTTTCGGCGCTTCGGGCCATTATACTCATGTTTTGACTATATTTTTTCAATTTATTCCGACTTTTCTGATTTTTTTGTTTTTTTGTTTTTTTGCTCTACAAAGATAGATCATCGTCAGAAACGCTAAAAAATGATGTTTTTGACGAGTACCCAGTGTTTTTTCTTTTGAACTCGGCAAAGATTTTTCCAGATGTACAAAGACTTTTCTGTAGCGTCTATGTACGTGATATAAAGATTGTTGGGAAGACAAAAATTGCAAAAAAGGTCTGAAATTCGCAAAAATTTGCAGCGCTTCGTGCCGGAATGAGTATTTGTGTGTTCTATATATCTTTATAATGGCAGAAATCACTTTTCAAAAGGAAAAATGTCAATTTTTGGCGTAGGACGATTCTTAGTGATTTTTGCCCTTAGAGACCCAGAAATTAGCTGAATAAACTGTCAAAAGTCGAAATACGTTGTTTTTACCACACTAAAATCGCTACTGTATTATATTATAGAACCCAAAAATTTGTGTGTACAAAATGTACAAAGATTTTTGGGAAAACAAAAACTGTAAAAATGTGCAAAATTCCTAGGAAATTCCGGCACTTCGCGCCAAAATGAGTAATTGTTTGACATATATATCTTTAAAATGGCAAAACTTGCATTCAGAATTGAAAAATGTCAAATTTTAGGCGTTTCGCGCCGTTTTGAGACGATTTTTAGTAATTTTTGGCGTGAGAAACCCAGAAATTAGCTCAAATACCCTACCAAAGATCGAAAAACCTGTTTTACCGCACTAAAATCGCTATTGTACTATATTATAATGCACAAAAATTTGCATGTACAAAATGTACAAAGACTTCTGGGGACCATTCGCATACATGTACAAACGGACCTTGTACAAAAAACACTTGAAAGTACCTACCATTTTTGAACCCAAAACAGGCACTTAATAATTCCATCTCCCATAGAATTCCCATGCTGTGCATGTATGGATGAGGCTAATGAAAGAAAACGAATACTCTGACAATTGAAGATAAAAATCTCTGAGTTACAGCCAAAAAACGATTAAGAAGTATTTAAAACTGTCTAGAATACGCTTCGTATTCTCTGTTTAACAAGATCTATAATCATACGAACGACCAATTACTCAAACAAAATTGAGCAAGGATATACCAGTTGAAAATAAAAATAGAAGAAATTTATATAAAAAGAAAAAAGATAAAACATACAGAAATAAGATTTGAACAAAATCAGAGCAAAAATAATACAAAAAGCCTGAAAAATAAAAGATTAAGTAAGACATTTCAATAAATATGTAAATAATTAAGGAAGGATAGATAATTAAAAAGATTGATAGATAAATAAATGAACAGACTAATAAATAAGTAAATAAAAAACAAATATATGAAAAAGTAATAGTAGACTTTAAATATTGCTTTTAAGTATGTGAACTAATCAACAACCTTTCATGGCTATATTTCAACTTGTAATTAAAAATTTTACACTCTCAATAGTTTTAATAATGAAGATAGGCAGATCTAAAATTAAATTTAAGCCGAAAATTACAACAGGTCGGAGGATAATAGTGATCCTTAAAATTTGTGCAAAATAATGGATTGCCAAATAAAATTTTTTAGCGCGCTCTTAAAGACGGGTCGGCATCTCACATAGGCGTGGGGGTTTGTAACCCCCCAGATTACTGCAGACCTCAGAATTCTATTTTTAGTAACATTTTTGGCAATCTTACCCATCCTGACCCCCCAGAATTTTCTTGCAGCCCATGTATGGTAGGCATTGAATTTCCAATTCTTGGTCCAGTTCTAAAGCATATCAAAATAAATGAAATTACATTCAACTGCTACGCTTCAATATTTTCCAAATTTTGTCATATGGTACCTGAAAGAGATAAAAACTGACTTATTGAACTATTAGATTTTTGGTTCCAATTAAGTTTCAGACAAGTGCCAAAAAATTTTTGACCCAGATTCAAGTATTAGCTTAAATTGATTAATTTACAAGTAATATTTTTAATCATCCCTATTCCAAAAATCGCTGAAATCAGAAACTAATTAATATTTTAGGCTCCAATTACGACTAAGCCACTGCTGCATTTTCGGCTCAATTCCAAGGATAAGCCAAAAATCAATAGTCTTCTGTAACAATTTAAGTTACATACTTTTATTCAATTTTTATCGATCCCAATTGCTGAAATCGGTTAAAAAAAATTAATCAATTTATGATTAATATTTTTGGCTATATGCTAAATATTTTTCAAATAGGTTTTCAAATCTAACCAAAATTGATAAATTTACGCATATTTTTTGGGTCCCGATAATAACCTGAAAAAATCTTGTCCCTAACTCGATAATGGGCCAGCCGGTAGTAGGTGGCGCGTCTGGGGAGCAATGCTGTAGGATAGGGCTGGTTATAACTTAGGTTGAGGCTCTATATTCTGCAACCTGAGATAAGCCAGAATGCATAATGTAGCATACCTTATCTGACAGTGTTGATCTCCAGTTCTCTCAGCCTAGGTAGGCTTGGGGAGCATTCTGATGCAAAGAGCTGGATCGATAGGCGCCCCTCCCCCAAGCTAAGGGCCCAGCTCATGCAACTCTGTTCATGCAACTATTTTATGCATTTCCTGTAACGTTATAATGCTGTTATACATTCTTTTTAGTTCGGCTTCATTTTTGATTTTGGTGAATAAGTTTTCCGATTGTAAACACTAATGCAATCGGCGATCTGGGCGAGAAGAGCAGAGGTGCGCACCA
Source organism: Mermis nigrescens (assembly GCA_036768485.1). Taxonomy (NCBI): domain Eukaryota; kingdom Metazoa; phylum Nematoda; class Enoplea; order Mermithida; family Mermithidae; genus Mermis; species Mermis nigrescens. The sequence goes on along the minus strand of JAVLUZ010000163.1, from coordinate 703,987 downwards.
AAGAAGAGTTTCAACTCATATTCGACGATCCGCCGGTTCAATCCAGTGAGCTAAAACACAGGCTTGTTCACAATTTGACGTCAGAAGAAGCTACATAAAACATATTTTTGGCTTAGTAAGATGCGCTCTATTATAAACGTTTTTTAAAAATATGCTCACAATTTTTTCATTTGCAGTCTTATAATCTTGTAAGCTTTTGTGCTTTTGGTGCCTATGTACTGCGTTGCCTGGATTTTGAAACCAGGCCCATTGCTTTTGGATTTTTGACATCATCAGTAGTAATTTTATTCAAGTATACGCTAGGCGCTAGGCAAACTGTTGAGACAATATTTTAAATGACATTATTTTAAAAATAGGATTGTCAAATTTTTCTAAAGCGTAATTTTATGATAACTTTTCCAGAAAAATTGGATAAGTTCAATTAAATCGTCCTTAATATTTATTTTGATACTTGGAATATCTTTTACTAAAATGGGTGCATAGTGTGGGTAGTCATACGTTTTGTCAATAATGTTGTGGTAGGAAGCTTCCACCTTAACAATTCTTAGCAAGGAGCCAACACATCTCCAACAATTTGTGGTTCTAAAATGTTGCGTAAAATGCAAAAGCTTCAGTACTACCATTGTGCATCTTTGGTTCCTTAATGCTAAATGTTGACTGCACTATCTTTTCATCTTCAAATCCTCACCTTTCTTTTATTTTTAATGGTAATGTTATTGATCCTATGAGTTCACCATTTATTAATACTTGTACTCGTTTAGCTGTGCTGTGATGTTTAAACAATATTCTCTTTTGTTTAATTTCTTCGCCATTCAAAAGGCAAAACTTTAAAGCCTTGACAAATTTATCAATTGAATCATAGCATCTAACTGGCATCTTTAATATATGCTCTTTATCATAAACATCTACAGTTCTTGTCACGGAAATTGCAAACGCAGTGCCGCTGTGATCTACTACAATTGACCAACTACAGTAGAACGCAAGCACTTCTATCGTAGCCACAGCGTGTTCGGCCATAGTAAGATTGAGTTCGGCCTTAGTAGATCGCAGCTAGCATATTGCGTTATTTGTCACACAAACGGGAAAAAAATTTCTCAATCTGCTTTGATTTTTTGCATGCGTGCGTCTCAAAAGTGTGTGCATGCTGCAGGTCCAGTCCGAGAAAAAAGGTAAGAATAGATTGGAATTTTCGTGCATATCATTATAATTCTCGCTTCCTCCATTGTAATCTAAGAGATAATGGGCATAAAAATGAAAGAAAATAGTATTTCCTGTGTGCGATCAATTGCATACTGCTCTGCCGCAAAAGATCATTTTAAAATTAATTTCAGGCTGCGAGCGTTTTGCGTTTTAAAACAAATTCATAGCCAATGAAGAGCAAAAGATTCCAAAAATCACATAGGCCCAAAAATTTCTTTTGCCATTAGTTATATGATTTTAAAAAGCGCATCTTTTTGACTAAATCAAAATTAGAAATAAAATCAAAGCAAATTGCTCTTATTTTTTGGAGGGAAAGGTTTTTAAAAAGGTATTTTCATTCTTCTACAAACCATATTTTTCACTATTATATTGCAAAATTGGGAAGAGAGAATGGATAATGACTGTAAGGTCTAAGCTAGATGAAAATTTAACAAAATAGTGAAATACAAATGACAAATACTTTTGCAAATTTATTGTACATCATCCTTAGTAGATCGCGAATAGTAGAATGAGATGACCTTCTTAATGCGTATTAATACAAACATACAGTATGCGTGTCTTTTTCTTTAACGAATCGGAGAGTAATATTACCACGCCGTTATTTTGTTACAATGATGACCGTTTTACGCAAGTTGTAGGTTCAACACGTGCTGCATGCAGCGTGGAAGGTTCCCTGTGCGCCTAAGTACGTGCTTTGTGCCTGCTGTATGCAGCGTAAATCGGAAAGATAAAAATAGCCAGGCTGGCCGTTCTTTTGATGCAGGCATGGAAGAACGAAAATCTATTTTGTTGAAAAAATTATACTAAATTAGCGTCTGAAGTGATTGGATAAAATAAATATACTTTTATTACATAATTTTATATTAATATTTACATAAGGATACAATTAGTGATATTAGAGGGGAACTGACATGAAATACGACTAGACAGGAATTTGAAAATTGATATTTAAAATTAATTTTAAAATGAATGAATCAATTAATTAATCATAAATCTTTACTCGATTCTTTTATAGTGGTGAAAAGAATAATAAAATTAATCATATGTCATACCAGCATAGCATGGGGATTCTGGAGGGATGAAACCTAAATGATTTTGTATTAAAAACACCGTTGATGCTCCTTCCTTCTGGCCACAAATGGCCATGGAGGGATTGTGACCCCAGAAGTTGAAATACATACCCCTGCAAATTACTGTGGACCCCAGAATTCTATTTTTAGTTATATTTCTGGCGATTTACCTTATTCTGACCCCTAGAATTTAGGTGCTGCATATTTAAAATTTTTGTTACATAAAGTAAAGTAAATAATAAATATTGTTATGCGTTTAAACAACAAAATTGATAAAAAAATTCCTCATTATCCGCTTTAGAAAATATTTTGTATCTTCGCTTTTTGCATTTATTTACGATATGTACATCAATAATATATTCAGTTCAGAAGTGAAATACATCACATAGTGTCTGTCTCCTCAGGCAAGCATATAGTTCAAAAGATATTGCCCGTTCTTTTATTTCGTGCAAATTTTATTCTGACCAGCCAGCTTTCTTCGCAATTTTTCTTGTTCAATTAAAGTACTTATATATAGCGTATCTACCATTTTGTATTTATTCTATTCAGCGGACATACGCCTACACACACATGTAATAAGGGCAAGGCTTGAAAACAACAAATTTTTACCTCCTGATATTTTAATACACAAGCTCACAAAGATTTTGCTCGCGTTCCCTCGGTCTATATGATTTTTAAAATCTTTTGCTCTTCATTGGCTATGAACTTTGTTTTAAAAACGCAGAACGCTCTCAGCCTGAAATTAATTTTAAAATGCTCCTTTGCGGCAGAGCAATATGCAATTGATCGCACACAGGAAATACTATTTTCTTTCATTTTTTATGCCCATTATCTCTTAGATTAGATTCCAATGGAGGAAACGAGAATTATAATGATATGCACAAAAATTCCAATCTATTTTTACCTTTTTTTCTCGGATTGGACGTGCAGCATGCACACACTTTTGAGACGCACGCATGCAAAAAATCAAAGCAGATTGAGAAATTTTTTTCCCGTTTGTGTGACACATAACGCAATATGCTAGCTGCGATCTACTAAGGCCGAACGCAATCTTACTATGACCGAACACCACGTGGCTACGGTAGAAGCGCTTACGTTCTACTGTAGTTGGTCAATCGTAGTAGATCACAGCGGCGCTGCGTTTGCAATTTCCGTGACAAGAACTGTATTATTTTTAGGTTAGTTTTGTCTTTTCTAATATTTCCCAGTTAGGATGATAGATCATTTGGCATAGGCCGCATTCCCAATCTCCAGTTAATTTAATTTTTTTCAGTAAATGTATACTATAAATTGAGCTTTAAGTATTTTGCTGATCACTTATTGCGTAGCTCAGTAAGATTACATATAATTGATCCACGTTTTACACATTTGCTTAAGTATAAAATCATTATCTACTGCAACTTTGTTGATCTTAAATACTTTACTCCCAAACCCGGTCAAAAGTTATCAGCATAGCTGTTCTAAGCTATGCATTATGTTTTTCAGGCACATCTCTACTACAACAAAGTAGATAATAAACATAGCTAACCGCATGTACAATTAAGTGGCTTTTGAACGGCATTTCTTGTTGTGCTTAATGTTGATGCATGATTCAGCATTTCATTGCATGTTTTTACATTCGGCGCATTCCCATAACTATCAAAATATTCGCAATTGTCATTTTCATCGAAGTACTTACCAACCCAATGTGAGCGGGCAAATTTTCTGGATCTAGATCCATTACTAGCGCAACAAGTTTTGCAAAAAGGTGGGAGTCCATCACTAGGGAAAACTCTGAGGAATGTGTGACCCAAGTTGCTTTTTAGAATGTTTAAAAGTGAAACAGTGCTCATTTTTCCTATGCATTATAATATCAGGTCCCGGTATCCGCTGTCATCCTTGTTTGGGGTAAGATCACATGCAAACAAACACTGACCGTTTTAAAATCCTTCTCTTGTCACTCTGTTGCCCTTATTGTCTCGGGCAATATCTAGAGTTTCGAAAGGTTGATCAAAAGCGCGAACGTATTCAGTGTTTTTGAAATCCGGTCTCAAGAAGTGGTGAAGAGGGTCACACCCACAAACAACTTTTACCTAGTTTAAACTGTGCATTTAAAATTAGAGGGTGATTTTTTAATGTTACCTCTGTATGCATCCCATCTATACAGCCAAAACTGACATGCCTTGGTAGCTGGCCTGAAAAGAACGTATTATGGGGTAAACTGAGATGTGCTCGGGATATGTAGGTTCATCATAATTACTCTATGTACTAGATACTTTGCCATATTTTCACGTAGAGCTCGCTCAATAGCTAGATGCATGCTGTCAAAAATTTCGGCCTTAAGATCATAAAATTCAAACTTTTCGAAAAATTTCTTTCTTACTCAAAATGCTATAAAAAACATCATTTGTTTGGCCATGCTTGAGCCAAAATTATGGGAAATACATTATATCTGGCGTGAAGCGCCGAAAATTTAAAGATTTTACGACCAAATACAAGCAATTCTCTGATCTTTCTGTGCATTATCTTATCTTTCAACTTTTTTTTGCAAGCGGCCGCCCCCCTAAATATGGCCCTGCTCATTATCAGTTTCCTTCTGCATTTTCAGACGTCCCGGCATGAAAGTAAGATGGCCAAGGAAGGTAAGGTTGCATTAAAGTAGTTGCACGAACTGGGTCCTTAGTGCGGGGGGGGGGGGGTAGGGCGCCCACTGATCCAAGGCTTTGCACTAGAATGCTCCCCATGCCTACCTTAGGCTGAGAGAACCTGGAGAACAACATTGCAAGATAACTTATGCTACATTATGCATCCTGGCTTTTCTCCGGGTGCAAACAATAGAGCCTCACCCTATGTTATAGCGTGCCCAACTCCTGTAGCATTGCTCTCCAGGCTGACGCCATATACTACTCCAGTCAATTGAATTTATGCTTAACTTTTGGGATTCCGATAATTGCCAATTATTTTGGCCTGGCTCCAAAAAATCAGCCAAAACAATATTTTATGTCTAATTTTTCTGACGCGGAAATTTCACATTTCGTATATTGCTACTTATTTTGGCTCGGTTCCAAACATTGTCAAAAAGTTGATAAATTCAAAACATTAAAAAAATTTGTCTGAACAATTAGCAAAAAGTAGTCAAAACTAGTAAATTTAATGCAACCTGAAAACGAAAAACTTCAGTCGATAGAAGATGAACTATTTAAATTTGGGCCGAATTCCAAAAAATTGATATATTAAAAACTTTAAATTCAACATCTTTGTATTAAAAAAAATTTTAACGAGTTGCAAAAACTAGTCAAAATTGATATGAATTTATACACAATTTTCGAATAAAAAAAAATGCATAATTCACACACTTTCATATTGCCAAACCACTCGTTGTACTGGTGCCTAAATTTTCCATACTCGTTGCCCGAATATTGACTGCATTCTTGCTCAAATTCGTCCCGCAGACAGCCATCAAAGCCGCAATTCAAATTTTCCAGCTTATCTTCGATAAACTAAAAAATATAAAAATAAAAGTAAATAAAAATTATTATAAAAAAAACAAAAAATATTAAAACATTCGAAATAATACAAATAATATATTTTATCCTTCTCGCATTCTTAAAAATATGTAAAAAAAAATAAAAATGACTGAACAAAAACGAGGGTGGCCCAGAAAAGGTTTACATTTTACATATCGTGATTCCGGCTAATATGAGCATCGAATATTGACACCACTTGAATAACATGTAACGGCACAAAACTTAATTTTTTAAGTGGGGGTCCCCTGCAATTTTTAGGAAGCGGAGTGGGGTATGGAGGGGGTAAATGACTTCCAATTTCTGGACAAAACCGGCCAAAAATCCTTTCAAGAAACGGCCTAAAAATTCAATTTTTCAAAAATCGAGGGAGAGGGCTTAAAAAATCTTTCAGGCTTTGGAAGGGGATGGGGGAAGCCAAGTTTAGGGTGAGAGGATCGCCCATCCATCCCAGTTACAGTGGTCGCCATGAAAGATGACGCGCTATCACCCTCAGAATTATAATAGATGGTGACGTCGCGAGCACCGCAGTTTCATCCATCATGCGCTATTATCTCTTTTTTATTATTATAATCCATTAATCTGTATCACCCCGTTAATCTGGCGATGCGGACGGCGCAATTTAGCTATTAATAGCGCCAACAAGAAGGAAGCGCACGTGAATGCTGGAAGTGCGCACGTGAATGTCGTTCTATATTTAGGCGAGCCAACATTAAAATCAATATTTTTGCAAGCCGAGCACTGTCTATTAATTATTATTTGTATATTAAGTCATCTAAAAAACTTCAATAGCATTTTTAGAGGGTTTTTATAAATCAATTCGAAATGTTTAAAAACTCCTTAATCAGTGCTGCGTACATCGCTCTGTATTGCGTACCTTTCTGCAAAATTCTTCATCATCCGTCGCCGGCTTGCAAAAATATTGATTTTAATGTTGGCTCGCCTAAATATAGAACGCCTTTCACGTGCGCGCTTCCAGCATTCACGTGCGCGCTTCCTTCTTGTTGGCGCTATTAATAGCTAAATTGCGCCGTCCACATCGCCGGATTAACGAAATGATTCAGGTTAATGGCGTATAATAATAAAAAAGAGATAATAGCGCATGATGGACGAAACGCGGCGCTCGCGACGCACCATCTATTATAATTCTGAGGGTGATAGCGCGTCATCTTTCATGGCGACAACTGTACATGTATGCTAGTTGCATTAGATGGATAAAAATGTCATTGTCTGAACCGTGTATAAAATCATAAATTTTGAAATTGAACTCTGAATTTTTCGAAATCCTTTTTAAAATTTTTAAAAACTTTAAAAAATAATCAGCCAGATATGATATAATACTGGATCGTAGTCTTTTTTTGGGCTCAGCTCCAGCTTGTTCAAAAAATGAATGAATTTGATTTTTTGAACTTTGTATCCTAATGTATAATTTGAGATTTTCCAATTTTTAGTTTCTGATCATTCAAGATTAATAAATCGATTAATAGGCAGAAAATGCTTGAGCAATTAAAAAAAGGGATTAGGAAGAAAAAATAAAATTTACTTACCGATGCATATTAAAAAAAGCATATAATATGAATAAAACGCGAATTTTTACTTCAAAAGCTTAAAACGCAAAAATACCCAAACGGCGCGGAAAATCTGCAAAAATTCGAATGAAAAGATTAAAAGATAACAATTTTAAAAAATTAGTAACAATAAAAAACAAAATAAGAAACAAAAACAAAAAAATAAGTTTTTAATTAATTAAAACACATTTGAAAAAAAAGTTTTAAATCTCGGCATCAACCTGACGAAATATCTGCAATTCGAGCATTTTGGTCAAAAAATGCCTCAAATGACGCGGTCGCGACAAAATGAACGAATCGGGCGAGAAGAGAATGGATTCGCCTGGTCTAAATTGCAAAGCCTCTCGATATCCTCCAATCAGAACCACCAAAGCCCTGAGAAACGACCGGGCCACCCCGTCGCCCAATAAGTGATTCGAATTGCGAAGATTTTTCTTCAGTACCGACGACTGTGCGCAAAATTACGAAATTTGACTATTACGGTAATACTTGGGCTTAAACTAGCACGATTGATTAATTCTGCTTATTTTTATTTACAACTCGATCGTTGAATCTATAAAATATATGCAAAAAAGCCGAAATTTCACTTATAATTATTTTTAGGTACACTTGTGCTATTTTACGTGTCCTTTTTGTTTCTTTCTTACTAATAGCATGATGCACGCACCTCTATATCTGTCTTTCTTTCTTATTTTGTTTCTTTTCAATATTTGCATGGTTATTTATTTATTTATTTATTTTTTATTTCATTTATTTTTTAATATTTTTTTCTTCTTTTTCTCTTCATTATTTCTTTTTGTTTATTTCTTTTTGCTTCTTTCTCGTATTGATGACTTCTTATTATTATACAGAATAGTGCTGTCCTCTGAAAAAAACCCAATTTTCCCTTTTCATGTGTAGTCTCTGCAGCCCTGGCAATACTATGTCGGTTGCAAGCATGCATTTATTGTGGCTACATCTCATCTATATGACCTCTATAGTGATCTTAACTTAATCTCTTGCTGTTGTTGAAAAAATTGAAAAAAATGAGAATATGAAAAAACCCACATTTTTTCTTAAAAAAACCATGTGTCCTGAAAAACTCCACTTTTAAAAATTCACTCTAGAATCGCAATTTTTGATTTTTGGCCA